>SJYV01034584.1:0-10556 GCA_006410875.1 Neotragus pygmaeus | reverse complement strand
CCCACTGCAGTGCCATCACTCAGCTTGCCAAAAGCCATGTGACACAGCAAGGAAGCAAGTGGTTAGAGAGGTACATTGGTTTCTGAGAGGCACTAGTGCAGCTAAGGCAGAAATAGGCTCGAACTTAATAATCTGCTCATCACCCACAGTAAGAGACACCCTGACTTATTCAAAGACACCGTGGGCGGTGCAGAGGATGAATAAGCATGATTCACTGCCACTCTGGCACCCGGGGCACGAAGAATAATAAAACCCAAAGAATTGTAGCCGCCTGAGTAGTAAATTAAGAGATCCGGGGCTCAGCTAGACTCTCGACATCAATGTTACCATGGCAATAAAGGGCCCCAGCATTCAGCAGCTATTACAGGGCAGGCGTCTAATAGGCTAGTCTATGTCACAGCCAAAGCCCAAGGGGCTAGCAAAGAAGACCAATTAGCATATCCATTCATTAGGGGCCTCTGCACACTTCTTCTCTTAATTCCAATTAGTTGTTTGTTTGAACCAACGTCTCTTGCCTGCATTATACTCATTAGTGCCTTTTAGCCACTGGAAATAGGCTTGAAACTCCACAAGGACCTCACTATTTCCCAAGGCTTCATTTTTCCCCCAGGGGTCTAGGCTGATACAGTCACCAACTTAGGCCCCTCAGTCCCTCGAAATGAAAGCATCTCTCACTGTATAACTGTACTCGACAGATGGAAACTGCTCAGGAATGTGATGCGCTAAGGGTTCTTCCTGGAACCCAGCGAAATAAGGATCCGGGGCCATTATCTGGACCATTCAGGTCAAAGAAACCCTGTGGCCTTAGCCAGTGAGCCCGCTGGCCACGCCTGCTGGCCACTATTCAGAGGCTAGTTGTTCAGGAGGGGGGAACTTTGGGCACCCGGGACCACACTGGCATCATCAAAGTCGAGCAGTAGCCATTCCAGCTTAAAGGACTGCCCTTCAAGGTCCAGCCCAAACCCCGCCTATTCTGGGAAGCCTTCCCTGATCTTTGCAGTCTCGAATGAGTTCCCCCTCCTCCACGAATTTTGAAGTTGACACCCTATGCTGGGCAGCACTGATGGCAGCCTCAGCTCCTCGGCCAGCCTGGAGTTCCCTCACCCGTGACTTCAGAGTCCTCAAGGTCATGGGAGAGGCTGGGGTTCTAGGCAGTACTCATAACGCCACTGCACATGACCTTCTAGAGTCTCCCCAAGGACTTAGCCAAACTCCAGGCAGGGACACACCCCACCCCCCAACCCCACCCAAATNTCACCAGCTCCTTCAGTCCACCCAAATCATGTCCATTGAGTCGGTGATGCTGTCCAACCATCTCATCCTCTGTCATGCCCTTCTCCTCCTGCATTCAATTTTTCCCAGCATCAGGGTCTTTTCCAATGAGTCAGTTCTTCCCATCAGGTGGCCAAAGTATTGGAGTTTCAGCTTCAGCATCAGTCCTTCCAATGAATATTCAATGACTATTGTTAGACTAACTTTACCTGTACCATTTCTTGCTTATGCCTCTGGAAATCTTTAACTGTTTCCCAAAATTAATATGAGGTAACTATTAACCAATTTCTTATTTTTTAAGAAAATTCCAATATTATAACCAATCACTGGTTTTTTTAAAAAGTCACTCTCTTCTCACCATATAAGCTGCTTCATAACAAGATAACCCTGAGCCTCATTTTATGTTTTGGTTGAGCACTCCTGGGTCTCAAACTAATTTTTTTTTGGCATGTGTACAATAAAATTTTACAAATAATTAAAGCAAAGAAACAAAAAAAGAATATTCAGGGTTGATTTCATTTAGGATTGACTGGTTTGATCTTGCAGTCCAAGGAAGTCTCAAGAGTTTCAACACCACAGTTCAAAAGCATTAATTCTTTGGCACTCAGCTTTCTTTATGGTCCAACTCTCACATTCATACATGACTACTGGAAAAACCATAGTTTTGACTCGATGAACATTTGTTGGCAAAGTAACGTCTCTGCTTTTTAATATGCTGTCTAGGTTGGTCATAACTTTTTTTCCAAGGAGCAAGCATCTTTTAATTTCATTGCTGCAGTCACCATCTGCAGTGATTTTGGAGCCCAAGAAAATAGTCTCTCCCTGTTTCCACTGTTTCCCTATTTATTTGACATGAAGTGATGGGACCAAATGCCATGATCTTAGTTTTAAGAATGTTGAGTTTTAAGACAGATTTTCACTCTCCTCTCACTTTCATCAAGAGGCTCTTCAGTTCCTCTTCGCTTTCTGCCACAATGGTGGTGTCATCTGCATATCTGAGGTTTATTGATATTTCTTCTGGAAATCTTGATTCCAGCTGTGCTTCATCCAACCCAGCATTTCACACAATGTACTCTGCATATGAGTTTAGTAAGCATGGTGACAATATACAGCCTTGATGTATTCCTTTCCCAATTTGGAACAAGTTCATTTTCCCATGTCTGGTTCTAACTGTTGCTTCTTGACCTGCATACAGATTTCTCAGGAGCCAGGTAAGGTGGTCTGGTATTCCCATCTCTTTAAGAATGGTCCACGGTTTGTTATGATCCACACAATCAAAGGCTTTAGCATACTCAATAAAACAGAAATAGATGTTTTTCTGAAACTCTTTTGCTTTTTCTATGATCCAACGGATGTCTGGTTGTGCTACCTTTTCTAAATCCAGCTTGAAAATCTGGAAGTTCTTTCTTCATGTACTGTTGAAGCCTCACTTGGAGAATTTTGAGCATGACTTTGAGATCATGGGAGATGAGTGCAATTGTGCAGTAGTTTGAACATTCTTTGGCATTGCCTTTCTTTGGGATTGGAATGAAAACTGACCTTTTCCAGTCCTGTGGCCACTGCTGAGTCATCCAAATTTGCTAACATATTGAGTGTAGCACTTTTACAACATCGTCTTTTAGGATTTGAAATAGCTCAGGTGGAATTCCATCACCTCCACTAGCTTTGTTCATAATGATGCTTCCTAAGGCCCACTTGACTTTGCACTCCAGGATGTCTGGCTCTAGGTGAGTGGTCATACCATCGTGGTTATCTGGGCCATTAACTTTTTTTTGTATAGTTCTGCATATTCTTGCTGGCTCTTCTTAATATCTGCTGCTTCTTTTAGGTCCATACCATTTCTGTCTTTTATTGTGCCCATTTTTACATGAAGTATTCCCTTGGTATCTCTAATTTTCTTGAAGAGATCTCTAGTCTTTCCCATTCTGTTGTTTTCCTCTATTTCTTTGCACTGATCACTTAGAAAGGCTTTCTTATCTCTCGTTGCTGTTCTTTCAAATTCTGAACACAGATGGATATATCTTTCCTTTTTTCCTTGCCTTTGGCTTCTCTTCTTTTCTCAGCTATTTCTAAGGCCTCATCTGACAACCGTTTTCCTTTTTACATTTCTTTTTCTTGGGGAGGGTCTTGATCACTGCCTCTTGTACAATGTCACGAACCTCAGTCCATAGTTCTTCAGGCACTCTGTCTGTCAGATCCGATCCTTGGAATCTATTTGTCACTTCCACTGTATAATCTTAAGGGATTTGATTTAGGTCAGACCTGGCTGGATGGCATCACTGACTCAATGGACATGAGTTTGGGTGAACTCCGGGAGTTGGTGATGGACAGGGAGGCCTGGTGTGCTGCAGTTCATGGGTTCGCAAAGAGTGGGACATGACTGAGTGACTGATCTGAACTGAACTGAATGGTTAGTATTTTTCCCTCCTTTCTTCAATTTAAGTTTGAATTTTGCAATAAGGAGTTCATGATCTGAGCCACAGTCAGCTCCTGGTCTTATTTTTTTCTGACTCTATAGAACTTCTCCATCTTTGGCTGCAAAGAATATAATCAATCTGATTTCCATTACTGACCATCTGGTGATGTCCATGTGTAGTCATCTCTTGTGTTATTGGAAGAAGGTGTTTGCCATGACCAGTGTGTTCTCTTGGCAAAACGCTGTTAGCCTTTGCCCTGGTTCATTCTGTACCCCAAGGCCAAATTTTCCTGTTACTCCAGGTGTCTCTTGACTTCCTACTTTTGCATTCCAGTCCCCTATGATGAAAAGGACATCTGTTTTTGGTGTTAGTTCTAGAAGATCTTGTAGGCCCTCATAGAACCTTTCAACTTCAGCTTCTTCAGCATTATTAGTTGGAGTATAGATTTGCATTACTGTGATATTGAATTGTTTGCCTTAGAAATGAACAGAGATTATTCTGTTGTTTTTGAGATTGCACCCAAGTACTGCATTTCAGATTCTTTTGTTGACTATGAGGGTTACTCCATTTCTTTGAAGGGATTCTTGCCCACAGTAGTAGATATAATGATGATCTGAATTAAATTCACCCATTCAAGTCCATTTTAGTTCACTGATTCTTAAAATGTTGATGTTCACTCTTGCCATCTCCTGTTTGACCACTTCCAATTTACCTTGATTCATGGCCTAACATTCCAGGTTCCTATGCAGTATTGTTCTTTACAGTATCAGACTTTACTTCCATCACCAGTCACCTCCACAACTGGGTGTTGTTTTTGCTTTGGCTCCATCTCTTCATTCTTTCTGGAGTTATTTCCCTACTCTTCTCCAGTAGCACACTGGGCCCCTACCAACATGGGAGGTCGCTTTTC
This sequence comes from Neotragus pygmaeus, assembly GCA_006410875.1. NCBI lineage: Eukaryota > Metazoa > Chordata > Mammalia > Artiodactyla > Bovidae > Neotragus > Neotragus pygmaeus. The sequence continues at coordinate 5,957 of SJYV01034584.1, read as the reverse complement.
AATGTCATATCTTTTTGCCTTTTCATACTGTTCATGTCACTCTCAAGGCAAGCACACTGAAGTGGTTTGCCATTCCCTTCTCCAGTGGACCACATTTTGTCAGACCTCTCCACTATGACCTGTCTGTCTTGGATGGCCCTACACGGCATTCATCGTAGTTTCATTGCATTAGACAAGGTTGTGGTCCATGTGATCAGTTTGGTTAGTTTTCTGTGACTGTGGTTTTCATTCTCTCTACTCTCTGATGGATAAGGATAAGAGGCTTATGGGAGCTTGCTGATGGGAAAGACTGAGGGTACGGCCATGCTCAGTAAATCTTTAATCCTATTTTCTGATGATGGGCAGGGTTATGTTCCCTCCCTGATGTTTGGCCAGAGGCAAAACTATGGTAGGGGTAATGAAGGTAATGGTGACCTCTTTCTAAAGGACTTGTGCTGGCACTATTGTATTCAGTGTTCCTGACCTAACATAATGGCAGAGTAGAAGGATGTGTGCTCATCTTCTCCTGAGAGAACTCCAAAATCACAACTCACTGCTGAACAACCATCAACAGAAGAACATTGTATCCCACCAAAAAAAGGTACCCCACATCCAAGAGCAAAGGACAATCCCCAACAAGATGGTAGGGAGGGGCAAAATCACATTTAGAATCAAACCCTATACCCACCAGAGATGCTCAGAGGGCTCAAACAAAACCTTGTGTGCACCAGGACCCAGAGACCCCACAGAGACTGAGCCAGACCTGCCTTGAGTGTCTCAAGTATCTCAAGTGTTTGAGTGTCTCCTGTGGAGGCATGGGTCAGCAGTGACCTGCTATGGGGACAGGGGCTCTGGCTGCACCAGGTCTGGGTCACACAGCATGTGGGATAAGCACTCTTGAAGGAAGTCACCATTAGCCCCACCATACAGATGTCTAGCAGACAACCCACAAACTGCAGAACAATTATACCAAAGAAATTCTCTCACTGTTAAGAAAGTTCTAAGGACCACAACAGATTTCCCAACCTGGGAATCCAGCAAAGCGACTGAGAACCCCCAGGGAATTTGACTTTGGAGGCCAGTGGGATTTGCTTACAGAACGTCCATAGGACTGGGGAAACAGACTCTTGGAGGGTGCAAACAAAACCTCATGTGCACCAGGAGCCAGGAGAAAGGAAGAGTATCCCCACAAGAGACTGAGCCAGACTTGCCTGTGAGTGTCCAGGAGTCTCCAGTGGAGATGTGGGTCCACAGTACCCTGCATATTCGAAAGCCAGTCTATTTTCATTTCCATCCTAACTCTTCTATCTTGCATATTCCAGTTCACACTTACTTCTCCCTTCTTTTCCCTCCTTTAATACTTTTCTTACTTAATCTCTGATACACCATCTTTCATTTTATTCATGACATCAGTCTCTTACTGTTTCCTTAGTAAGATTTTTTTTTTCTTGTATTCCACCATCACAGTAAGAATGCACTGGATACTTGTCTACTTGTTAGCTTCATATGATCTTATAAATCTGGGCTTCCTGAATTCCACAGGCAAAGGCATACAAATTATGTTCATATCAAAGTTCTCCTTAACTAACCAGGAAATATTTTTTTGCTCCATTCTTGAAGAGAGAAACCCTGTTGTGCTCACATTCTGAAGAGCTGCCAGCACATTGCTGAATCTCAATAAATGTTAAACAAGAAAAGCTGAGATATATTAAACATTGCCCTGCAGTTCACTCCATCTGCAGATGTCAGTATTTATTCTAACCAAAGCTTTCTCTGGCCTACAGTTGATTTTCATAAAGGGATTCATCTGTTCATCTGTCCCTTCATTTTAAGCCAAATGTATTCACAGGCAGGGGTGGAGCCAGAGGCATAAATAGTTCAATATTCTTAATCTTTTTATTTGTTCATTAACAAATAGAAATAGTCTTATACTAAATTTTTAAAATGTCTTTTCAATAGTTGATGAGTTTCTCAATACATTCTCATTCACTTGTGCTACTAAACTTTAAGATATATGGAGTACTTAATAAACTTAGTATAGAAGATATATTTTTTAACATCCTCCTGCAGCATTCTCCTTTCTGTACCAAAGAGAATGGTCTCAGGTATGAAGTTTTCTGTTCTGAAAATTGTCTCCACATTGCTTCCTTGCTTATGCTACACTGAACTCTGTTTTATTAATATTCTTGTGATTTCCTTATTCAGAGAGGTGTATAACAGAATCTCTCTGCTGCAAGTGAGAGGTAGATATTTCCTGCCAGAAGCATTTGGTTCTGAATGTACAGTCTCAACAACAATGCCAAATGTATCCATGATTCCCTTCCTCGTTATGAATATTAAAGGCTTCTGACAGGATAAACTAAAAAACTAGAAATGTAGTTTTATTCCAAACATCATTCTTTTAAAAAATGGCATAGGTAAGAGTTCTGAACAAAGATATCTCATGCAAATACAGGCAGCACAAACAGATCTAAGGAATGGTTCAAATATGTGATTGAACATGAAGATATAGCACCTAGATAGTTTTTGCTGAGGTGTAGACTAAAGGTCAGGCTTCCCTGGTGGCTCAGATGGTAAAGAATCTGCCTGCAATGCAGGAGACCTGAGTTCAGTCCCTGGGTTGGGAAGATCCCCTGGCGGAGGGCATTGCAACCAATGCCAATATTCTTGCCTGGAGAATCCCCATGGACAGAGGAGCCTGGCGAGCTACAGTCCATGTGGTCACAAAGAGTCAGACACGACTGAGCGACTAAGCACAGCACACAGAGTAATGGTTGGGCTTCCCTGGTAGCTCAGCTGGTAAAGATTCCACCTGCAATGCAGAGACCCTGGCTTGATTCTTGGGTTGGGAAGATACCCTGGAGAAGGGATAGGCTACCCACTCCAGTATTCTTGGGCTTCCCTGGTGGCTCAGACATTAAGGAATCCACCTGCAATGTGGGAGACATGGCTTCTATCCCTGGGTTGGAAAGATCCCCTGGAGGAGGGCATGGCAACCCACTCCAGTATTCTTGCCTGGAGAATCCCCATGGACAGAAGAGCCAGTGGGCTACAGCCCATGGGGTCGCAAGAGTCAGGCACGGCTGAGCGACAAAGCACAGCACAGTGCAGACTAGAGGTCTTGTAAGAAAAGGATTTACCAATTGACACAAACAGGAGCCTTCCATGGCCAGTTGTGTATACACCTATATTTCTAGAGGAGAACTTTGAAATCCTTCATACAGAAAATGTGTTTGCAATAAATGCCAGTGCAGGGTGATTCTTACGTTCCTCTGGGCGAGCTAAGATGTAAATTACCATAGTGAGATTTCAAACTGAGTCTTAATCTACAAAACCCTCTAGGCCAGAGTCCCTCCAGCAAGCACCTCCAATCTTACTATACAACTGTGAAGTATGTTAAAAACAGAACACATTATGCTCTGTATCGTACCTGTTTCTTGCATGTTCTACAAGCACATCAGATGAGCCAGCAATATTTTCTCTGGTAGTCTTGTTGAGATTGTGAAGAGAAAATGTACCCATTTATGACATTAGAGGGATATTGTTGTTGTTGTTTAGTTGCTAAGTCATGTCTGACTCTTTGCAACTTCATGAACTGTATCCCGCCAGGCTCCTCTGTCCATGGGATTCTCCAGGCAAAAATACTCTAGCCATTCCCTTCTCCATGGGATCTTCCTGTCCTAGGGATCGAACCCGTGTCTCCTACATTGGCAGGCACATTCTTTACCACTGAGCCACCCAATAAGCCTATTTAGAGGGATATAGATCCTTTTAATTTAGATAAAACATAAAGCACATTAAAAGTCAGATAGAAGTGGATTCGCCTCAATATTTTTCAGTTTTCTAAGATTTACATTTATTCTTTAAAAAAATACAAACTGAGCAACAAAATACTTGCTCTACAAAAGGGGAGAATAAAGATGGTGGCTTGTGGTTAACCATGGCACTGAGACTTCCAGATCTACTCCCCATTCCAACATAAAACGGGGAAGATTGAAACGAAGGGATTCTAGACCTGTGGATCACTAAGAATGAGAATGCCACAATTTAAGCCTGGTAACTACTAAGTCAAGAACCCTTCAACCATTTGTATTTTGCAAGGAAAGATGGTTAACTGATCCTTTACTGTTTATTTGCAATAGAGAAATAAGTTTCATAGGAGAATATTTCTTTCTTATTGATTTCTCCCTTTTCCATATTCTACAGTGATAATTAAACAAAAATTATAAAAATATAGTTTCAGCCCTATTCATTGTTATAAACTTTAAGGAATATTCTGCTTGAAGTCTTTAAATTTTGTAACTAGCAATAAAAAAAATCCACTTTGCTTAAAAATTAAGCCAGGATATTATCTTGGAATCTACATGGTGAGTGATGGAATGCTCTCAGCTCTTTCTGTGTCTGTCAATTTCTAGAGCACTGACAACCAAGATTAAAATCCCAAGAAAGGGATTGGAAGGTGGATTCTGCCTGGGCTGGTTGACCCAGGAAAGATAATACATATATACACACTGCAATCAGCTGTACAGGGCCTCATTCCTAAATATTAAAACTCCTAAAATGAAAACTTCTAAAATGAGAAATAGACCAAAGCAAACAAACAAAAAAGGGAGTTAGAGGAAACAGAGATAATACAGGGAGCAAAACAGAACATCATCACCATCATGAACAGAACAATGAAAAACATCAATGAATGGTTGGAAGAAGTTGATGAAACTGCACAGAAAGCGGGTAAAAATGTCAGGCCTTGGAAACAACAGAAAAGATGAAAACCCAGATCAGTTCTGGAGGTCCTACTTCATAATAGAATTGCCCCAAAAGCCTGAAAAGTAATCACAGGGCAGGAAGTTATTAATAAAACAATGAAATGGAATTTGCTGTAAATGAAGGACAGAGTTTCCAGAATGAAGATACCCACAAAATATAATAAATGAAAGAAAACATAGACAAACTCACAGTACTGTGAAATTTCAGAGAACTGAGGTGCTGAGAAGATGCTAAAAGCTTCCCTAAAAGAAATAAAACAAATAGAAAAGAAAGTAACATATAGAGGCTCTGAAACAAGAATACATTTTGTCAACAGGAACACTGGATGGTGAATGATATCGGGGAAATATTTTGAAAATCCAAAAGAAAAATAATTTTCAATCTAAGAATTATATCTCATTAAAGCCTCAAACAAGTGAAAAGTGATGCTTAAGATGATGCTTAAGAGAATTCTTCAAATCCCAACTAAGCCAAGAGATAATATCTAAAACTAAAAATTAAAAACTGCAAATATTAGCATGCTATTCAGAAATAGCAAGATAAGTGTCAAAAGAAACATCTAAAAGAGTTGAAAGCTATTAGTCTGGGGAATGGTACTTGAGGGTAGAGTTGGGGTGGGGAGGTAGACTGCTGTTTTTCTTTTTTTGACTTTTTAAGGCATGGTCATGTATTATTTGTAAAAAAAAAATAAGAACTACATAAAAAAGAAATATGATGATTTCAAGAGGGATTTATATTTGAGCCTCAACATCAACTCATCCAAGTCTTAAGGTAACTATATGATTGATATGAAGAACCTAACCACCTTTTATTAATATAAACTCTTCCAGAAATAATCCAGCAGGTTTTTAATGCTTTACTCACTAAAGTGAGATTTTATGCTAGTTGAATACCAGTGATATAGAAAGCTCCTAAATAATTTTAGCTGCATAAGTAAGCACTGAAGTTTTAGCTTCAGAAATGCCCTTTTGAGATATCTTTCTATTGTGCCTCCCATAAAAATTACTCTGCTCTTGTTGGCCTAAGTAGATGTATGACACCTCTATCACTGAAAATTTCTCACTGCTCTTCCTAAGAATGACATTATTCCAATAAAAAAAAAGAGTACTAACTATAAGCCAGCTCTGATTAAAACTTTATACAGAGAGGGGAGTTAGGGCCTCTTATGTGTGATAATTTTTTTTTTTTTTTTTTTTTTTTTTTTTTTTTTT
>SJYV01034577.1:0-13281 GCA_006410875.1 Neotragus pygmaeus | reverse complement strand
TAAAATTCTAAAAGATCATGCTATCAAAGTGCTTCACTTGGTATGTCAGCAAATTTGGAAAACCCAGCAGTGACCACAGGACTGGAAAAAGCCGATTCTCATCCCAATTCCCAAGAAGGGCAGTACTAAAGAACATTCAAACTACTGACAATTGCACTCATCTTCCATGCTAATAAGGTTATGCTTAAAATTCTTCATGGTGGATTGCAGTGTTACACGAACCAAGAACTTTGAGATGTCCAAGCTGGGTTTAGAAAAGGCAGAGGAACCAGAGATCAGATTGCCAACATTCACTGGATCATAGAGAAAGCAAAGGAATTCCAGAAAAACATCTACCTCTGTTTCATTGACTATGCTAAAACCTTTGACTGTGTGATCATAACAAATTGTGGAAAACTCTTAAAGAGATGGGAATACCAGGCCATCTTACTTATCTCTTAAGAAACCTGTATGCAGGTCGAGAAGCAATAGTTAGAATGCTGCATGGGACAACTCACGGGTTCAGGATTGAGAAAGGAGAACAACAAGGCTTTATTGTCACCCTGCTTATTTAACTTATATGCTGATAACATCATGAGAAATGCCAAGATGGATGAGTTTCAGCTGGAATCAAGACTGGCAGGAGAAACATCAACTTCAGATATTTGGATGATACCACTCTAATGGCAGAAAGAGAAGAGGAACTAAAAAACATCTTGATGAGGGTGAAGGAAAGAGTGAAAAGGCCAGCTTAAAACTAAATATTAATGAAACTAAGATATAGAAGGGGAAAAGGTGGAAGCAGTGACAGATTTCCCCTTCTTGGGCTCTAAAATCACTATGGATGGTGACTACACCCATGGAATTAGAGAATGACTGCTTCTTGGAAAGAAAGCTATGAAAAATCTGGACAGTGTGTTAAAAAGCAAAGCCATCACTTTGCCAACAAAGGTCTGTCTAGTCAAAGTTATGGTCTTTCCAGTGGTCATGTATGGTTGTCAAGAGTTGTACCCTAAAGAAAGCAGAGCATGAAAGAATTGATGCTTTCCAACTGTGGTACTGGAGAAGACTCGTGAGAGTCCTTTGGACTGCAAGGAGATCAAACAAGTCAATCTTAGAGGAAATCACCCCTGAATACTCACTGGAAGGACTGATGCTGAAGCTGAACTCCAATACTTTGGTCACCTGATGCAAACAGCTGACTTATTGGAAAAGACCCTGATGCTGGGAAAGACTGAAAGCAGAAGAGGAGGGCAACAGAGGGTGAGATGGCTGGATGGCATCACCATACGAAACGGACATGATCTTGGGCAAACTCTGGGAGATGGTGAGGTCCATGGGGTCGCGAACAGTCAGACATGACTGGGCAACTGAACAACAACAGTATACCTTGAGGACAGTAATTGCTCAGTAAATATTCACTAAAGTATGTTGAGTGGATAAGTCACAAGGAAAGACAGGAGCTTCTTCTGTGTACATAATTCAATTTCGAACATATTCTCTGAAAGTCATACTTCTTTAAGAAGCAGAAGAAAAGGAAACAGAATCAGAGCTGAGGGAGAGATGGTCATTTCAATGCTGCACCATCACAGCAGCCACACATTGGGTCTCAGTGTGAAGCACTCTATACCATGCACTGATCTATGTTGCCCTCAGAACACCTCAAAGGGTTGGTACTGCTAGCTGCCTTGTAAGACAGAAAACTGAGGAGCACAGAGCTGGAATTCCAAGTCCCTTTCCCTTCCTCACTATTCTGTACTGACTGCCTGGAGAAAATTATTATATTAATGGCTGATTTGTCAAAGTCTCCCCATAGCATCCACACACTCTGCAATTCTCAAAGCCCCACAGTTTCACAGAACATCCTCCAGGGACATAATCAACTTTGAAAAGATATTTTCATTTCCTTCAGCAAAGCTCTATCTGGAAGACACTTAAAATTCTTATTTCCCGATAGGAAACTCTCCAGCGCTAAACATACAATTTATCCTTTTGTGCTCAGAATTATGTGGTTATGAGTGGATAAAATTGTGGAACCTGAGGAATTCTGAGTCCAGAAATCCATCTCAGTATATTATTAAATCACATGCACACAAAACTAACAAATAAACAAAGAAATAAAACCTAGTATATGATGAAAGTATCTGTTGAAAATATCTGTTGCTAAAAATATGCTCTACTAGGGGTACAAAGGATTAACCCTTACATTTAATTTAGAAAAAATAAAAAGTAAACTTAGCTGGCTTATGAAAAGAACATGTGAGTGCATACCTGAAGTGCAACTGACATTTTCTCCCTTAAATCGTGAAGTCCAATACTGGCTGTCCGGAACCCATCAATCCAAACATCGCCTTCAGGTTCTGACAATCTAAAAAGGGCAGCAATGAGGGAACTTTTTCCAGCCCCTGTTCTTCCTACAATGCCAAGCTGTAAAGAGGTCAAGAAGAGAGTAAGAACTAACAAAACGCAACAAATCTGAGAGAAATGTTGGTTATTGATGATGAATTTTAAAAGTTCTATACATTATGGGCCAGATAATGCATCATTCTTGGGGGAAGAGGGCTTGTCCTGTGTACTGTAGGATGTTTAGCAGTAGCCTTGAACTCTACCCACTAGATACCAGTAGCACACCCTAAATAAACTGTGGCAACCAAAAATTTCAGACACTGACAACTGTCCCCTGGTTGAGAGCCCCCTAGTCCCAAGAAGAGTTAAAAATGACAATCTGCTGGCAGTGAAAGGCCAGCGATCTCCTAAGTGGTCCATAAGAAGTCAGCCTTTAAATTAGCTTTATTCCTACAGCCTGGAGAATTATGTGACTAATTTTATGGAGATATCAACAAGTAAAGTCAGAAGTATTATATATAAACAAGTATTCACTTTTTCAAGGGCCTATTATATAAGAATTATTCTTTGGTAGAAAAACAAACAACTCCCTAATATTAAATATCTGAATTATATTGTATCTTGAAAGGAAATATTGTAAAATTATAAAATGCAGATCTCAGTGTCTTATAAGACAGAGGACAGTAGACAAAATGCACATAATAAAGTCAACATCAACACAACACTTGCTACTTATATGGGACCTTTCACTGGAGCAGTTCAAAAGGTATTTTATAAACAAATTAATACTTGCAATTGCACCTTGGAAAGATACATGTCAAGTGTCAGTCTAGTCATTAAAACCAAAGCAGAGAGAAATTCAGCCCCACTAACAATAAGATTGGGGCTTTTCTGGTGGCTCACTTGTAAAGAACACACCTGTCAATGCAGGAGACTCAGGTTTGATCCCTGAATTGGGAAGATCCCCCAGAAAAGGAAATAGCAACCCACTCCAGTATCCTCGCCTGGAGAATTCCATGGACAGAGGAGCCTGGCAGGCTACAGTCCATGAGGTCACAACAGAGTTGGACACGACTGACCAACTAATACCTATCAGTGCAGGAGACATGGGTTCAATCTCTAATCCGGGAAGATCCCACATGCTACAGAGCAGCTAAGCCGCTGCACCACACCTACTGAAGCCCACACGCCCTAGAGCCGGAGCCACAACAAGAGAAGCCACCGCAGTGAGAAGCCTGGACACTGCAACTAGAGGGCTGCTCGCTGCAACTAGTGACCCCCCACCATTCCAACCAGACAAAAAAACAGAGCAGCAACGAAGACCCAGCCCAGCCAAAGAGAAAAAAATACAATTATTTTCTAAAAAATTATGTTTATACTATGTTGTAGTTTACCTAGTGCACAACAGTATTATGTATGACAAACAATTTTATACCTTAATTTTCAAATACTGATTGCTAAAAGAATGCTAACCACTGTCTAAGCCTTTACTGGGTAGTAACATTAAAAAACACTGATCACAGATCAGAAAAACAAATATAATAATAATGAAATGGCTTGAAATATTGTGAGAATTACCAAAAGGTGACAGAGACATGAAGTTAGCAAATACTGTAGGGAAAATGGTACCAATGTACTTGTTCAACACTGAGTTGTCATAAATGTTCAGTTTGTTTAAAAAAAAGAAAAGAAAAAGAAAAAAGAAGCATTATCTGTGAAGCACAATAAAAATGCGTGTCTGTCTTTCTGGGTGTTCTTATACATAAATCAACACATGTTAAGACACAGGTGACAACTGTATCCATGAGAATGTGTGTATGTCCCCATGTTATGAGCTCTACTGACACTGATCCATCTGTGCAAATGGGAACATTTGTAGACTTTGGATAAATGGGCTGAGATATGTAGGGGCATTGAGGGCCACTCATGACCACAGGACTGTGAGCCCCAAGCTCCAGTGAGGAGAATGATAAGAAACAAGAGACTTCACAAGCAGTCCAGTGGTTAAGATTCTGAGCTTCCACTGCAGGGTACATGGGTCCAGTCCCTGGTCGGGAACTAAGATCCCACATGTTATGTGGCCACACATCCCCTCCCAAAAAGGCAACNGAAACAAGAGACTTCACAAGCAGTCCAGTGGTTAAGATTCTGAGCTTCCACTGCAGGGTACATGGGTCCAGTCCCTGGTCGGGAACTAAGATCCCACATGTTATGTGGCCACACATCCCCTCCCAAAAAGGCAACTCAAAAAAAAAAAAAAAAGAAAGAAAGAAAGAAATACACCTGCCTCTGGCTATTTCTACGGTTAAATCATTACAACTATTAATATAATCTGAATGTCTTATCTGGGTCACAAATGGGTTTTACCAATTCCACACGGAAAGTGTCACCAGTATCAGCAAGTTTACACCTAAGACACTAGGAACAAAGTCTCATTTTAGCTGCTTCACAACAGCTCCTTTCTGTTTTTCCTACCACTTGGATCAGAGTGGGAAGTGTAAGAAAGGAAGTCAGGAGCTGTTGTATCTTCAGCAAGATGTCATGGGAAAATGATACCACTTTTTGAAATTAAACTGATATCCAATAAAATGAAGCTATAAATCCCAGGTTTGTGAATGTGCTGGGAATCAGACCAGGGTTCACCTGGGATAACCACACCAACCTGTTAGACACTTGCTCCTGGATCTCTCTTTACACATCAAACTCAATATGATCAACATCTGATGCCCCACATAAAACAGCCACGTCCTTGGACTTCCCCACTCTACTTCTTTCCCAGGCTCATTGGCACAACTGTCCACCTTCCTTCCAGCTTTCCCTGAGTCCAGCATGCTGCCAAGCCCTGAAGACTACTCTTGCAGTGTTTCATGGCTCAATCCCTCACTTTAAGGTCCACATTCACCACCTGAGTGTCAGGAGGCATTATCGTTTAAAAAACAGAATAAAACAAACTGTTTTCTTAATCATAATCAGTGCAAATGAATTTGAAAAGTAAATAAAGACTAGATATACCCAAGAAGTCTGATAAAACCAATCTTAAGACGTTGATGTTTTGATTTTCCAGACTTGTGTTATGTGTTCTTAAAGATACAAATTTACATATTTAAACAAAATATGATTAGTGTGAATATACTGTTATAATGTATCTTCATTTAGAATTTCATAAAAATATTTATTTTAAATAGCTATATAATATTACAGTATATGTGATCATTTATTTAACAAACTCCTACTGGTAGATATTCAGACAATCTCCAATATTTTGCTATCATAAATAGCTCTGTGTCAAATATCCTTGAAGCTCAATCTTTGCAAATAACCTTAATTCCTTCCTTCAGATAAATTCTCAGATGTGTAATTGCTGAGAATAAGGTACATACATTTTAAGAGAAAGCTGTTAAGTGCTGCCAACCTCCAGAAAAATGATACCATTTTCAACTTCCACCTGTTTCTCTGGACATTCATAAACCTGGGTATTATAGCTTTGTTTTAATTGATATCAGTTTGATTCTGAAAAGTGGAGTCTATTTCCCAGGATGTCTTACTGGAAACACAACAGCTCTTGACTCCCTGTCCCCTGCACCTGCCCACTCAGGTCCACATGCTCTCACTTCTCAGATTAAACCCCCAAAGGTTGGCTCCATGTCACTCCACCCCAGGACATCTCTTCTACAAAATTATCCCCACTGACCTCTCCATCCTTCATGTCCATGAGGCAGCTTTCTTGGGGTCACTAGGTAGTTGTGAGGGTTGGATATGAAAATGTTTGTTACATACCTGGTAGTTCTTTTCCCTGAATGCCTTGCAGATGCCTAGTTCTTCACTCACTCGATCAGGGCATCATGCCTTTGCTCATGTTGGTCTCACCTCCCAGAATGCTTTATACATGCATTTCAACCTGCTGAAGCCCTGACCACACATCACTACGTCTGTCTCACGTGACTGATTCTTCAGAAATGCTCTCCCTGTCCCCTATGTGTGCTTATCCCAATACTAACAAGTGTTGTATTATCTTTTCCTAAATTTCTATAAAAATTCTGANCTTTATACATGCATTTCAACCTGCTGAAGCCCTGACCACACATCACTACGTCTGTCTCACGTGACTGATTCTTCAGAAATGCTCTCCCTGTCCCCTATGTGTGCTTATCCCAATACTAACAAGTGTTGTATTATCTTTTCCTAAATTTCTATAAAAATTCTGACCACCTTATAGCTTACAAAACTAATATACCTATTTTCTTGTTTCTTCAACTGGCCTGTATATGTTGACAGCAGAATCTGTACTGGACTTGACTTTTTCTTATTTTTATTCCCTGTGGAGCCCTGAGACAAAGAAGCTTCTGAAGAAAGCTGAGATTTTTAATCAGGCCAGAGAATTTATGGAAAATCTATCACCATATTATTTATACATATGATAAGTTGGACAAAAAGAAATATGGCAGATGGATCCTACAGCCATAAATAAAACTTCAAATGGCCAACACCTCATTCTCATGGGACAGACAACAACTTCCACCATGTAAGTGGTTTTGGTCATTTTATACAGTATAAAAACTACAACCATCATTGGTCAAGCATTTACTCTGACCCACGTGCTGGGTGCTTCATATGTCTTATCTTGTTTAAGTCGTACAACAAGCNATTATTTATACATATGATAAGTTGGACAAAAAGAAATATGGCAGATGGATCCTACAGCCATAAATAAAACTTCAAATGGCCAACACCTCATTCTCATGGGACAGACAACAACTTCCACCATGTAAGTGGTTTTGGTCATTTTATACAGTATAAAAACTACAACCATCATTGGTCAAGCATTTACTCTGACCCACGTGCTGGGTGCTTCATATGTCTTATCTTGTTTAAGTCGTACAACAAGCCTACGGGTTAGGTCCTATCAATTCCATTTTTCCAAAAGAAGACTGAGGCTTAATTAGTCTGCCTGAAATTTCAGAGTCCATTAAGTCATAGGATGAGACTCAAATCCATATCTGTCAGCCTCTTTTCCATTCTGCTGATGAACTCCTTAAACCTGGACAGCCTGGTATCTTATCATGTCTCTGTGTAGCTATAACAGAGAAAGTGGGGAGAGGTGTAGCTGCAGTTAAAGGAACAGGCCTGCCATAGAGATCCTGTGGCCAGAGAGTTGAGCATGATGTGGACATGGGTACATATAACACAGTGAGTGGGACAAGAGGGATGACATCACTGAGCAGAGAGAGTACCTGAGGTCAGGTGGCCTGGCTGTCAGCAGGAAGAACCAGCACCCCAGGTGGGCTGGAAGAGAAACCTGCAGCCTAGTGGGGCAATGGTTCCCCAGGAGACAAACCAAACAGACCGCCTGCCCTGCTTGGGGAGCGAGACTCATTCTTTATCCCATCAGGTGGTGAAAGAGCCACACATACACTGCTGTACTGGGCTGTCTCTGACTCCAGGTCCAGGAAATCCCTCCAGTCCCTGTAGGAGGCTGGTGTGGGGAAGGTAGAAGCAGGATGAAAAAACTGCCCATGATGAAGACCAGACTCCACCAAGAAGATAAAAAGAAATGCAGTGGAATCACATAGAGTTGAGTTATAAAGCATAAGTACAATTTGCAGAATATAAAAGTAAGTAAATCTATAAGGGAAGTGGCACAGAACTTTCTAGAGCCTCATGCTCAGTCATAACAGGGACTTGGGTAACTCCTGAGCTCAACGTCAACCTGTCAAAGGATGTTTAATAGAAATCACAGGTTATCACTCATAAGAAATGCCTATGGGAGAGAAAGGAATTTACCAGAAGGTCTTGTTCAAATGAGTAAAGAGGTCTGGATGGGCCTGAGACTGCATTTATAGAAAGCTCCAGGAGATGTAGGAGCTGCTGGCCCTGACTCCACAGTCTGGGTCACAAGGAATTAGAAAGCCGGTAAGTGAAGTGGGACAATGTGGAGTGAGGAGAGGGGTTGCTGAGGAGATACTATGTGAAAAAGGAGAAAATGTAGGAAACTAATATTTTTGCACATTACAGCAAGGTCTAGTAAGCATCTCTAAAAGTGTATTATAGAAGTAAGAGTTCTGAGCAAGAAAATAATAACAAACCAAAACCAATCTATCCTGAGAGCTGGATAAATGCTTTAAAATGTCCCAGAACTCTAAAATCATTAAATCAACCACAAAACCATCTAAATGAAAATTGCAACCAGTGTTCAGAATCTAACCGGAAAGATTAAGGTGCTATTTACCTCAGCAGGGTTCTTTATTTTTACTTGCTATTTCTTCTGTGAATCAGAATTCTATGTAGTATCTACTACATTTTCTTACTGACTCTAACTTTCAGGAATCAAGACAGCAGAAGAAACAACGTAAAGAGAATAAAGCCCTATTTCAGCTGTGCAGGCTCACTCCCACATCCCCTACAGCAGCCTCTTTCAATCAAACCCAGCACCAGAGGGGTGACCCAGAGTGATGGGGTGGGACAGGTTAGCAGGAGAGGGAACCTGGGATGTTCATAGGTGGAGTAGAATCACTTCCTGAACACACTGCATGGGTATTATCTCCAAACACAGAAATGAAGCTAACGTTGTTAAGGCAGAAGGGGATGACAGAGGATGAGATGTTTGGATGCCATCACCAACTTGAAGAATATGAGTTTGAGCAAGCTCCAGGAGTTGGCAATGGACAGGGAGGCCTGGTACTGCAGTCCATGGGGTCACAAAGTGTTGGACACAACTGAGCGACTGAAATGATCTGTGATACGGGGAATAGACCAAGTCAGAGATCAAAAGTCAAGCTACCACAGTCATTAATTCAGTTTCCAAATTTGCCCTCAAATATTTTGGAATCTCAATAGTCCTATGCTTTGCAGTTTTTAAGAAGGAATAGAATCTATTATGTTCATAAGTTGTGCTGCAGAGTTTCTTAAATAATTCCGATTTTATGGCTTTGGGGAAAATTAAGACAAGTGCAAGTTAACAGAATCACATTCACAACAGGAAATCTGACAGACACATTGTCTGAGAGTAAGCTAACATCACCTACAGTGCTCTCAGGGACAGGATTGTATCAAGAGCTGTGGTTAATGTTTTCCCAACAAAACAGTCCTCCCAGCCTCTTCCTGAACTGCAATGGAACTGGAAATAATTACCAGTCATCTTTAGTGCTACAACTAACTGAAGCTGCTCCCTGGGTATCATTTGGCAATAAGTTGAATATGTATTTTCATGTTACAAGGGTATCATTCATTAAATTATAGCTATAGTCCACTGGGGGTTGTGGTGGAAAGAGTTAAAGAGCAGTTCTTTCAGTTGTTCATGCAGTTGTCTTGTGTGTATGTTCTGGTTACTGGCTGCTTACACCTTTGTGTTACTCACCCTTGCAGACAGAAGTTCCTCAGCACCCTTTCTAATCCCTGCAGAATGCCACTTTCTAGGGAACAACAATGGCACCACACTCTAGTACTCTTGCCTGGAAAATCCCACGGATGGAGGAGCCTGGTGGGCTGCAGTCCATAGGGTTGCTAAGAGTCGGACACGACTGAGCGACTTCACTTTCATGCATTGGAGAAGGAAATGGCAACCCATTCCAGTGTTCTTGCCTGGAGAATCTCAGGGACAGGGGAGCCTGATGGGCTGCCATTTATGGGATCACACAGAGTTGGACACGACTGAAGCGACTTAGCAGCAGCAGCAGCAACATGAAAATAAGATGCTTCTTGATTTTAAAAAGCCTCAAGGTACCATGATATACAGACCTCAAATTACAAAACACACACAGATGCTATCTTATATTTTAATTACAATAAAGTTCACATAACATAAAATTTAACTATTTAACCATTTTTAAGTGGACAGTTTAATGTTCAGTACATTCACATAGTGTGCAACCAAGCTCGATAATTTTTTTTTTACATCATAAAACTGAAATTCTATAACCATTAAACAACTCCCCACTGCCACTCCCCAAGTCCCTGGAGACCACTATCCTATACTTCCTGTCTTCCTGAATTTGACCACACTGTGTCAAATTCACAGAATTTCACCACCTCACATAAGCAGAATCACAGTATTTGTTCCTTTCGCATCTGACATTTAGCAAGATATTGTCAAGGTTTAGCCATTGGTCAGAAATTTCCTCCTTTTAAACATTGGATATTCCATTGTAAGGATTACTTCCTTCCAACTTTGGGCTGCTTTGAACATAGTTGTACTGTGAATGCTACCCTAAAAGAATATATAAGACACTGAGGAAGAATTGAGAGTCTCGTCTCAGAAAATGATGAGAGTTTCACCATCCAGATGACAGACGGGGAAGTCTCTGAGGCAGAGGGCAGACTGCACACTAGAAGCTGGGAGGATGTGGTGCTTTGAGAGAATCAACACACAACCCAAGTAGCAGTGTGTCTAAGTCAGGAGACATTCTGGCTGCAGAGGGAGATGAGGAAGAGCTTCCTACCAACTTGTCTGCTCTGGTTTATTCTCTTCAGGAGTCTGCCCTGGTCCAGGCCAAGGACCTCAAGTTGAGTATAAAAGATCATCACAGCAGCCATGGACACTGGCTGGTTCAGCTCACAAGTCTCTCTGCCATCTCCCATGTGGATCTTCCCTGTTCTGTTCAATCTGCTTTTGACCTTGAGCAAATCTGTAGGTCCTGCCCCCATCACAGGCCCTGGTCCCTCACGCCTGGCTGAGTCATGATTCTGGGCTCCACTCTAGTAACAGTGAGCTCACCCCACAGCCCCTGATGGAGTGGACTTGGGGCTGTGCTCTGGTTCCCACAGCAGCTCTCCCAGCCCAGTAAGGGTCAGATCTGTGCTAAAGAAAGAAGCAGTCTGTGGGGGGAGGGCAGGGGGAGGGCAGCTCAGCGTGGCTGTGTAGGAGGACAAGGCTACAGAAAAGACCAAGAGACAGGAGCAGGTTGCAAACAGACGGCACCATGGGAGGAAGAGAAGATTTCAGAAATACAAAGAAGAAAAGATGGAAAGGAGATAGTGGAGAATTAGGGACAGGGAGCTAGGACTGACTTCCCAGACTTTGTATGAATAATCAGGTGTCACATATAGTGTCCTGGGTCAGGTTAAAATTGAGCCCAGGAGCCCAGGGCCCACCAACACCATGAGGAAGCTCACAATACAGGGGATAAAAATTGCTTGCATCCCCATTCCGTGGCCAGCTTCCAAGAAAGATTCACCCACATATCACTGATTAAATCTGCATCCATGAGGTACAAAGAGCCCCCTCTCCCTGACACACTGGCAAGGAAACCAGGAGCAGATGTGATGCTAAATCTTTAGCTGGATTCTAAAGAGGCAAATGGCTTAAACTAACCTTTTCTCTTGGGTCAGCGGATGCTTCCAGCTCCTTCAATACCAGAGGCCCATCCAAGCTGTACCTGAAGTTGATATTAAAAAAGCCAATGTCTCCACTATGGGGCCAGGATGGTGCTGGACGATACTCATATTCCCAGCGTGCTTCTTTCTCAAGGTCTGTATATTCAATCCCCCTTTCTACTGAAATCATCTGAAACACATTTGATATCACATGAGTTAGTATCAGAGAGTCATTTTTATGGATGTTTAGAGACTGTAAATGAGACATTTTTCTTTTTTTATCTTTATATCTGATTTTATATGGTTCAGAATATCCCAGGTCTCTTAGCATCCACATAGGACAGAAACAGGAGTTTGATGAGGCCTTGGATGATTTGCAAATTTTTTCATCATCTTCAACAATTTTGCTTACAGCCACTTCCTTCAAATTTATATTAACACTAAAAGAATTAGAGAAATGAATGGTAAGATTTTATTGATCCACTTTTCACACCTGAATGAAAATCAAGAGCATTTTGTCAAAGAAAAGAATACTTATGGACACCAATCAGTAATGTGTGGCTACAGAAGGGATAACAGAACTGAATGGTCATCAAACCTCCATTCAATCACTAGTCATTTTCTATTTTATTAGGAGACAGAAGTGAAAACATTTCATTTTTATTGCTTTTCTCCCTTTAGGAGAAGCTGCAAATATTCAAAAGTATATAATTTATGTATTGACTAAGGCCTCCTGAACAACCATGACTCCACATCTTTGAGAGAACTTTCTGATTGGGAGCTTATCCTACCAGAAAGAAGGGCCACCAGAAAATTCAGGTGTTCAAAACACACAAGAATGAGTAATTAAATGGGGGAGGGGTAGGAGAGAGGAGCACATTAATTAATGAAACCTCAAAAAACTGAATTCTTTCTTTTACAAAATATGAGGAATCACCCATTAAGAAACAAAGGTAAACAAGCTGCTAAGAAATTAGCTTCTCTCCAGGATTTCAGAACCTCCCTCCTACAAACATTTATTGTATTGGAGGACAGTTTGATGTGAATATAAAACCTTCTGACAATGGCACATGTAAGCCTGAGAAAAGATGTATCTATTTTATTTTACATTAACTTTAAGCAGATGAAGAAGAATGTTAAAAAAAACTTTGTTAACTAAGATGTAAAAATAATAGTTTTACTATTTTACATAAGAATTGCTTTTATGTCACTTAGCAGCAAGGAGACTTGGAAAGGTTAAGAACAGAAAGATAAACATCACCATGTTCTCAACTTCGGCACTTTGCCTGACGCACCACTGGAACATCCCCGTGAGTGTGAGCATGAGAGACAGGACCAGGCCAACCTGCCCGAGATCCAAGGCTAAATGAGGAAGAAAAGGAATAAAGTCAGTCTCCTTATCAACCCCTCACACAGCTCCTTCTGTCACTTTACAAAGAAGAATCCTTTATTTTTATTAGTTTTAATCGAGTATGGTTGATTTACAAAGTTATGTTAGTTTCAGGTGTAAGGTAATGTGAATTAGCCAGATATAAAATCCACCCTTTTAAAGTTATTTTCCCATATTTGTCATTACAGAGTATCAACTAGAGTTCCCTTTGCAATACAGAAGGTCGTTTTTAGTATCTATTTTATCTATAGTACTGA
>SJYV01034576.1:0-10222 GCA_006410875.1 Neotragus pygmaeus | reverse complement strand
ATTTTGCCTTTTCATACTGTTCATGGGGTTCTCAAGGCAAGAATACTGAAGTGGCTTGCCATTCCCTTCTCCAGTGGACCACGTTCTGTCAGCCCTCACCACCGTGACCCGCCTGTCTTGGGTTGACCCACAGGCATGGCTTGGTTTCACTGAGTTAGACAAGGCTGTGGTCCTAGTGTGATTAGATTGACTAGTTTTCTGTGAGAATGGTTTCAGTGTGCCTGCCCTCTGATGCCCTCTTGAAACACCTACCATCTTACTTGGGTTTCTCTTACCTTGGGTGTGGGGTATCTCTTTACGGCTGCTCCAGCAAAGCACAGCCGCTGCTCCTTACCTTGGATGAGGGGTATCTCCCTACTGCCACCATTCCTGACCTTCAATGTGGGATAGCTCCTCTAGGCCCTCCTGCGCCTGCGCAGCCACCACTTCTCGGGTAAGTTTATTTCTAGGTATTTTATTCTTTTTGATGAATGGTAGATTGGATTATTTTCTTAATTTCCATTTCTCATAGTTTCATTGTTAGTGTATAGAAATGCAACAGATGTCTGTACACTAATTTTGTATCCTACAGCTTCACTGAATTCGTTACTGAGCTCTAGTAGTGTGTTACACCATTCCTAGCGGTCTGTTTAAGATTTTCTGTGTGTAGCATCATGTCATTGGCAAACAGTGACAGACAGTCTTACTTCTTCCTTTCCAATTTAGATTTCTGTTATTTTTCTTCTCGGATTTCCATGGCAGGACTTCTAAAACCATGCTGAATAAAAGTGACAAGAGTAGACACCCTTGTCTGGTTCCTGATCTTAGGAAATGCTTTCAGCTTTTCACCATTGAGTATGTTAGCTATGGGCTTGTCATACATGGCCTTTATTATGTTGAGCTATGCTCCCTCTATGCCCAGTTTCTGGAGAGTTTTTGTCATAAATGGATATTGAATTTTGTTAAGAGCTTTTTCTGCATCAGTTGAGATGATCATATGGTGTGTTAATGTGGTGTATCACACTGACTGATTTGCAGATATTGAAAAATCCTTGCAGCTCTGGGATAAATCCCCCTTGAGCATGGTGCATGATCCTTTTAATGTATTGTCAGATTCAGTTTGTTAATATTTTGTTGGAGATTTTTACATCTATATTCAACAGTGATATTGGCCTGTAATTTTCTTTCTTAGTGATCTCTTTGTCTGGTTTTGGCATCAAGATGATACTTGTCTCCCATAATGAATTCAGATGTGTTCCTTCCTCTGTAATTTTTTAGAATAGTTTAAGGATAGGTTTTAGCTGTTCTCTAAATGTTTTGTATAATCCACCTGTGTTGTTTGAAATTTTTAAATTACTGACTCAATTTTGTTACTGATAATTGGTCTGTTCATATTTTCTATTTCTTCCTGGTTTAGTCAAGATTATAATTTTCTAGATTACCCATTTTATTGTTTGCAGTAGTTTCTTACAATCCTTTGTATTTTTGTGGTATCAGTTGTAATTTCTCCTTTTCACTCTTGATTTTGTTAATTCAGGCCCTCTCCCTTTTCTTCTTGAATTTCTTTCTACAAATTCAGTGCAGTCCCTATCGAAATGCCAATGGCATTTTTCACAGACCTAGAAAAAATAATTTTAAATTTTTTATGTCAAACAATAGTCTCCAAGTAGCCAAAACAATCTTGAGAAAGAAGAACAGAGCTGGAGGAATCATACTCCCTGACTTCAGACTATACTATAAAGCCACAGTAATCAGGACAGTATGGTACTGGCACAAAAGCAGACACATAGGTCACAGGGACAGAACAGAGAGCCGAGAAGTAAATACATACACTTATGTCAATTAAACTATGACACAGGAGGCAAGACTACGCCATGGAGAAAAGGCAGTCTCTTCAACAAGTCATGCTGTGAAAACTGGACAGCTATGTATACAAGAGTGAAATTAGAACATTCTCTAACACCATATACAAAAATAAACTCAATTGGCAAAATGGCTTAAAGTTCTAACTGTAAGATCAGATACCATAAAGCTAGTGAAAAACATAGGCAGAACACTCTTTGGCATACATCATAGCAATACTTTCTTGGATCCACCCCCTAAAGCAAAGGAAATAAAAGCAAAACTAAACAAATGGACCTAATTAAACTTAACAGCTTTTACACAGCAAAAGAAACCACTAACAGAAAAGGCAACCTACTGAATGAGAGAAAATATTTGCAAAAAATACAACCAATAATCAATTAATATTTAACATATATAAGCATCTCATATAGCTTGACATCAAAGAAACAAATAACCCAATTTTTTAAATGGGCAAAAGAACTGAATAGATATTTTCCAAGTAAGAAATGCAGATATTTAACAGGCACAGTACTTTGTCCACCTCATGCGAAGAGTTGACTCATTGGAAAAGACTCTGA
Source organism: Neotragus pygmaeus (assembly GCA_006410875.1). Taxonomy (NCBI): domain Eukaryota; kingdom Metazoa; phylum Chordata; class Mammalia; order Artiodactyla; family Bovidae; genus Neotragus; species Neotragus pygmaeus. Next base: position 7,820 of record SJYV01034576.1, on the reverse strand, counting down.
TGCTGGGAGGGATTGGGGGCAGGAGGAAAAGGGGACGAGATGGCTGGATGGCATTACGGACTCACTGGACTTGAGTCTGAGTGAACTCCGGGAGTTGGTGATGAACAGGGAGGCCTGGCGTGCTGCTATTCATGGGATCGTAAAGAGTCAGACACAACTGAGAGACTGATCTAACTAACTAACAGGCAAATGAAAAGATGCTCAATATCACTAATTATTACAGAAATGTAAATCAAAACCACAATGAGACACTACCTCACACCTGTCAGAATGACTATCATCAAAAAAAGATACAAATAATAAATGTTGGTGAGGCTACATAGAAAAGGGCACCCTCCTACATTGCTGGTGGGATTATAACTGATACAGGCACTGTGGAAAACAGTATGAAAATTTCTCAAAAACCTATAAATGGAACTATGCTATGAGGCAACAATGCTATTCTTGAGTATATATCTAAAAAAAAAAACACTAATACAGAAAGACACGTGAACCCCAACATTCATAGCCATATTAGTTACAATAGCCAAGATATGGAAGCAACTTAAGTGTCCATAAACAGATGAATAAAGAAGATGTGAGATATATATATATATATATATATAATGGAATACTACTGAGCCATTAAAAAGAATGAAATTGAAATTTTACCATTTGTAGCAACATGGACAGATTTGTTGGGCATTATGCTAAGTGAAATAAGTCAGACAGGGACTTCCCTGGTGGTCCAGTGGTTAAGAATCCATCTTCCAGTGCAGGGGATGCAGGTTCAATCCTTGGTGAGGGAATTAAGATCCCAACATTCTATGGGGCAACTAAGTCCGAGCACTGGAACCAGAGAACCCATGCACCAATGCATCACAACTAGAGAAACCCATGCATCACAAGTAGGGAAACCAATGTGCCACAAACAGGGAAAGCCCACACACTGCAATGGAAGGCCTGAGCACCACAGTGAAGACCTAAAACAGCCACACACACAAAAAAAGTTTTAATAAAATTAATTTTTTAAAAGTTTTAAAAAAAGAAACGTCAGACAAAGGCAAATATGGTATGATATCATTTATATGCAGAATCTAAAAAATTCAACAACAGATACAGAAAACAAACTAATGGTTACCAGGGGAGAGAGGGAAGTGGGTAAGGGAAATATAGCAGTTGGATTAAGAGGTACAAACTACTATGTTTAAATAAGCTATAAGGATATATTGCACAATGTGGTGGAAAAGGCAATGGCACCCCACTCCAGTACTCTTGCCTGGAAAATCCCATGGATGGAGAAGCTTGGTAGGCTGCAGTCCATGGGGTCGTGAAGAATCGGACACAACTGAGCGACTTCACTTTGACTTTTCATTTTCATGCATTGGACAAGAAAATGGCAACCCACTCCAGTATTCTTGCCTAGATAATCCCAGGGATGGGGGAGCCTGGTGGGCTGTCATCTTTGGGGACATACAGGGTCCGACACAACTGAAGCGACAGCAGCAGCAGCAGCAGCAACAGCAGCAGCAGCACAATGTGGGGAATATAGCCACTATTTTATAATAACTATAAATGGGTATAACCTCTAACATTTGTGAATCATTATATTGTTTACCTCATGATATATACTTATATCATATATAACATGCATATAATAATAATATATTATATATAATACATAATGTTATATATTATATATTATATATATAATATATAAAATCCTCAATATATTGTTAATATATTAACTATATATTATATAATTAATATATATAATATTGTATAATTTGTATATAATATATAATTAATATCATATAATTATATTATAATATATTATATATGGTATATATTGTATTTGTTTATACATTAGATATATTATATTGTATTAATTTATATTATATATTAATATTATAATATCATATTAACATATATATTATAATTATAGGTTAGGTTAGGGTTAGGGTTAAGGTTTATATATATATCATGATATACATACACATATATATAACATATATGTGTATATATACAATTATACATTTGTACAATTAATATATCATATACTATATATTATATATATTAATGATATATATTGTTATAATTAATACAGGTAATAATAGAATTATCTATATTAATTATAATACATCATATATTATACATATTGTAATAATTACAATATATTATATAAAATAATTTTAAAAGCATAAAATAATTATATATAATAATTATACATTATCAAATATATGATTATATATAATATATAGTATACATTTTATATATAATTAAAATAATTACATTATCTAAATTATATCATATATGTATATGTGTATGTATAATCAATATATATCATATATGTATATATATGTATGTGTATATCAATATATATGATATATATGTATATATGTATCATATAAATTACATATATATGATATGTATATATGTGTATATATATATCATGATATGTATGTCTATAAACCTTAACCCTAACCTAACCTATAATTATAAATATTATATTATATTTAATAATTGTATTATATTTAACTTATTGAATTATGATTGATTATATTGATATTTAATTATATTAATCATGTATATGTATATATTTTATATATGATATATACATATATTATATATGTGTGTTATATAATTTTATAAATATTTTTATGTATGCAATATATATGATACATGATTAATATTTCTTATATATATTATGTATATGTTATAACTTGTATAATATTGAACATCAGCTATACTTCAATTTTTTAAATGCAATAAAACATTTATTAAGTGCTAACTACCTGCCAGACACTTGGGCTATCTCACTGAATCCTTCCAACAAGCCAATCAGCAACCTAGTGAATTAATATGGCCTCTACGCCATCAGAGAAATTGGGTGTGTGTGTGTGAGCTTAGTCACTCAGTCATGTCTGACTCTTTGTGACCCCCGTGGACCCCTGCCCGCCAGGCTCCTCTGCCCATGGGGATTCTCCAGGGAAGAATATTGCAGAAGGTTGCCACGCCCCACTCCAGGGGATCTTCCCAACCCAAAGATCAAACCCATGTTTCCCACATTGCAGGTGGATTCTTCACCATCTGAGCCACCAGGGAAGCCCAGGAATACTGGAGTGGGTAGCCTATCCCTTCTCCAAGTGAACATCCTGACCCGGAAATTGAACCAGCATCTCTAGCAGCACAGGCAGATTCTTAACCAGCTTACCCAGGAAACCCCATCAGAGACTGCCCGAAAAGTCACACACAGTGTGTCAGAATAGGGACTCACTGTGGCTTGAATCCAAGCATGCTCATCTCAGAGCCCATGCTCCTATCACCACAAGGGTCACTGTTTTCCATCTCCACTGGCCCTACACTGCCGTACAGTACTGCCTTACTTACCTCCTAAGATAGAAGCCATTCTGAATCTTCATTCTCCTCAGACCTCCCACTTCTAATCACCACCTCCCACTCAAAGCTGAGCCCTCAATTCCTGCTTTACAGGGAAAATAAGAGCCGTCACAAAGGACAGCAACTGCCTGTTTCCCATCACCAACCCTGTAAAATTACACCCATCCTTCCAGGCTTTCCTCCCCACTTCTAAGACAAAATTTAACTTGGCAAAGAATTCAGTGAAATAAGAAAAGAGGAACCGTTGAAGGTCTTGAGCAAAAGGATAAAACGATAAAAATCTGAGGGGTTTGCTGTTTTGTTTTATAAAATTCATTTTGTCATGACTTTGGAACAAAATGAAGTACAGAGACTAGAGCTTTGAGGCTAATTAAAGCAATAATACAACCATAAAGTTAACAAATATCTTATCTAGGGTTGAAGTGGTAGAAATGACATCATATTTTGAAAAAAATATCAACAAGACTTTCTGATAGACCCATTCATTATGTGGGCTGAGGACACGGATAAGTCAAAATAAATCCATCTACTACATGATTGCATAGTCTATATGTAAGACTGTATACAGACTCTAAGATGACATATGCTATAGGAGCTTTGATTACTTGCCTAAAAGTTATTTAACCTGTTTGATTCTTTCAATATGTCCTTTTAACTGAGCATGATGTCTTGGATACAGCAGGTGCCAACTGAACAGGTCTGTTCAATCAGTTCAGTCATTCAGTCATGTCCAACTCTTTGCTAACCCACGGACTGCAGCACACCAGGCTTCCCTGTCCTTCACCAACTCCTAGAGCTTGCTCAAATTCATGTCCATTGAGTCAGTGACGCCATCCAACCCCCTTATCCTCAGTTGGCCCCTTCTCCTCCTGCCTTCAATCTTTCCCAGCATCAAGGTCTTTTCTAGTGAGTCAGTTCTTTGCATCAGGTGGCCAAAGTACTGGAATTTCAGCTTCAACATCAGTCCTTCCAATGAATATTCAGGACTGATTTCCTTTAGGATGGACTGGGTGGATCTCCCTGCAGGCCAAGGGACTCTCAAATGTCTTCTCCAATGTCACAGTTCAAAAGCACCAATTCTTCAACACTCAGCTTTCTTTATGGTCCATACATGGTCCATATTTATCCATACATGACTACTGGAAAATCCATAGCTTCGACTAGATGGACCTTTGTTGGCAAAGTAATGTCTCCTCTTTTCAATAGACTGTCTAGGTTGGTCATAGCCTTTCTTCCAAAGAACAAGCGTCTTTTAATTTCATGGCTGCAGTCACCATCTGCAGTGATTTTGGAGCCCCTCAAAATTAAGTCTGTCAGTGTTTCCATTGGTTCCACATCTATTTGCCATGAAGAGATGGGACAGGATGCCATGATCTTAGTTTTCTGAATGTTGAGTTTTAAGCCAGCTTTTTCACTCTCCTCTTTCTCTTTCATCAAAAGACTCTTTAGCTCTTCTTCGCTTTCTTCCATAAGGGTGGTATCATCTGCATATCTGAGGTTATTGATATTTCTCCCGGCAATCTTGATTCCAGCTTGTGCTTCATCCAGCCCAGCATTTCTCATGATGTACTCTGCATATAAGTTAAATAAGCAGGGTGACAATATACAGCCTTGACGTACTCCTTTTCCTATTCGGAACCAGTCTGTTGTTCCATGTCCAGTTCTAACTATTGCTTCCTGACCTGAATATATATGTGTGTATAAATATGCATATATGATTATACACACATTCCTGTTTCTTCTGGGGTCTTTTCTTCAATCACAATTGTTATAGTAACACTTAGGAATGAAATTTTTCCTTTTTCCAAATCTTTTTCTATCTGACTTACCAATGTACACATTTTTCTCCCCAAAGATATTATTATGATCTGAAACAGACTCCATCAGAGAAATGCAAATGGACAATAAAACACATGAAAAAGTCACCAACATCATTAATAATCAGAGAAATGGAAATCAAAACCACAATGAGATTATTTAATCAAAAAGACATAATAACAAGTTTTGTTGAGGATACAGAGAAATTGAGACCTTCATACAACACTGGTAGGAATGTAAAATGGTATAGCCACTATGGAAAATAATAAGGCAGCTCCTTAAAAAGTTAAACGTAGGGTTACTATTTGACCTACCAACTCCACTCCTAAGTATATAGCCAAACATATATACACACAAAAAAAAAACTTATACACAAATGTTCATAGCAGCATTATACATAATAGCCAACAGGTGGAAATAAATCAAATGAATAAACAAAATATGGCATATCCTTTCAATGAAACATTATTTGGATATAAAAAGAGTTAAATACTGATTCCTTGGGAGGGAAGTTAAACTAAAAATATCTCAAATGTATTCAGCTGTGAGATCTCATACAAACTGCATTTTCTCACTTGTAGAATGTGGAGGAGGGCACTTAACTAGATACCTCTAAGGTTGCTCCTAATTCCAAAATTCAATGACTATGGCATAGACTCCAACCACAGAATATACATAAAAACTATGGCCAAACCTATATAGATTAAAGAGGAAACTTTGTGATTTCTCAGGTATTCAGATAAAACAACACACCTTGGCTAGCAGTTGAAAAACCTTGTCTAAGAACTCATCCTCTACACTGACTCTGTTATCTGAAACAGGTTAGGATGGGGAAAATTCAGTTCAGCATCATCACTAGCTCTACCTTCTGTAAAACTTACTGTATAGTTAAGCCTGAATTGTTTCAATCACTGTATGAGCAAGAACAATCACAGGAAGATTCTCTCTGAAATTATCTGGTCTGTTTAGGTTTTTGGTTTTTAAACTGGGATTGGCAACTTCTTCCAACTCTCTTGTGTTATTTTCATGGAATACGGACTCAAGCAAGAAATTTTTCAGGCCAAAGTGATACATTCCTTTTCCCCCTTGGTAAATTTAGACAAGTTGGGGTATTCAAAATAAGGAAAAGGACTTTGAGACAAGGAAGGAATGCCTACTGGCTCCTCAGCTTTGGAACTGAAAGCGAAATTCCAAGGACTAGAAACTCAAAGATGAGGTGGTCCACTGGGGAAGCATAGCTTTGCCGGGGAGGAAGCTAGGGGAAAAAAATCTAATGATTTTTCCAGAAATTGGAAGTGCTTAGCAGTGAATGAAATTCAGAGAATTAAAATTTGGGTGAACAGAAAATGTATTTTATCTCTTTTAAAAAATATTTTTTTTAGAAAGGCAATCTGGGCAAGGAACAAAAAAAAAATGCTAATACAGTTATAGTCTAGTGTTAGAGCCTCTCTTAGTTGTTCTTAATCCCACAGAACTAGTCTCTGCCTTCACTTCATAAGGAATGAACCAAAAGCAGCCTTGAAAAATGAAATGGGTTTGGTCCACTCAAACCAGCTCAGATAGTTTCGATCTTCCTAGATTTTAGTTGGCTTTTAGGGAGGAGGTACATAAAAATTAAGCTTCCCTCTCCAGTCCATAAGTTTAATTTTACTTCCATGTAAGCAGGCCTTGACATCAAACTGGTATGCCCTTCCATTCTATTCCAGCTGGATTTGTAAAGGCTTTCTGCATTGAGAAGCAAAGTGCCCAGTTTCATGCCTGAAAAACTAATTTTGGGTTGCATAGATGGTACTTGGGTAAGGAAAAATGAGGAAGACTGGATATAGTGTTATACAAATTACACTGTTGTGGATAAAGAAAGGAATGCAGAAGAGAGGAAGGAAAAATCTATCTGCCAGTTGTTTTAACAAAATGTCAGGCTTTTTTCACTGTTTCTATGATATTCTTTGATAAGATTTGACTGGTATGTAGAACTTGTAACTGGAGTGACAGTCCTCTCTGTGATTTATTAGAGACTATTGTAACTAGTTCAATCCATCTACATACAATGCAATAAATTACACAAAAGCCCACCAAAGACTTATTTCTTACAGAAGTACAGAGAAAGCTTAACTTGAGTTTCTAGAAACTTCTACAAATGGGACTCAGTTTCATAATTTTTTTAAGATGAAAATGTGGGTCCCTTGGAAGAAAAATTAGTATACTACCCTACATTCTCCATAAACTTACCAAAGGGTAACTGTTATACCATTACATTTCTCCTGCTTGACTTTAATTTTATGTGGTGAGTAAAATTTACAGCAAAGACACTGCAAAGGAATTCAAATGCTGAATGAATTTATGGGAGAAAAAAACAAAGGAAATCATTGAAGGGTTTTAAGGATGAAAAATTCTCAGATCCAAAAGAAAATGCATCTGCCTACAAACTCACGAATAAACTGCATGCCCTGAAAAACACTAAGAGGAAGCGCACTAAGGCATGAGTGTGCTCAGTCATGTCCAGCTCTTTGCAAACCCACTTCTGTGTCTCCTGCTTTGGCAGGTGATTCCTTACCACTGTGCTACCTGGAAAGCCCATACTAAGTCACAGGGGTAAGAAAATCCCTGATATCCATGGAGCTTTA
>SJYV01034567.1:0-10716 GCA_006410875.1 Neotragus pygmaeus | reverse complement strand
GCATATTTAATCTATAGTTAATGCATTATTCAAATCTGGTTGAGTTATAAAATGATAAGGTCAATTAAGATAAATATGCATATTCAGGTACCTAGAATGCCCCATTCATTTTAATTTGATAAGCAAATGTATGTAAATAAACATGTGAGTTAAATATTAATGACATAGAATAATAAAATAGTTCAGACTGTACCTATAAAATCAGGAACTAATAGAAATAAAGAAGTTATGCTCAAAGCAATACATTTTTATAAACTTTGTATCATTAAGATGATTATGAAATCAACAAGACTTTGAGAGACACTGGATATTTTTATTAATCTATTTTAAGATGATAACCTCATTTATTTGAAGTAATTTCCTCATCTTCAACTGTTTGTTTACTGTAACTTCAAAATAATATTACATTTTACAATAAATATATTCCTGCCTTGTGGTTTATTGTTCTGTGCTTTGGAGGTAAGAGAATTAAGAAAAATAGCATTTTCATAATAAACCATATATTTAATCCCTTTCTAAATGTTTCCTTTGGAAATTAAATTGCCTAGACACATCTTGATAATACCATCAATTCACATTCTTTCTTCCTCAATTAATTTACTTATAAGAGGAAAGAAATACAATTATACTCATCAGGCTTGGTATGATATTTTATTGACATTAATATCACTAAGTCACAGAAATTTTAATGTCAGTTATTACAAACATTAAAAATAGAAATGAAAACGAAAAAACATTTTGCCAAGATGTTGATATTCTATAACCTCAACAGCATCTTCAAGATGAACAAAACTTACAGTGAATGACATACTTGAAAATCCTTGGTCCATTTTGCAGACCTCAAAGGTACAGCCGACTTTCAAGGTTCTCTGTTAAAAACAATATGTGTTTATGATAAATTTTGTAAATAATTTTTAAAAATTACAGGTGCAACCCCTGAAAAATGTCAGTTTTAAAGTCATCTTTAAAAGCAACTTGTTACCAAACTTCCCTGGTGATTCAGTGGTTCTGATTTCACCTTCCAATGCAGGAAGTGCAAGTTCCATACCTAGTTGGGGGCGGGCCAAGATCCCACATTCCTCATGGCCAAAAAAAATCAAAACATTAAACAGAAACAATACTGTAACAAATTCAATAAAGACTTAAAATTTTTTAAAGTAGCTTGCCAAATATTAGCCTCTCTTTATTCTTCTTAGATAAGAACTTTTGCAACCTGTGTTTTGAGATCACTGAATAATTATTACCTACTTCCATGGTTTAAAGGGAGAATAACTTCTTAATAATTAAGTTTTATCATTATTATTGGCATCGTTGTGAGTTAAATGTGATGCTGAATCATTAAAAAGTGTGCTAACTCTAATCCTTGTGTGTTTTGGTTTTTGTTTGAACTTTCAGAGACAAAGAAATAGCATGGCATGAACATGGCGCAGTTCTATTACAAAAGAAATGTTAACGCCCCCTATAGAGACCGCATCCCTCTCAGGATAGTCCGAGCAGAATCCGAACTCTCACCCTCCGAGAAAGCCTACCTAAATGCTGTGGAAAAGGGAGATTATGCAAGCGTCAAGAAATCCCTAGAAGAAGCTGAAATTTATTTTAAAATCAATATTAATTGCATCGATCCTCTTGGAAGAACTGCTCTTCTCATTGCAATTGAAAATGAGAACTTGGAACNGGAAAAGGGAGATTATGCAAGCGTCAAGAAATCCCTAGAAGAAGCTGAAATTTATTTTAAAATCAATATTAATTGCATCGATCCTCTTGGAAGAACTGCTCTTCTCATTGCAATTGAAAATGAGAACTTGGAACTCATTGAACTCCTCTTAAGCTTTAACGTCTATGTTGGAGACGCCCTATTACATGCCATCAGGAAAGAAGTTGTGGGAGCTGTCGAGCTGTTGCTGAACCACAAAAAGCCCAGTGGAGAAAAACAGGTACTGGCAAAAACACTGGTTTTCATTTATTTTACATGCAGAAGGTTTCTATGGATGGTCAAATTCTCCCCAAATTTTAAGAAATATTAGCACTGAAATCAAAATTATTATGATGGAAAACTACTGCTAAGTACACATTTTATACTCTACAAAAGTCACCATCACCTGCACCTCTTACCCTGGCTAATCAGACTTTAATAGAACCAAAGCAAAACTAAGTAACCTATGGTGGCTTCCCATACATTAGAGACATGTTTATATAATAGTATATAAATTTGGGGGGGTGGCACTACTGTGTATATGTGGGCGTTTTTTCCTTGTCCTTCATTTTCTGAACATTCTGCAGTAACAGGCTGAACTCTTTCGTTATTTTTCCTTTTAACTTTCTTGCCTGTTCTGGAATTCTATATCTTATTGCTAAAGTGAGTTGTACATCTAACTCTGATATTGCTTTTTAGCAAACTCTAATGGATTCTTTTAAATTGAGACAAATTTTTTAAAAAAGCAAAAAAGTTTACTAGAAAATAACTGACTGTAGATTTAACATATCACACTTACTATTGGCAAAATGTAGCTGTATCTTAATGTCATCAGTAGAAACGAAGCTAAAATGGTACGTGATTATAAATACTATCTGGTTTTAATTCCTGTTATCTCCCTATTTTTACCCCTAGGGAAGTGGAAAAATCATAGACAGAAATGAATAAGGAACCTATTTTTGTCTGTCTACATTATTCCCTGGTACTGCCCTGTATCTGAACTATTTGATCCTTTATCCTTTCACATTGAACTCTTCACTTCCCCACATCAAGCCTTATTGACTAATTGCAGAAGACATTGCATGTATTTCAGTGGCTTAAAACCTGTCTTTTCAAGTAAAATCTTATGAAAACATTTGTTTTTACACCTCTAGCAGTTTCTGTTCTATTTGATAAAGGTGCAAATATTTTCTGCAAATGACGGACTCTTAGAGACACTGTTTGTGGTTTACTCACTATGTCGTGTCTGACTCTTTGTGACCCCATGGACTGTAGTCCCACCAGGCTCCTCTGTCCACAGTATTTTCCAGGCAAGAATCCTGGAGTGGGTTGCCATTTCCTTCTCCACGGGATCTTACCAATCCAGGGATTGAACCTGGGTCTCCTGCACTGCAGGCAGATTTCTTTGCTAACTAAGCCACCTTAGAGACATTACATTCTTTTAAAGCAAGACCTGCTGTAGCTATGAATACCATTATCTTTGCTTTATTGGAGGATTTTGATCAGAATCATCGCCATGATTAGGACAAGAATTTCAAGGTTGGATGTCTTCTGAAAAGGTCTCCCCAAAAGCCTGTGTTCTTTGGCCCATTCTTATGTCTCAACATCAGGCATCCTTTTCCCTCACCTGGCTCCAAACTTTGATAAAACAACACTCCACAATGACAATACTTCTTTGCTTTTTGCTTTACTGGTTTTTAATTGTTTCATATCCAGTTGTTTGGGTTACCTTCCCACCATATTGATCTGAACCTTGATTATTAATAAAAGAGAGTAAAGGTTTGCAAAGGTTTGAAATCTGGCAGGAGTCTGAAATATCCCAGGCCATGTATTTCTGGACGATTTCTCTTGTATCAGTTTGTAAGACAAGAATTTTCCAACTTGTACTATCCTTGACAGGGGTGGACAAGTAGTAGTAATGTTTAAAGACATATTATGTTATATCCCAGTTTTCCACTACTAGAGAAACACCGGATACTTAGACAGGAATGAGTAGGAATCTGTTCATATCTGTCTGAGTTCAAGTGCTACTTCTCCAGTCACCTTGTGAATTTGAAACACTTTGCATAATCATACTCCTAAAGTATTTGCATTTCCTAATAACAGTGATCTTATACTATATACCCTCTTATTTATTATCTATAAGAGAAACCATGAGACAGACTTGGGACTGTGTGTCTAGATCATTTAAAATTGTAACAGGTCTATAGAACAAAATTGCTGTTGTGTTTTTCCTGCTTATTACTATATAATCTTCTTAATTTTATTGTCTAGAGAACAGTGACCAAACATTTCAGTGTCTCTTTAGTCAATGACATTTGTGCTGGCCAAAGTAATTTGGTGTCTGGAGAAGATATCTGCTATTATGAGATTGTTTGTTGGAAGATGTTCAACTTCTGAGCTAAACTCTAGTCTGACAAGTAGGTCTTGGCTTCTTAGAGGCACTTGATCTGGAACCCTGATCATTAATAAAAGGTAGTAAAGGTTTGCAATCTGTCAGGAGTCTGAAATATCCCAGGCCTTGCGTTTCTGGAGGATTTCTTTTATATCAGTTCGTAAGCCAAGAATTTTTCTTTTCTGTTTGCACATTCTAGAATTCCTCTTCAGCAAAGACTCTGAGAATCAACAAAAGTTGTATCTTTTGGTTTGAACTTTGTAATTTGGAAAGAGCAGCTCCAACCTACCTCAACCTACCTGGTATCTTGTACAATAAAAGAGAGGTTGTTACAACCAGGAAATGTATACAGTATGGTACATAAAAGAGGTCCTTGGGATTTGTGGGGGAGAGAGTGGGGAGACGAACCACATTAGAGCTTGGCTGTTTATCTGCGACTTACTTAGACAATGCATCTCTTAAATGTGGCCAACATCATTTGGAATAAAAGTTTCCATTAGCCAGCATCTGGTAGGTAACAAATAAATTCTTGACAGGATATTTTATCTCATAAATTAAATTCCTTAGAAGATTCTTGTGATCATGAAAGCCATTTTGTGTTTACTCTGTTTGCCCAATTTGCAGTCTTACAGGCCACCCTCAAAGACCCTGGAATATATTACCATTAATTTTGTTGAGGTCACTGAAGCTGAGTGTTAAAACCTAAGAACAATAATATCCAAGTGGTCAAAATCAGCATAACTTGTCTTAAAATGAGACAAGGAAAAGGATCTATTATGAAAACACACAAATCTGATGATCAAAACACTTACTTAGAACTTAAAATGTGACAGATGTGGATCAGGAAATAGACTCTTCTTTGACAAATGTGTCACATGTTAATTTCTTTCTCTGGAATAAGATGTGATGCATGATTGCCTCCCGAAATCGGGGCTTGAGATTTCAGATTACTTAGCTTACTCTTCCAATATGTTCACCAGGGAACAATTTACAATTTGCATATGCTTTTGGGGCCAGGTCTGAGCCCCGTCACTGGGGAGGAGACATGATTTTTGTTTTCTAGAGTCTAGTTGTGAAGAGAGACAGGAAAAATATCATGGGGGTATGAGTAAATGTAATCACAGTGGTGTTGGAGAAGACTCTTGAGAGTCCCTTGGACTGCAAGGAGATCCAACCAGTCCATTTCTGAAGGAGATCAACCCTGGGATTTCTTTGGAAGGAATGATGCTAAAGCTGAAACTCCAGTACTTTGGCCACCTCATGCGAAGAGTTGATTCATTGGAAAAGATTCTGCTGCTAGGAGGGATTGGGGGCAGGAGGAGAAGGGGACGACCGAGGATGAGATGGCTGGATGGCATCACTAACTTGATGGACGTGAGTCTGAGTGAACTCCAGAAGTTGGTGATGGACAGGGAGGCCTGGCGTGCTGCAATTCATGGGGTTGCAGAATCGGACACGACTGAGCGACTGAACTGAACTGAACTGAATCACAATGGAAAAGAGAAATCAATCCTTGGGTAATTATGAAACTAAACTGACTAGACTTGGTAAATACAAAATATTATTGGGTGGAGGGCATCGGGGGAGCAAGAGAAAGGCCTGAAGGAGGAGGATGAATGTTTGGTTTATAACTGGGGAGACAGTTAATTCCAGTAGCTGAGGTAGAGACTCTAAAAGAGGTGTATGAGACCTGCTTGGATATACTCAGCTTTCGCTTTATTGACATTGACATCTAGGAGATTATCAGACATTTTGGTCTTAAGAAAGGGGTTTACGATTGATATACAGATGATAGGGAGGACTTTGAAGTGCATAAAGTCACCTATCTTCCAATCACTTTGACACTGTACGTCCTTTCCTTTGTATATTGTTTAAATGTTTATGATGGTTAGTATGTTAAAAACTGTTCTCAATGCCACATCTAATGAAGATATTTAGGTTTTTCCAGATAAATAGATGGGCACAGATTATTAATTATTTTCTTCCCTATTTCATGTACTTCTTCATAAATCAAAATACTGAGTCCTTAGTGTTTTCATTTTTACTATAAAAAATGGAAAAAGCAATACTTTATTTCTTTTCATGTAGTATACAGCATGGAGAACCTGTCATTCTCCACATTGGGCAGGGAGATGGGAGATTATGTATTCTTACTGAGACTGCTTCCTGGCTGGAATCATTACTCTGATACTCTCTGCTGATTTTACTGAACTTTTCTTTAACCTCCTTAGTGCCGTATTTCTTCATAGGGAATAACCAACAGTGACTTCTCAGCTCCCTTTTTTCAGTCAATTGATTGGTTACTTGACTTCTAATTATCTCTAGCAGACCTTTCTCTTTGATGTCTTCGAAGGCCAGATTCAGTTTCAGCTGCTTCAGTAAATGTTTATCAGAAGCAGTACTTTCTTTTTCACTCTTCACTTAGACACTAATACTGAATCTTCAGTACCATCAACATTTCTGAGAGGGCTTCTTACTTCAGTTTGTGGGATCCCACCCCAAGAGTCTCTGATATAGCTGGTCTGGAAGGGGTCCCTGGGACTTGTGTTTCTCACAAGTATGAAAGTGATATTAATGCTTCTGGTCTGGAGACAACACTTTGAGAACTGCTGACTTAGAGAATGTTGAAAACTACAGAATACCTACAGTTGTATACCTCATGTTAGGTATGGTTGCATTATACCATGATAACCTTGCTTTTGGGAGATTTCAAATAACTATCTTAAATACAAGTGATTAAGTGGTATTTAATACAAAATAATTTTCCAATTTCACTAAGCATTTATTATATTTTCCCTTCTTTGGGAAAAATATTTTGCTAAAAATTACTTATCCATTCAGTAGTTAAGATCCTAGATTGTTTCAATTGAAGAAATTTTGATTTGAAAGCCCCACTAAAAAGAGTATGAAATTTTATAATTTCAAGAGACCTTGGAGATCATCTAACCCAATCACTTTGTTTTATAGAAGAGGGAAAAGTATTTGGGATTTAACCTGACCAAAAGACTCTATAAACCAATATCTAGCATCCAACCTGCAGATAGCCTGAATGATGAATATTCATTGAACTTGTCATCATGCCAGTAATTCATGATAGGAATTTTATTTGCATTATCTCATTTCATCTTCACATTATCTGGTGAAGATTGGTCCCATTTTTCTCCCCATTTACAGATGAGGAAATGAAAGCACAAAAAAGTATTAGTGACACATCCCAGAACACAGAACCAGAAAATATCGGTGCTGGAATTCAAGAGTCATGGAAAATCATCACCAGGCTAACTGGCCCCAGCCACTGTGCCAATTTGGATAGGAATCATTAAAATGATTAGCTAATTATCCCATTTAGGATATGAGTTACATAAATGTAAAAGGGCCTCTAGAGTTACATATTTAGGCTGTGCCTCTATCTTGTCTATTATGATACCATTTATAATTTAGTTGCTCAATAGATACTAAGTCATTAGAAGTAATTAGAAGCTATGAAATGCCAGGGAAGAGTAGAGTTGAGTGACAGAAATGCTGACTTCTTGCCCTGTTCAACACTTGCTAACAGGACAAGCCTCTGAAAATCATTCTGAGCCTTGGTTTTCTCAGTATTAATTGGAATCATAGAATTAACTTACTTGCTTCTTTAATGTCTGGTGGTGTTAAAGTTCTGTAAAAGTGTTTCATAAGGGGACATGTAATAACAACATAATATACTCTTATTACTGTATTATGTCATAATCTCTGTCTTTCTATTGACAAACAAATATACTAATAATACAACATACGCTAAAAGATATAGTTCAGCACCGGCAATTTACCTTCTGGAGTGCATGCCTTCTTCTTCATTTGAAAAATGCAATTATTGGAACTAGAAACCCTATTTAGGGAGAGCACAGGAGAATTTAATTGTTTACCCTTTTCCTTTCTATCTCAGTGCTCCTAGGGGATTTCAAAAAATAATTTCTGTGGAAATGCTAATGCGATTTGTGGCTTTAGAAAGAGTACCTATTATGTAATCAGGAAATCAAAGGATGAAATAGGAGATTGGCATGAGCAAGTTAATGTAAATATGCATCCAATCCATGACTAAAAATAAGGAACGTTTTTAATTGATATCGATGCTAATAAATATATCCCTGGCTACTGTGAAGAGATAGAGTTTACTTTTATCTCTTGTCTTCATTTGATTTTAGTTGCTAGACTTTAGAGCAAGTAATTTACTTCTGCAGACTCATGAATTTCATATAATCCTTTTTAAATGTCCTGTGCTAAGGCAGCCTATATGTTCTAGTCTTTAGAGCTTCCCCTTGCAGAGTGAAAACATTTCTACTTCCTCAGTGGTTAACCAGCTGAGGTTACCCTTTTTGATATGCTTCTGTTACATCCTGGATATTTACGGTAAGTGAAATTAAATACCATCATTATATTTATTATCAAACTTCAGAGAGAGAGTGAAGGCAAGAGAGAGAGAGAGAATTATAAAGTATTAAAGATGTTCTCCTTAATGGTGGTTCAGATGGTAAATAATCCATCTGCAATGAAGGAGACACAATTTCAATCCCTTGCTTGGGAAGATACCCTGGAGGAGGGAATGGCAACCCTGTCCAGTATTCCTGCCTGGAGAATTGCTTGAACAGAGGAAACTGGCGAGCTACAATCCATGGGGTCACAGAGTTGGACATAACTTAGTGACTAAACAACAACAACTTCCCAAAATACTTATCCTATTGTGAGACATAGCTGGATACATCATCAATTATCCTTTCTTCATTTCTGGATGGAAAATGTCAATAGAAAATGTTTATAATATTGTCCACCATTAATATGAAAAAGCTGAAAATTATCCCCAACGTGATCTTTATAATGTCAAATAGA
This sequence comes from Neotragus pygmaeus, assembly GCA_006410875.1. Classification (NCBI taxonomy): domain Eukaryota; kingdom Metazoa; phylum Chordata; class Mammalia; order Artiodactyla; family Bovidae; genus Neotragus; species Neotragus pygmaeus. The sequence continues at coordinate 1,762 of SJYV01034567.1, read as the reverse complement.
AAACAATATAAAGTATTTTTACTAATAAGTACTTTGAATGTCTAAAAATTGAATTGATTCCTATTATTCCACAGCAGGGAATTTAAATGCTGTTACAACACAGATAGAGCCTAGATTTCCTTTAGTCAGCTGGCAAATGGCACTCATGAGTGATCTGAATGATTCTGCCCTAAATGGAAGAATTTTTAAAAGATGGACTATGTTTCACTGTTAACATGATAAAGTGGTTTAAACTAACTGGTCATTCTGACTCATAAGATAATACACATTGACATTTTCTTTTTCTTGATGACCAGCAAATTATAGATAAGCAGTCCTCCAGAATTCTCTTGTTCCTTCCTCTCAACATATCACACTTATTATAAAAGTCCTCTGCATCATCATTAAATATGTTTGGAATGCACAAGAGCAAAAGCTTTTAGCTCCTTCTGAAACTCAAGTGAAAAAAAAAGGATAAATAACAATCTCAACCAATAAAGCAAAGCTTCAAGCATTGAGGCATTTCCATTTGATGGTAAGAAAATACAAGACAGAGTTTTTATTTTCTGTTTGTGGACAAGGAAGGAGGGAAAGATGGCAAAGAGGTTCGAGAGAGAAAGATGTGGCTGTAAATCCTATCTTATCGTCTAGACAAATTGTTTGAGCCTTGACTTTCTCATAAATAAGAAAGAGATAATAGTCCCTGCTCACCAGGTTGTCGTAAAGATTAGATGGTTAGCACACTAATAGCCTATAGGGTCACACAGAGTCGGACACGACTGAAGCGACTTAGCAGCAGCAGCACACTAATATGTCTGGCATTTAGAGAGCTCGGTACATGCACCTTGATGTCATTTGAACATTTTATGCTTATTCAATTCAATTTAACTAAAAATGCTTATGTGCGTTGAAGAGGCTAAAAGTTCTTCAAAGTAAATTCCTTGAGAAGCCTTAGCACTTGTATGAAGACTGAGTTTATGTTAAAGTAAGAGAGAGGGTACACTGGTGGCTCAATCAGTAAAGAAGTAGTCTGTAGTACAGGAGACCAGGGTTCAATCCCTGGGTCAGGAATATCCTGTGGAGAAAGGAATGGCAACCCACTCCAGTATTCTTGCCTGGGAAATCCCATGGACAGAGGATTTACTGGTGACAGTCCATGGGGTCGCAAAGAGTCAGACACGACAGAGCAACTTTCACTTTCACTTCAAGAGCAAGGGGAAACCAAATTTTGAAATGTGAGCTTTGGTGATAAATTTTGGGGGGTTCATTTTCATTAATCACCTCAATCAATTATTTTGTTGTTGTTTAGTCACTAAGTCATGTCCTAGCACAGCACAGTATATGTGTGTGTGTGTGTGTGTGTGTGTGTGCGTGTGTGCACACGTGTGTGCTTGTTCAATCATGTCCGACTCTTTGTGGCCCCATGAACTGCAGCCAATGGGACTCATCTGTCCATGGGATTCTTCAAGCAAGAATACTGGAGTGGGTTGCCATATCTTACTCCAGGGGATCATCACAATCCAGGGACTGAACCCACGGCTCCTGTGTCTCCTGCATTGCAGACAGACATCACTTGCTGAGCAATTGGGGAAGCCCATGTGTATGTGTGTGTGGAGGTATCCAAGGTGGAGGTCCTAGAACCCATCCCCAAAGATACCAAGGGATGCACACATATCCACGTACATCTACACACACATATGTGTACACACATATATGCATGCCCACCCCTTCATAATAAAAATAATGGAATTGCTTCTCTTAAAAATCATGGATGGTTTCTGAC
>SJYV01034566.1:31523-51341 GCA_006410875.1 Neotragus pygmaeus | reverse complement strand
CACACACACACACACACACACACACCCCTTCTTCCTTTATGCTGTGGACGGCAGAGGCCTGAAGACATAGCTCAAAGGTCCCAGAATTCCAGTCAAGAATCCTGGATGGATGATGACAGGGCTCTATACACAAAAATATTCAAATACTTGTGCTTATACTAAGGTATTTAGCTTTATTCTAACTACATACATATCATCGCCAGTTTTGCTAATTCGCAAGAGCTTTTCTATAGAGTGACACAGAGGCCGGGGCCACCTGGTCCTTACCACTGATCATGCTATCCTCAAACAGCCCAGCTCTCCCTGTTTCTTCAGGAGGTCCTGACTTCCCCATCACCACCCCACACTGCAGTGAACACCTGCAGGCTGCCCAGTGCCCCCACCCCCTGGGCTATTGAAGGAGAATCCCCATGGCACGGTGTCAGCCTGCCCCTCCATCCCCAAACATGATTGGCTGGTCGACAGCCTTCACTTAAGCCAAAAAGAGTCAACAGGACTTTTTCACTTAGGATCAATCACATATAAAGCTCTTAAAATGTGACACCCTGTGAGCAGCAACATTCACATCCTATGGAGAAACTCTGTAGTGAAACAAGAAATACTTGAAAGAATCAGAGACCACCAGGAAATAGAAGGAATCCCTATTTCCACGGTCCTTTGGGGGAGCCACATGACAGCCACTGGATCCACCGAGGCCTCCCCACCGAACCCCGAGGATAAATTCTCTTTTGGGCTCATGCTAGTTCCCATGCATTTCTACCACTTGCAACTGCAAGAATATTAAAATACACAAAGGATGCTTCAGTTTGCCAGGACAGTTCTGGAGGTGCCAAGAGCTTTAAACTCTAAACATTGGCTAAGTGTCTCTTCTGTCCCCTGTGCTCTATTTCTGCCTATGTTGGTTCATTCAAGAATTGTTTATGAATACTTTGCTGGCTGCCAGACACTATCTCCTTTAATCCTCAGGATACCACCACAAGGCAGGTGTTAGTACTACCATTTCACAGCCAAGGAAATGGAAAATCAGGGAGCAAGGTACCCCATCTCAAGGCTAATATGTAAAACAGTCCACCTTAAAGGATGTTCTTTTGTTGAGTGTCTATTTTTTTTGTAGGATCTCTCTCCCTCATCAGGACCAGCCTTTGTTCCATCTCTTGGATCTCCAAGAGCCCCCTATCACCTCCTGCAGTCTCAGACTCCCAGAGCCAGGGCTGAGGTGTTCTCTGCTCATAGCATTTTATTCCAGCAGTATCTGGCCACATAGATGCCATCTTTACCCAACACCACTCAACACTTGCTGCCTTGGTATGGAAATGAGAGAAAAATGCCACAAAATTGAGGGGGGGGGGCTTTTCCCAGGCATGGTTTCTTTTCTCACCAGTTATCTTCCACCTGCCCAATCAGACCCTGGTCCTGGAGAAGAGTTTGACCGGAAAAGGAAACGGCCACACTCAGCGTGGCTCTGAGCCCTTCTCAGAATCCGATGCTCCCCACTCTCTCAGGAGAGAAGGACGGGAAGCGGGAAGGAGGACACAGGATGGGGCCCTGGAGGGATACGTGTGAAATGTACGATGTCCTCACAACTAGGATGACACAGAACGACTGACACGTGAGAACCGAGCCTTTGCCCTTCAAGTTAGCTCACCTGGGAATATCTTCTTCGATGGTTGCACATCCGTAAAGAAACACGATGATCCCAATGACAGATGACGGGATGAGGAAGGATGTATATAATCCCAGCCAGGCAAAATACAGTCCGATCTTTTCTCCAAAATACTTTCTGGAAAAAAGAAGAAAATGAAACATACATTAAGAAGATCATAGACTTTCCTTCTTTCTGTTTGCTCTAAACCTGACAACGGGTCGGCACAAATGGAAAGGGACAGAAGTTATCTGGGGAAGGTGGGGGCTGGACCTCAGCACAAGGAATCAACAGTTGGTCTTTTCTGAAATGAATCGTATTCCATTAGAATCGCATACACATACCTGTTCATGGAATCTGCACAAAGGAACCCAGGCCTAACAGCAAACTGAGAATAGGCCATATATTTTGGCATCTTTACCAGACACACATGAATAACATATCAGGATTCCATGAGTGCCATAACACTCAACCTACAGGAAAACACACCTTTTTGAAACTGCTTATTTGGATAAAACACACAAATTCGGGGGCATACATCCCGATGTATGGGCTTCCCTGGTGATTCAGACAGTAAAGAATCTGCCTGCAATGCAGGAGACCCGGGTTCAATCCCTAGGTTGGGAAGATCCTCTGGAGAAGGGCATGGCAACCCACTCCAGTATTCTTGCCTGGAGAATTCCAGGGACAGAGGAGCCTAGTGGCCTTCAGTCCATGGGGTCACAAAGAGTCAAATATGACTGACACAAACAGACACACAAACACACACACACACCGATGTATACAAACCAATATAAATACAGTCATAGAAAAATAACTGGAAGAAATTAGATAAAATATGGGTCATGGTTTCTTTGGCTGATGGGACTATGGGTGGTTTTTATCGCTTTTTTTTTTTTTAATACTTCTGCATTTTTTAACTCTCTATTTTTTCATGAATTTCTTTTTATAAAAAGTGGTTTCTTTTTGAAGGAAAAGGTACCATCCATATCTTTTTGTTCCCCAGATCATAAGGTTAATAAATGACCACATTCAGTCTCTAAAAAGGGGTTTTCCCTTAGATGAGTATTGATTATGGATGCTTGATGAGAAAAACACAATCCACAGAGGAGAAGTATATTTTATTTCTCAGGAGCCTCTGACATAAAACACAGGAGGGAAATAGGAGCTCAGCTTACCCTTTGATCTAAGGACTAGAGAGTAAGGAGAACAAATAAAACTTATTTATCTAAGGTGATGGCACCCCACTCCAGTACTCCTGCCTGGAAAATCCCATGAATGAAGGAGCCTGGTGGGCTGCAGTCCATGGGGTCGCTGAGAGTTGTACACGACTGAGTGACTTCACTTTCACTTTTCACTTTCATGCATTGGAAAAGGAAATGGCAACCCACTCCAGTGTTCTTGCCTGGAGAATCCCAGGGATGGGGGAGCCTGGTGGGCTGCCGTCTATGGGGCTGCACAGAGTCAGACACGACTGAAGCAACTTAGCAGTAGCAGCAGCAGCAGAACACTGCTTCCACTTAGGATGTAGACAACTGCCGGGAAATTTAGGTTTCCTCCTAACAATAAAAGAAAGCTAGAGAATCTGTGAATCAAAACTTTTCGTGAGCCCATCAGAGAGTAAAGGTTGCAAGGTAACCAGATGAGCTGCACTTTTTTAAAATGACAAGCTCCTCCAAGGAAAAATGGACTCACAACAGTTTTGTTGAGCATGAGACAGAAAGGAAGTCCCATAAAGTGAGTAAAAAGAAACAGCTAAAAATTTTTAAGACGCTGGAAGCTGAGCAGAGGTCAGCATTACATATTGAATGACTGGGCACTCCAGACACAAGAGGAGGTCGTACCCATTTGCAAGATCCTATGGGAAGACCACCAGGTTTCTTATGAGAAGGACTGTAGGCAACATAGGAGCCAGAGAGAGCCCTTAGATGCATACAGGCAAGAAAGCCCACCCATCTCCCTGAACCATCTTTCTTTTAAACCAAAAACCTCAAGCAGAGGGTAACAAAAGTCATCAGTCAGATGCTGGGGAGGGGCAGGAGAGAGACTCCATGGGGCAAAGGGCTGAAAAGGAACCATGAGGCCCGATTTCCAGTGCCCTACAATGGATGTGAGAGTTGCACCATAAAGAAGGCTGAGCGCCGAAGAACTGATGCTTTCAAACTGGGATGCCGGAGAAGACTTCTGAGAGTCCCTTGGACAGCAAGGAGATTCAACCAGTCAATCCTAAGGAAAATCAACCCTAAATATTTCACTAGAGGGGCTGATGCTGAAGTTGAAGCTCCAATACTCTGGCCACCCGATGTGAAGAGCCAACTCATTGGAAGAGAGCTGACTCGTGCTGAGAAAGATTGAGGGCGAGAGGAGCAGGGGGAGACAGAGGATGAGATGGTTAGACAGCATGACTGACTCAATGGACGTGAGTCGGAGCAAACTGAAGGCGACAGTGAAGACAGGGAAGCCTGGCGTGCTGCAGTCCATGGGGTCGCAGAGAGCTGGACACGGCCTGGTGACAAACACTGACGACAACCCCCGGGAGGCACAGCCACAGAACCCCACCACGGAAGGAATCTGAAGTCCGTGGTGTGCTGAGTGACTCCACCAGCAATGACATCCAAGCCACCTCCACCTCCAACTGGCCTGACCCCACTCCCCCACTAAAGGCCTGCCTGCAGAGAGGCATGAGCCCATTTCTGGGCATAAACACCATGTACCTCAGTCTCTACTGTCCTTTAAAACACACTGTCCACAACTGAGAAAAAAAATGTCTTGAGAGGGACTTCCTTGGTGGTCCAGCCGTTGAGACTCCACATTCCTAATGCATGGGGCTCGGGTTCAATCACTGGTCAGGGAACTAGAGCACATGCTGCAACTAAGACCTGGAGCAGCCAAATAAATAAAAATAGATGAAGGTTCGGGTTTTTTTTAAAGCTTGAGAAACATGAAAAATGTACTGTCAAGAAATGAGGAAATCAATAAAACCAAAGTTGCTTTGCTAAGCTATTGCTATGTCGCTTCAGTCGTGTCCCACTCTGTGCGACCCCATAGACAGTTCCCCCGTCCCTGGGATTCTCCAGGCAAGAACACGGGAGTGGGTTGCCATTTCCTTCTCCAATGTAAGAAAATGAAAAGTGAAAGTGAAGTCACTCAGTCGTGTCTGACTCTTAGCAACCTCATGGACTGCAGCCTACCAGGCTCCTTCGTCCATGGGATTTTCCAGGCAAGAGTACTGGAGTGAGGTGCCATTGCCTTCTTCAAAGTTGCTCTAGATCCCATAAATATCATACAATTTCTCTCTTTCTCTCTTTTTTTTTTTTTTGATTGAACCATTTTTAAAGTTTTATTAAATTTGTGACAATATTGCTTCTGTTATATGTTTTGATTTTTGCCCATGAGGCCTATTGGATCTTAAGTCGCCAACCAGGGATTGAACCTGCATCCCCTGCAATAGAAGGTGAAATTTTAACCACTGGACCACCAGGGATGCCCCACACAGGGACCCTAAAATAACTATAATAATACGCTAAGGAAGAATGTAATACAAAATAAAAAACTGGAAACATCCACAGAGAGACAGAAACACAAGAGTGTAACATGGAAATACCAGAGCAAAAATATTTTATCAGATATGAAAAAAGTCTTCATTAGAGTGTCTTAGCAGGTGATTGAATGCAACTGAGGAAAGACTCAATAAACTTGCATATAAGTCAACGAATACTATCCAAACTAAGATACAAAGAATAAAGAAGAAAATAGAATCTATCAATCAAGGGCTACAGGCAGTATCAAAAAAGGTATCATATATGCAACTGAAGTCCCAGAGGAAAAAGAGAAATAGGATAGAAGGAATATCTCCAAGGATTATGATTAATAATTTTCCAAAATTAATCAAAAATAACAAAACAGATCCAAGAACTCCAAGGAACCCCAAACAAATAGGTCAAAAAATAAAAATAAAACCTCACACACTTAGACACATCATAATGAAACTTCTGAAAAGCAAAGATAGGAAGAAAGAAACCTTTAAGTTGGAGTGGTAGTGTGTGCATGCTAAGTTGCTTCAGTCATGTCCAACTCTTTGCGACCCTATGGACTGTAGCCCGCCAGGCTCCTTTGTCCGTGGAGATTCTCCAGGCAAGAATACTGGAGGCAGTTGCCATGCCCTCCTTCAGGGGAGATCCCTCAGGGGATCTTCCTGACCCAGGGATTGAACCCATGTATCCTATGGCTCCTGCACTGCAGGCAGATTCTTTACTGCTGAGCCACCATGGAAGAACACTGGAGTGGCAGGGGTGGGAGGAATGAGGAAAGGAGGGTATTAGGTACAAAGGAACAAAGGTGAGATTTATAGACAGGTTCTGGCAGAAACTATGCAAGCCATAAGATAAGAGAGTGGCAACTTTAAAACAGTCAATCCAGAATACTATACAGAAAGAAAGTGGCTTTCAAAAATGAGACAAAATAAAAACTATTTCAGCAAGCAAAGGCTGAGGGAATTCACTGCCAACAGATCTGCACAACCAGAAATGTGGAGGGAAGTTCTTTAGTTAAAAATCTAGGTATATAGATCTTTCATGTGAGAGTGCCAGAAATAGTAAAAAATAACGGTAAATGTAAAGACCTTTTTCTTATTTTTTATCTTTTTAAAAGGTAATTCACTGTCTAAAATATCATTCTCAATGGGGGCAAAATTGTCTCCAAGGGGACAAAATTGGTTCTTTGGAAGCCAAAAGCTATCTTAGTTATTACAGTTATTTTTAAGGCCTCCAGAAGGCCAAAGAACATAAACTGATGTATAGCACATCTGTAGTATTTTAACCGTGAAGAGGAAATTCAAGAAAAAAATAATGTCTGCAAAGTGCCTTAGGAAAGGAACAATGGGAAAAAAGTTTGAGAAACATTGGCATAGAACACAACCAGTTACAACATATTGTCGTGTTCACAATAGACATTAAGGTGAAATGTATGTAGTAGTAGCACAAAACATAGGAAGGAGAAATTGAGGGAGGAAACTGAGGTGTGCTGTTGTAAGGTTCTTATGCTCTATGTTGAAGTAGTACATATTATTTGAAAGAAAAATATGATACATTAATGATGTATTTTGTAAACCCTGGAGCAACGACTAAGTTTTTTAAATGGCTGATACTGGAGATAAAATGAAATTACAAGATTTCAAAAGAGGGCATGAAAAGAGGAAAAACAGGAAAAAGGGACATACAGAACAATAAAAATAAACAGTGATATGGTAGATTTAAAATACAAATACATAAATGATTACATTAAATATAAATGTATAAGAAGTGAAGTGAAGTCGCTCAGTTGTGTCTGACTCTTTGCGACCCCATGGATTGTAGCCTACCAGGCTCCTCTGTCCATGGGATTTTCCAGGCAATAGTCCTGGAGTGGATTGCCGTTTCCTTCTCCAGGGGATCTTCCCAACCCAGGGATCGAACCCAGGTCTCCCGCATTGTAGACAGACACTTTACTGAAATATAAGGGCATTTACAGAATGAAAAGGAAGGAATGGAAAAAGACATACCATGCCAATACTAATGAGAAGAAGGCTAAGGTATAAAAGGGATGATCAAATAATCATACAGTGACCAATTCATTAAGAAGACCAAATAATCCTAAATATTGATACATACAGTAAAATACCTATGTCAAATGCGCACATCAAAATGTACGCAATAAAAACTGAGAACTAAGGATTTCCCCGGCGGTTCAGTGGTTAAGACTTCACCTTTCAATGCAGGGGCTGCAGATTCAATCTTTGGTCAGGGAGCTAAGATTCCTTGTGCCTCTCAGCCAAAAAACCGAAACAAAAAACAGAAGCAATATTGTAACAAATTCCAGAATGACTTGAAAAATGGTCCATAACAACAAAAACTGAAGGAAAAAAAACTGATAGAATTGAACTAGAAGGATAAACACATATATCTTCCTGTATAAATAAGGGATTTCAACACTTCTCTTTACTAGTTGATAGAGCAAGTACAAAAAATAGCGATAAGGATAAAACAGTCACTTCAAACCAACTTGACCAAATTGATATCTGTATAACACACCATCAAACAACAACAAAAAACACATTCTTCGTAATACATCATCACCAAGAACCATATTTTGAATCATGAAGCAAATCTAACAAATTTTTTTTTTAATGAAATGAACACAACTAAATTAAACAGAAGAAAGATGTCTGGAAAAATCCCCAAATATTTGGAAATTAAATAATATCTTTCTACGTAACCCAGGGGTCAAAGAAGAAATCACAAAGGAAATGAGAAAATATTTTTGACTGAGTGAAAATAAAAACACACATATCAAAATTTGTGGGATACCATTACAATTAGAATGCCAGTAATACTTAGAAATTTATAGCACTGAATATTTGGTACTATAATAAAATAAGAAAGTTCTTTTTAAGTTCATCCAGAATTGTTCTTATTGAAGTATAGTTGATTTACAATGTTGTTTTAGGTTCAGGGGTACAGCAAAGTGATTCAAATGTGTGTGTGTGTGTGTGTGTGTGTGTGTGTGTGTGTGTACGCGTGCATACGTGCATGCTAAGTCGCTCAGTTGTGTCTGACTCTTTGTGACCCTGTGGGTTGTAGGCAGCCAGGCTCCTCTGTCCATGAGATTCTCCAGGCAACAATACTGGAGTGGGTTGCCATTTCCTTCTCCAGGGGATCTTTCTGACCCAGAGATCGAAGCTACGTCTGTTAAGTCTCTGCATTGGCAGGTGGGTTCTTTACTACTAGCGCCACCCAGGAAGCCCAGCACTGTTCATAACACCCCCAAACTGGGAACTACCCAGATGGCCCTAAGCAAGAGAATGGATAAATATGTTCTGACACATTTGCCCCAAAGAATATTACACAACAAGGAGAATGGACAAAATATAATAGCACACAACCACATGGACAACACACACCCTCTGAACAAAAGAAGACAGGTACAATTCCATTTCTTTAAAGTTCAAAAGCAAAATAACTGTGTTAAATACAGATGGTTATTAGCCCGAGGAAGGCAGCGACTACAAGGGAAATGGGTGAGGGTGGGGGGACTTCAAGTGTTAATACAGTAAGTTCCCTACATACCAACGAATTCTGTTCCGAGAGCACTTTTCCTAAGTCCAAAAATTTAGCCTAGGTACCCAACTAACACAGTCAGCTATAGAGTGCTGTACTGTAATAGGTTTATAATATTTTTCATACAAATAGCACATAAAAAAACAGACACAAAAATTAAAGAAAACATTATTAATCTCAAGGTACAATATCTTGGAAAGTACAACAGTCCAGTACAACAGCTGGCACATAGGGGCTGGCATCGAGTGACCAGGCAAGGAGAGTTACTGACTGGAGGAGGGAGAGGAGCTGGGAGATGGTGGAGCTGAAGGATGGGCAACAACAGGAGATGGGGGGCCAGCTGCCAGTTCGCTCACGCCTGATGTCGATGGACAGGTGGAAGCGCGTTTGCATGTTTGAGAGGTTGCATCTATGTGGGGGACTAATTTATAATGTTCTTCCTTGATCTGGGTAATGGGTATAAGGGTGTGTTCAGTTTTCAAAAATTCAGAGAGTTGTATACTTTTTTGTGCATACAACTTTCTGTCCATATATTATACTTTGGTTTTGAAATGGCTCAAGACACCACATGTCTTATAACCCACAGGCCAACAGACTCCCTGAAGGGCATCTTACCCGTTCTCTTGCCTTCGAGCCAGAAAGCAAGTAACTCACGTCAGGCATGCATCATCATTCAGGCTCAGACTGTCCAGCAGCCCTGAAAGGGGAGCTGTCGTCTGAGGGCAGCTCAGAAGGCCAAACAAAGACAAGGCTTGCAGACCAAGGTAACAACCCCGAGACCAAGGTCAGCATTCAGCGCGGTCCCTGAGGCGGTGACCTAGGCCATGTGATGACTGCACCATCCTCAGGAGATCAGACTGGGGCAGGAGATGGGTATCGGGGAGACAGGGGAAGGGGTTAGCCATGCTAGCCGGAGGGGTAACTTACTGCTCTCAGCTCCTGCCAAGCCCACATCATCTGACCCAGCGGCAGGTGGGGCAGCCTCCTTCCTGGTCTGACAAAATGCAGTCAGGCTTTCCCTGCCCCTTGAGGTGGATTAAAGGCACACAGGTTCAGGTACCCCGAGCAGGACTGTGCGCAGGTGCAGGGACTCCGGAAAGAATGTTCTGAGCCTTTAATTAAAGTTCACCACCGCTGACTCTCTGGAAGCCAGCCTAGAACTTCCTGCTGCAAAAGCAGCCAGGCAGCCAGTGAAAGCCCCTCCCAGCTGGAACCCAGAGACACGGCCAGCATAGTTTTCCCTCCTGAACTGCCAGCATCCTCTCCTGTACCTCGGCCTGGAGATAATGCGGTTGATAAGGGGTCAGGAGAGCAAGGGGAGGGATATGCACATGGTGGGGACCACAGGTCAAACCCTAAATTAAGTGCTTGACAGCATCTCATTTCATGCTCACAAAACCTTACAAGGTGAGTTAAAAATCAGTGTTAAGATTGGATTCAGAGGTGCAAAATGGTTGAAGGTGTTGGGGTCCTTCCAGTCACCTTCTGTTTGGTTTAAATGGTGGCTCAATGCAGGACACCCAAGTACAATCCCTGGGTTGGGACGATCCCCCAGAGAAGGGAATGGGAACCCACTCCAGGATTCTTGCCTGGAGAATCCCATGGATGGAGGAGCCTGGTGGGCTACCGTCCAGGGGGGTCGCAAAGAGTCAGACACGACCAAATAACTAACACTTGCACTTTTCAGACATAGTTGATATTTACTTAAAACTGGTGTTGATGGGTTTCTTTCCTCAGGACTCCATGCATATGGCCTTTCTCTCCTATGAGTACAGACATATCCATGAGAAAGGACCCTCCCTACCAGTCACAGGATGACAGGTTCCCCAGGACTCTCTCTCGACTTGCCTTCTAATCGTTGGTCTGAACCCAGCCCTGTGTGCAGGACCCAAGGTTGGGAAGAACAGTCGGATCATCACCCTTCTGCCAAAGCCGACAGCAGGACCCAGGCCACCGACCCCTTTGCCAGGCACAGGCTGGCAGACACCGTGGCTGGCTCCTACGATCAACAACTCGAGGCCGGAAGACTCAGTTCTTAGCCCTCCTGGGGAAGCGAAAGAAAGGGCCCCTTCTGGAAAGAAAATTTTGCTTATATGAGGGAAATCCAGTAAAAAGGGGCTGGGCTCACGGTGGCTGAGAAAATGGGGCTTGGCTCCAGTCCTGACATTAGGAGACAACACAGATGCCGGCCAACGGGATGGGAGCTGCCCAGAAGTTCCAGCAGGAAAAAAGGACTCCTTGGAATCAGAGCGCCCGGGGTCTTTAATGCTCTCCTGAGCCACTTCCGTCAAGTGCCTCCCTCTCCCTTGCTAAGTTCTCTCATTTAAAAGGTTTCCAAATAAAGAGCAGTCTACGGAGCGAGGGAAGCTGTGGGGCCAGGATGGCAGGATGCAGGACCAGAGACGGAGTGGGCAGAGCTGACGCTGTCCATCACGGGCACGTAGCAGACGTGCTCAGAGGGGCAAACGGGACCAGAGGCCCAAGAGGACCAGGACCAGATGTGCAGGGCGTCCATTCCAGGGGCAGCCAGAGAGAGGAGGTGCGAGGGGTGGGTGGAAAAGTCAGGAAGGGGATTTCCCTGGTGGTCCAGGGGTTAAGACCCCATCTTCCAATGCAGGGGACTCAGGTTCCATCCCTGGTCAGGGAACTAAGATCCCACAAGCCACACAGCAACTAAGCCCACGTACCGTAACTAGAGCGTCTAACCGCTGCAACAAAACATCACGCATGACACAAGGACGACCCCACACGCTGCAACTAAGACCTAACGCAGCTAACTAAGCCTGCGTGCTGCAACAAGGGAAGCCAGGGCAATGCAACCAAGAGCCGAAGCGCGGCAGTGAAGACCCAGCTGCTGCTGCTGCTGCTGCCGCTGCTAAGTCACTTCAGTCGTGTCCGACTCTGTGCAACCCCATAGATGACAGCCCACCAGGCTTCCCCGTCCCTGAGATTCTCCAGGCAAGAATACTGGAGTGGGTTAGACCGAGCGCTGCCAAACTAAAGTAAAATAATTTTATAAAAGGAAAGTCAGGAAGGCAAGAAATCAAAGCTGAGAAAGTTAAGTTGAAGCAACGAAAACAAGGCAGGAAGAAACCGAGCTTCCAGAAACCACAGCCTCGACAGGATCATCTTCAGAATCCAGGAGAAATGCTAAAGGCATGTTCGGACCCTCGTCTTCCTACTGCTTTGTGTATTTCCTTCCGGGGTGGGGGAGGGGTGGACTTCTATTAGCAGCCATGCCTCTCCATGCGTGCATAATGAGACCCCAATTTGTTTACAGGACCTACTAGGGCCTATGTGATCTGGTCGAAGCCCCTGACCTCCTTGGAACAAATCCAATTTTGTTTTCTCCTGCTGTTCCCCTTTTTCTCGGCTCCAGCTCATGAGTCCTTACTGTCCCTCAAACACACGGCACCAGCTCGCACCTCGGGCCCTTTGCTGTGCCTGGAACCCCATCTTCACACTTTCACATTCATGTCATCACTTCTGATTCTTCTCCAGTGTCACCTCCTCAGAAAGGCCTCCTGGCTTCACCCCACCCCAAAGGGCACCTGACCTCTGCCCTTGCTACAGTTCTCTTCATAACACTTAACATGACTTAACACCGTTTTCTAAACTGATTCATGTTTTTGTCCATCTCCACCGACAGACTGTGCTTCCAAGGTGGCCTGCCAATGCAGGAGACGCAGGAAACGTGGGTTTGATCCCTCAGCTGGGAGAATACCCTGGAGAAGGAAATGGTAACCCACTCCAGCATTCCTGCCTAGAGAATCCCATGGACAGAGGAGGCTGGCGAGCTATAGTCCATGGGGTTGCAAAGAGTCGGAAATGACGAGCATGCAGGCACACGCTGCTAGAATGTAAGCTTCACAAGGGCAGACTTTTTGGTCCTATTCACCATTGTTCCCTTAGTGCCTAGAATGAGTCTGGCACGTGGCTTAACAAGCGTTTGTTTAACGGATGCTAAGTCCTGACAGTAACCTCATGAGGTGGTTACTTGGCCCATCCCTCTTCTTGCATGAGCTGAGCACAGCTCAGAGAAATTGAATAACTTGTGTAAGGTCACTCAGCTAGAGAAAAAAGAATCCAGCGCCAACTCAGAGCAGCCCAATTTCAAGCCTGCACTTTAACCCTGACATGTATTTCTTGGGTAACACGGTGGAGAATAATGCAGACTTGAGCCTCCCAGTTTACAAAGTATTATGATTTATTTTCTAATATTTTACTAAAATTGTGAAAGGGACTCTAAGGATCAGCTAAAGCGGAATTCTCCACTCAATGGTTTATAAAACTCATTCACATCAAAAAAGGCAGTAACGGCCTCTGTTCCAATTTTCATTTGTAAAGAAGCAATCCATAAAATAATTATTTAGACATTTTCTATTTATTAATGAGCAGCCTGAGAGCTTCCAAGAACATGTCCCACTGTGACTAGAGACACATGCTCAGGCTTTGGCCTCCAGCCATTTATTACCTAGCAGTTCTGGACATTTTACACTGTTTTCATTTTCATTCTTATATATTGTTTTTTTTTTTAAACCACAACCAATCTTGAAAGAAAGGTGGAAACCTAAGGAACACTGAAATATATTGAAATATACCGTGTCAATGCAGAGCATAAAAATGGCAAGAAAGAATAAAATACATTTGATATTCACACAGATTCATAAATTGCATACAACTGATCAAGATTACTATGTGATACATAAAGATATGGGCTTCCCTGGTGGCTCAGTGGTAAAGAATCTGCCGTTAATGCAGGAGACATGAATTCAATCCCTGAGTCAGGAAGATCCCCTGGAGAATGAAATGGTAACCCACTCCAATATTCCTGCCTGAGAAATCCCAAGGAAAGAGGAGCCTGGCAGGCTACAGTCCATGGGATCACAAATAGTCAGATATGACTGAGAGACTAATAACAACACATGAAGATATGCTCATTACCAAAAGGAATGGAGCTAAAGGAAGGAGAGCTATGTAAAGGAAGCAGAGGTATTTTATCCCATTTTACCCCATTGGCTTTTCATTTACTGAGTTAGATGATCAGATGGCATGGTCAAGATGACAGAGGAGGAAGATTCTGCGTTCACCCGTTCCCACGAGCACAACAAAATTACAATTCACAGAGCAGCTAATGATGAGAAAGACCAGAACGTAGCAGGAAAGATCATCAACAACTAAAGAGAGAAAGAAGGAACCAAACCGACATGGCTAGGAGGGGCAGAGACACTGAAGAGCAGGCAGCCTACAAATGGGACACAATATAACACCGGCTCGCTCAGTCATGTCTGACTCTTTGCAGCTCCACAGACTGCAGCCCGCCAGGCTCCTGTGTCCGTGAAAGTCTCCAGGCAAGAATACTGGAGTGGGTTGCCATTTCCTCCTCCAGGGGACATTTCCAACCCAGGGCTCTAACTCAGGTCTTCCACATGGCAGGCAGATTCTTTACCATCTGAGCAACCAGGGAAGCCAAACAGGAGGATAATTACTACTGCAGAAGTTCTTCCTAAGGAGTGAGGGACCTGAGACCCACATCAGGTTCTCCAGCCTGGGGGTCCTGCATTGGGAAGACAAGCCCCCGGAATGTTTGGCTTTGAAGGTCAGCAAGGCTGGGCTACAGTCCACAGGGTGGCAAAGAGTCGGACACAACTGAGCAACTAACACTTACACACTCAGGGCTGACTTCCCGGAGAGCCAGAGAGCTGTGGGAAATAGAGGCCCCACTCTTACATGATGCACACAAAATCCCACCCACTCAGGGGCCCAGGGCAGAAACAGTCATTTAAAAGGAGCCTGGGTCAGAGCCCCGGATGATCTTGGAGAGCCTCCTGGAAAGGTGAGAGGTGATGGAGCTCATCCTGGGGCCCCAGACACTGGTGGCAGCCAATCTGGGCAGTTCCTTGTATCACGAACACCCTGGAGCTGGCAAGGGTATTCTGGAATGCCCCCTCTGGTTCATTAGTGCCAGTACCTGGCCTCCAAACCAGTCTGCTGGCAACAGTGCCGGGAGCCTCAGGCCAAGCCAAGAAACAAGCTGCGTGGGGACGCCGCCCACCCACCAGCAAACTGGCTGCTCTAAGACCCCCTGAGATTACAGCCACCCCAGAACCTAGCCCTGCCTTACGGGTGTCCCAGGACCTAGTCACACACACCAGCACATTGGTTGAGGCCCTAGGATCCCCAGGGCTATGCGGTCCCCAGGACCTGATTCTGCCCACCAGTGAGCTGGCACTGGCCTCAGGACCACCTGGGCTTCGGTCCTGCATGCCAGTTACTTTACACCAGCTCCAGAACCCCTGGGCTCTGAGCCACCCACCAGCAGGCCAGAACCAGCCACAGAGACTAGCCTCACACATTTGCTGTCCCACAGCATTTCTGGGACCTCCAAGCCCCACGGCCAGAGACTCCAGGACCTAGGTCCACCCACCAGTGGGCCAGCACTAGCCCCAGAATCTGGCCTCTCCAACCAGCCCCAGGACCACCACAGCAGACTAGCCCACCCTATCAGGACCCAGGCCACCCACCAGCAGACTATCACCAGCCCCAAGACCTCCTGGGCCCCAACCCCCACCCACCAGCATGCCAACAGCAGCTCAGCAACACCTTGGGCCCCTCAGTTGGCCTGAGATCCAGCCCCTGATCAGAGAACCAAGACAAGTTTTGGAACACCCTGGACTCCACAGCCTGGTGTGTCAGGAACCAGTCCCATCACTAATCCTGCCCACCAGCAAGCTAACACCAGCCCTGGGATTGCCAAGGCCCTGAAGCCAGAGAGCCCAAGATCTGACTCTGTTCACTGAAGGACCAGCTCTAGTTCTGGGACACCTGGGCCCCAGTCCCACCCACCAGCAGGCTGACATCAGCTCNAGTTGGCCTGAGATCCAGCCCCTGATCAGAGAACCAAGACAAGTTTTGGAACACCCTGGACTCCACAGCCTGGTGTGTCAGGAACCAGTCCCATCACTAATCCTGCCCACCAGCAAGCTAACACCAGCCCTGGGATTGCCAAGGCCCTGAAGCCAGAGAGCCCAAGATCTGACTCTGTTCACTGAAGGACCAGCTCTAGTTCTGGGACACCTGGGCCCCAGTCCCACCCACCAGCAGGCTGACATCAGCTCCAAGACACCTTGGACCCCTCTGCCAACAATCTCAAGACCCAGTGTCACTCACCAGCAGACCAATACCAGCTTTGGGACACCCCAGAATCTGCAGTCAGCCAGTTCTTGTGGGGTATAGAGCCAGCCTGATTAAAGGTAAAGATGCTTAGGCATGCCCAGGCTCCATGGGAGACCATTAACAAATTCCTTCCCCAAGTCCAGCCCATCCCTCCAACCAAATCATTCCTTCCTTGGACTCCACACCAGCCATGAGCACCGTGGGCAGACATATGTCTTCATCCCTCATCTGTTACATCCTGTAACTGAGTTCCTCTGCACTGTACCGAAACTCTGTAGTTATAATCAACAGTACTGAAAATCGGGGACTCCCCTGATAGTCCAGTGGTTAAGAATCTGCCATCCAATGCAAAGGGCCATGGAATCCATACCTGATCAGGAAACTAAGACTTTCACATACTTCAGAGCAACTAAGCCCATGTGCCACAGCTAGAGTCCATGCACAGCAATGAAAGATCTCACATGCCACAATGAAGACACGATGCAGCCAAATACCTAAATATTTTTTTTAAAAATCCTGAAAACCTGCACTACACTTTATAGTATATAAAGTCCCTTCACATATCCTATCACATGCAGTCCTCCCAACCACTCTTTGGACAAGACTGTGAAGGTCACAGATGGAAACAACAGGCCCAAAGCCAAACAGCTAGGAGGGACGACACCTTCCGCCTCCACTGCTCTCTTGTGATTTAAGGCTGGTATATTTCGTCCACCTAGTCTGACTGTAAGCACATCCAGTGCTTATATCGATGCATCTTTTCCTCTCCGCCTGGCCCTGCCCTTTCCCAGCACATGGTAAGTCCCTGTTGAATGCATGAATGGTGAGCATGGGGTGCGAGCACCTCTGTGCGTCAAGTAATGGCAAGAAGAAGCCCTACACTTCAGGGGACGCACACAGAAGTGCTTCAGGAGTCAGGGCATGCAGGGGCAGCTTCAGGCTCTCTGAGCAGATGGCTGGTTCCCTGAAGAACCTACATGCGGGTAGACCTGGTCCTACCTCGACTCCAACAGCATCTTTTAATTTCAGAACTAGAGAATGAGGAGCTCCTTTGAACTTGGATGCAATCTTGGTCCCAGTGCCTTCTTCTCATTGGCGTACAAATGCAGAACCCTAGAAGGACTTGAGGCCTGAGTCAAAGGTTACATCAAGGGTCCCCAACCCCCCGGCCTTGAACCAGCACCAATCCATGGCCTGTTATGAACCTGACCACATGGCAGGAGGTGAGCAGCAAGCAAAGTTTCATTTGCCACTCTCCATCACTCTCATTACCTCCTGAATCATTGAACACATTACTGCCTGAACCATCCCCTTCCCATCCACCATCCACATAAAAACTGTCTTCCCTGAAACTGGTCCCTGGTGCCAAAACCATAGGGGACCGCTGGGTTCCATCCCTTCTGATCACTGGCAAGGCTCCTGAGCTATCTAAGCAGAGAACAATACCTGGAAGACCACTTCAAAGTTCGAGAAGATGACTCCTGACCATGGCAAGTGCCAAAGAACCCAGCTTCTGGAGTTAGGGAAAGTTCATGCCTCTCTCATCCAAACCTCACTCAATGCATAAAGAGCTCTTTAAAATATATACCAAGGAAGTACTGAGGTGAAAGTGAGCTTAAAAATAATCAGAAATGTGGAAACCGACACCAGGCTGGAGAAAATAAAAAAGGCAGTGGAGTCAAGGCATTCATGAGGGCCTAGGAGCTGGAGCTTGAGGCATCAGCATGAATCAAGGATCCTGAGTGCTGTGGATGATAAACAGAACTGTCTCTAGATGAGACAGAAGGTCACAGGTAGCAATAATCAGGTACAGCCTCACGTAGGCTGCAGAGAAGGGATGATTCGATCATCTGTCCTCACCTCCTGTTGAGGATACAGAGATGGAGGCAAGGTCTGAGGGATGAAGACAGCAAGACAGGGGAGAGGAGGAGA
Source organism: Neotragus pygmaeus (assembly GCA_006410875.1). Classification (NCBI taxonomy): domain Eukaryota; kingdom Metazoa; phylum Chordata; class Mammalia; order Artiodactyla; family Bovidae; genus Neotragus; species Neotragus pygmaeus. The sequence goes on along the minus strand of SJYV01034566.1, from coordinate 33,497 downwards.
GCACAGTGTCCTCACGTGAACTTGACCCTCTCAAACCCTGGCAGGTGGCAGAGATGAAGAGACCGACATGGGGCTTGTAAAAGTGGTCCCCACATTATCCAGAGGCTCTCTCCCATCAATGCTTTCTTATTCTTTCAGGGCAAATGCATCACAAGCATATGGATTTGGTTGGATTTCCACATCCCATCTTCCTCTCCTCCTGCCAGGAAAATGAAAAGGGGGAAAAAAATAGCCAGGCAGGGACCAAAATTTGTAGCATGGCTTTACGCAAGCTTGGAGCATGCCAGGGAAATAGCTGGAGGTGGTCAACACATTCGAACGGCAGTGGCAGCTGGTCCCATCAGTAACACTGATGGCCAGGAACGTATCCACCATCAGGCAAGAGCAGATGTGCAGGTCTGCCAGAGGGCACTGGGAGAAATGGCCCTCAAGTGGCGAGGCCCTCAGATGGCCAAGGTGCCATGTTATTTCCCTGCAGTTGCAAAAGCAGTGTGTAGGGCTGAGTCCACTTCTGTCCTCAGACTTTATCAGAGGGATGGTATCCAGCTGTGCTCTGTCGCCACTGGAAACAGAACAGAAGGACTTCCATTAGAGCAAAGGGAAGGCAATCAAGACATCAAAAGGAATGACCAGTTGCAACACTGTCTTATGACCAGGCATAGTAAGCACATGCCTATAAATCATCTATTTACAAATATTTATTGGGTGCAACTCTCATAAGAGTTGCATGATGTGTCAGAGACTAAGCTGGATGATATTCAGATATTATTACCAGGCCTCGCACTCGCACTACAGGATGGGTATTATCAACCCAACTGTATAGATGAGGACTGAGTCAAGTGGGCCTTAGGAAGTATCACTACAAACAAAGCTAGTGGAGGTGATGGAATTCCAGTTGAGCTNGCAGGAGGAGAAGGGGATGACAGAGAATGAGATGGTTAGATGGCATCACTGACTCAATGGACGTGAATTTGGGTAAACTCTGGGAGTTGATGAAGGACAGGGAGGCCTGGCGTGCTGCGGTTCATGGGGTCACAAAGAGTCGGACACAACTGAGCGACTGAACTGAACTTCAGAACTGAGACCACAGAGGAGTTAAAGGACATTCCCTAGATCCTAAAGCTAGGAAATGGTGAAAAAAGGATCCAACTCCTTTCTCCAATTCCTTTTTTTTTTTTTTTCTTTATCTTCTTGAATTTCAACTCAGGGCTGAAATGATTCTCTGAACTTCCCCACCAAAAATAGCATCCAACATCATTTATGTTGAGTAAATGTTGAAAGAATGAATGAACCAGCACAAATTGTGGATTCTACCACCAGTGTTTCTAAAACCTATTTCATCAATTTAGATATTCACCTTTTTTAAAGTATTGCATGAAATTTAAATGTGTATCTTACAATCAGCAGACTCTTAGAATTGATAACATATGATCACCTCAAAGCAGGACCAGTCATAGATGAAAGTGTAATGAACAGTATGAGAAAGTGAATGTTTAAGCCAAATCAGGTAAGACGGACAGAGCTGTCTAAAAACAGTAAGATCAGTTTTAGATTAAAGGCCAAAAAAAATTTTGAGGAGGGTGGAGAATGCACATTTGAGGCATCTCTCTTGGAAGAGCATGTAGGTTCCTTAAAGGAAGGGACCTCATCTGACTTTATTTTCTGCTCCCCAAGTTCACAGTCCTGCATTGTGCAATAAAGAACAGGGGTGACTCCCCTCTGCAAGTATCAAAAAAGAAAGAAAAGCCCGATTCATCTGACATTTCCAGTGATTCCTTCCCAGAGGCAGAGGTTGGAATCAGATGGTCTCTGGAGAACCCTCCAAAATACAGGATTTTAAGACAGGAAACTGATGGTTTGTTCATCTGATTAATTACAGAAAGTTACTGTGGACTGGGGCTTTCCTGGTGGCAGTGGTGATAAAGAACTTGCCTACCAAAGCAGGAGACATAGGTTCAATCCCTCAGTTGGGAA
>SJYV01034566.1:0-31490 GCA_006410875.1 Neotragus pygmaeus | reverse complement strand
ATCTGATTAATTACAGAAAGTTACTGTGGACTGGGGCTTTCCTGGTGGCAGTGGTGATAAAGAACTTGCCTACCAAAGCAGGAGACATAGGTTCAATCCCTCAGTTGGGAAAGATCCCCAGGAGGAGGGCATGGCAACCCATTCCAGTATCCTTGCCTGAAGAATCCCATGAACAGAGGAGCCTGGCTGGCTAAGGTCCATAGGGTCACAAAGAATCAGACACGACTGAAGTGACTTAGCAAGCACTGGGCATTAACAGGATCATATCAAGAGCTCAGTCAACAAGGAGATTTTATTTGCTTCCTTTTCTCTAATCCAGCTTCCTTCTCCAATTTCCACATTTTTGCTCACTGCCCCTCTTTCCAAACACACACACACATACATGAGTCATTTAAAATTAATCTCCCTTCTCTGATCTCAATTTAGATAATCCAAAAAGCTCACTTTTTTCAGAGTATACACCATGGGAACAGGAAAAGAATACAATCACTCACTAAGCCAGAGCCTTTACTAAGAAGCCTAACCAATTCCTTTCCCTCAAAACGCTGCCCAATAGGTACAATACACCAAAAGCAATTTCTGCATGCTGAAAGTAATGGGAGAAAACTTTGAGAAGGAGCAGGATATTCACAGCATCTGAAAGATTCGCCACATAAGCTTCTTAATAATAATATATTCATAAACAGAGAGAAAGAGAAAATGAAAGCATAAATGTGGCAAAACATGACCGGAAGAATCTGAGCTCTGACAGTAGGGAGTTCTTTGTATTCTTTTTGAAACTTTTCTCTAAGTGTGAAATTATCTCAAAAAAAAGTAAAGGGGCTTCCCTGGCGCCTCAGTGGTAAAGAATCTGCCTGCCAATACAGGAGACACAGTTTCAACCCCTGATCTTGGAAGACCCCACATGTCACAGAGCAGCTAAGCCCGTGTACCACAACTATTGAGCCTGTGCTCTAGAGTCTACACACTGCAGCTGCTGAGGCCCTTATGCCCCAGAGCAGTGCTCCACAGCAAGAGAATCCACTGCAATGAGAAGCCTACACACCACAGCTAGAGAAAAGCCCCCAGTCTTCAAAACTAGAGAAAAGCTGATATATCAACAAAGACCCAGGGCAGCTAAAAATAAACAAAATTTAAAGAATTTTCTTATGAAACAAAACTAACTGCTTCCCCATTTTACAGGAGTCACTCAGCCTGTGTCCTGCCCTCTAAGAAGCAACGTCTAATTTCTTAGGCTCCAAAAGCCTTCAGAGAGGAAGATGGAGAAAAGTCCGTTAGCTCATCCCACCTCCCAGCACATCCCATCCATCCTTCGACTTTAGTAGAGATGACAAGTGAACAAAAGGATCATAGAAAATAATTATCTGAGCATAAAACAATTAGTGCGGCAACCACAGAGAGAAAGTTAATAGCCCCATACATGGGGGCAGGGTGAGTCTTTGCTTGTAAACACAACTAAGAGGGAAACGCAGCCAAAACCGCTCTCTGCCCTCAGGAATCGTGAATCCTAAATCAAAGTCACAAGGCAGGGCCAGCAGCAGGGGCCCTGCACATTGCAAAGGAGGCTCTGAAAACAAGAATAAAGATGTTCCTGGCAGCAGTTTGGGGGAGGGGAAAAGGAAGCCCTGAAGAGTTTGAGATGGGTTGGAATAGGTCGCTGGCGGAGGCAGTGGGCACCCTTTCCTGAACATCTTTAAAAGAAGGGGACATCGTCTAGTAAAGTGTTAGAATGTGTAGGGACATCCCTGCCGGTCCGGTGGTTAAGAATCCACCGTCCAATGCAGGGGACAGGGGTTCGATACTTGGTCCGGGAACTAAGATCCCTTAGGCAACTAAGCCTGTGTGCCTAAACTAGAAAGAAGCCCAAGCATCACAATGAAGAGCCAGCATGTCATGACTACGCCAAACATAAATAGATATTTTTAAGATGTTACCATGTGTAGAATTTACTTTCAAATACCTCATCACACAAAGTGTGAGAGAATGTGAGTTACTGGACTGAAGCTAGGATGCAGGTGCTGGCCAAGATACCCCAGGTGTTCAGCAGGTGCTCTGTTCAGCCAGCGGGAGCTCACAGGTGGCGTTTCTACCTTCCTTACCTCTATTCCATGAGCAGAGCTTGGTTAATTAGCATACTGAGTGTCAGAAATGGATTTTCATGGGTAAAAATAAAGGCCTGTTGACTAGCATAACAAATGTTAGAAAAGGACTCTCCTTGGGTGAAGTCAGAGGTATTCAAATAATGCAGATTAAGCAGACATGTTTCAGACATACATCCATCCTTCCTTATAAATATCCATGGAGGCCTGAACCCCTGGTCCTGGCGATGCTGCTTCAGGTTAGACTCCTAAATGGCCCAGGGTAGCTGAGTTTTTGGATTCTGTTTCCCTGATATTAACTATAATCGCAACAAAGTTCTGTCTCCAGAATTAAGGTTTTTTTGCCTTCAGTAAATCTTTCATACAAGGAGATGGCCAGTGAATATAAAAGAATAGTTTTATATATATTATTAAATAAATATAAATATATAAAAACTTGGGACTTCCTGAACAGGTTGCATGAACTTTATCTTTTTTCACACTTGTCAATGAATGTTAGGCTTCCCTGGTGGCTCAGAAGGTAAAGAGTCGGCCTGCAATGCAGAAGACCTGGGTTCTATCCCTGGGTTGGGAAAATCCCCTAGAGAAGGACATGCAACCCTCTCCAGTATTCTTGCCTGGAGAATCTCCATGGACAGAGGAGCCTGGCGGGCCACAGTCCATAGCGTCGCAAAGAGTCAGACATGACTCATTGACTAAGAACAGTGAATGTCACCTACTTCAAAACTTCTTCCGAGGCCCCAGTGTCTATCAAACAAGAACTGTGGGTGATGGTGCTGGCTTTGGTCAGCCTGCAGGAACTGAAGGAAGTGTGATCCTGCATACACAATGGACAGGAGACAGGAGGGGCTGCAGGCAGCCTCTGTGTTAAGAATTCTAGCTTAGGCACTTCCCTGGTTGTCCAGTAGCTAAGAATCCTCCTTGCAATGAAAGAGACGCAGGTTTAATCCCTGATCCAGGAAGAACACACAGGCCTCTGAGCAGCTAAGCCCATGCACCACAACTACTGAGCCCGATTTCTAGAGCCTTCAAGCTGCAACTACTGAGCCCACAGACAGCAACTACTGAAGCGCATATGCCTAGAGCCTGTGCCCTGCAACAAGAGAAGCGACTGCAACGGAAGTCCCGCCCACAGCCGAGAAAGCCGAACACAGCGAGAAAGACCCAGAGCAGACAGAAAGAGCTGACTCAATGGACTATCGCTGTGCAGTCGGTAAGCCATGTCAGACTCTCTGTGACCCCATGACCTGCAGTACGCCAGGCTTCCCTGACCTTCACTATCTCCCAGCATTTGTTCAAACTCATGTCCATTAAATATAAATTAAAAACGAGAAGGTGATCTGGATAACTATACTTTAATCAAGAAAAATTCTAACTTAAACCCACCATGGTTTGAGCGTATGTACCATGTGACCTCAATTCTTAAAAACCACTGGGACTTGTCTTATGAGCTAGGATATGATTTGTACATGGTCCATGCACACTTGAAAATAATGCGTTTGCTGCAGTTTGGGTACATTGCTCTATAAATATCCATTAAGAGAGCTGTATTCAGCACATTTTTCCAAGTCTGTATCCTCACTGATACTTGTTTTATTCATTACTGAAAGAGTTGAAATACCATTGTGGGTCTGCGTCTTCTTTCTGTTTTGTCTATTTTTGTACCATGTATTTTGAAGCTGTTATCAGGAACACACCATCCTAAAAATAGCTGTTACATTTTCTTAATGAGTTGCCCTTTTATCAAAAGAATATCCATATCTCTGAGAATACTCCTTATCCTAAAGTGTGCTTTGTCTATATCAGTATAGCTACTTCAGCTTTCTTTTGATCACTGTTAACACGGTATATCTCTTTTCACCCTTTTACTTTTAACTCACCTGTTTCTCTATACAACACTTAAAGCATGTTTCCAGTAGACAGCATATACTTTGGTTTATTGCTTTTTTATCCAATCTAATAATTTCTACCTCTTACTGTGGATATTGAAGCCATTTGTACTAATGTAATTATGAATGTGGTTGGATCTAAGTCAACAGTCTTGCTGTCTTATTTTGTCCTTGTTCAGAGCAACTGTCAAGTTAACCTCATTCTTTCAGGGATTACCTGCCTGTGGTCTAATATCTGAAAACAGTTTTTACATATCTACTGAACAGCTTTCTACTTGCTGATGGCAGAAAAGCTAGGCCTGTAGCAGATACTCCACCCTCGGTCCATTGGAGACCCAGCCAAGCCCCGACTCCCATGAAGTCTTGCCTCATCCTGACTGCAACACACAGATGGGAAAAGTACACAGTTACAAGACTTTTATCCATCAAACAACGCTCTTCAATTCTGACCTCACAAGCACTTAAAGTTCTTCCACATCACTGGAGCTAAGCGGTTAAGGCTGATGATCAGATACCTGCCTCTCCTTCCCATCTGACATCTCCTCCACCTTCATAAAAGCTCTTCATGTCTCCTTATGGAGAACAGTGTGGGAGTTTCTTAAAAGACTAGAAACAGAGCTACCATGTGACCCTGCGATCCCACCCCTGGGCATATATTCGGAGAGAAACATGATCCCAAAGGATACACGCACCCCAGTGTTCACTGCAGCACTGTTCACAACAGCGAAGACAGGGAAGCATTGCCATGTCTAAACGCCATCACCTAAATGCCACTGACAGAGGAAAGGATAAAGATGTGGTGGTACATATTTACAATGGAATATCACTCAGCCATTGAAAAGAATGAAATAATGCCATTTGAAGCAACATGGATGGACCCAGGGAGGGTCATACTGAGTAAAGTAAGTCAGACAGAGGAGAAATATCGTATGACATCCCTCAGATGAGGAATCTGAAAAGAAATGATATAAATGAACTTACAAACCAGAAAGAGATTCACAGACTCATGAGAATGAACTTATGGTTGCCTAGGGGAAGGATAGAGGGAAGAGACAGAGAGTTTTGGAGGGACACATACACACTGCTATATTTTAAATGGATAATGAATAAGGACCTACTGTATAGCACAGGGAACTCTGCTCAGTGTTATGTGGCAGTCTGGATGGGAGCAGAGTTTGGGAGAGAATGGATACATGTGTATGTATGGCTGAGTCCCTTCACTGTTCACCTGAAACCATCACAACATTGTTCATGCCTATACCCCCAACAAAAATGAAAAGTTTAAAAAATAAATAAGTGAATAAATATTCTTCATTCCAGCCACCCTCAGCTTCTCGGAAGCCCCTGTAGGACAACGCTTTTCCCCACTTCCTGCCTCGATTCCTGCCAGTGTCCCCACTCAGGGTGCCCATCCCCTCCCCTACACTCATTTCACATCAAGTCATCACTCAAACCTCAGCTCTGTCCTTGCATCTTCCAGGAGGCCTCCCCTGACTGACTCGGGAGCCCCTCTTCTGTTCCTTGCAGAGTCCCCTGCACACGTTCAAGCATCTGGAACCATCCATGGAGTTATCTTTTCTTCAGGTTAACTACAAGTTTCTTGTGAGCCAGGATGCTTCAGCACCTCTACCTGGATGGTTCCTGCCTCAGGTCTAGAGTTTGCTAAAGCACTGAGTCCTCTGAACATCACAGGAATGGATGAGTGAGCAGGTCACAGCCCCCACAGGAGAGGCCATCCTGCTGGTCTAGCTCGGGTGTAGGCTCCTGGACTCTGTGTCCCAGCATCAGCCATCCAGGGTGACACCCCAGGCCACACCCTCAGCTATCCACCTTCTTCCCAAGGCCTCTCTCTGAGCAGGACATGTTAAATAGAAAAAAGATTAGGACAACCCCTCTAACCTCCCACCACCAAGGAGGAGCCTGACTCCCAGACACACTGCCCAACAGGGATGCTCCGAAGCCTGGAATCCAGCCACTCGGGGAACCTGGCCTCCCCACTGCTTCAAGTTCAGAACCCACTAGCTGTTTACATTCCCAACTCAGCCCAGAGACGTCGGCACTTTCATTCGAGCCATGGACAGACAGGGCCGTGCTCTGCTAGACTTGCAGGCACATGAACAAGATGCCAGGCTGAACTCTGAGGGGTGGGCCCCAGAACCACCCTCCCGGGCCTCTAAACTCCTTCTATCCCTTTCCAGGAATACCTCCAGCAGACCCAGATGGAGGTGCCTTGTCACCGGGTCTGGAAGATGTCACTAGGAGTGAACGGAGCTGGCAGAGCCAGGCAAGAAAAGGAGGTGGAAGAAAAAGGGCTAAAGAAAATCCAAGGGTTATTGGGGGAGAAACAAAGGTAGTTGGCAGAGGGGACTCAACACAGCTGTGAAGCTTGGAGATAAAAAATGTAGGAAGCTTTTGGACTCTGTGGGAAAAGGCTAGGGTCAGATGATTTGAGAGAATAGCACTGAAACATGCAGGAGACCTCGCATGAGGGGACATGGGTGAGGGGGTGCCCCTGGGTGGGGGCAAGCCCGATTGGCAGAGACTAGAATTGGGGTCCAGACTCCTGGGTTCCAGCCCCTGTACACCCATGGCTGATTCATGTCACTGTATGGCAAAAACCACCACAATATTGTAAAGTAATTATCCTCCAGTTAAAATTAATTAATTAATTTTAAAAAGAAACTTAGTGGGGATAGGGGAGAACAGAGGAGACCACCTCGGGGGAACTGGATGTCAGATTTCAAACAGAAGGTAAACAGAGTTGGCTGGGCATACCTGCCACCCAAAAAAAGGGAGAAAGAGAAGAAAAGAGAGCAAGAGGGACCTCAGTGTTGAGAATCACCCTTGTAGAGTCTATCTCCTTCCTCCACTACCACGCTTCCTGCAGAGAGCATCTGTACCCACCTAGAATCGCACCCATTTCCTCTTGCCCATCCCTGGGATGCCAGGGATTAAAGGCCAACACCAAGGAGTGGGTAAAGAGACTTCTGATCTCTGGGACCTGGAGCAAGCACACTCCCAGCCCCTTCCCTCTGAGAAGCCCGCTTGGCATCTCATCCATCCTCATGCATGCTGGTTCAGCCAGGTGTCTTCCTGGAAATTATCATCACCTTTCACAGACAGTATCTCCCTGCCTCTCTGCCCCGTGGGGCATCCATCACGTACTGTCGACCTGGAGGGGACCACACTTGGTTTATGTTCCTGGACATGCAGATAAGAGCCCTGGTTACCATGGAGAGCACAGCACTGAAGGCAGCATCCCATGGCAACGGGGCAGAGGGGCCCTTCCAGGCCTTTATACACACAGGCACACAGGAACTAACCCACCAGGACAACTGAACCATTTGGAGCAGCGGGCCCCCAGCTGGGCCTCCGGGGCCTTCCCAAGAGTCCTCTGGCCCTCATGCCAGGTCTCCTGCCACGCAGCTGCCACCTGCCCTCCAGGCCAGCAGCCCTCGAGATGCCAGGCAAACTTTTCCACTCAGCCAGCCTTCTTAAGTGCCCCTGATAGACACCATGTGTCCCAACAGGAAAACACACACTCATCAACTCTACAAAATGCTCCAGATGTGATCAAAGCCAGAGAGGCAAAAGAAACCAGAGATGGGTTGCTTGGAAGACAGAGAGGTTGAGGGAGAGAAGCAAGGAATCCAGGGACATGGGCGAGGGGGTGCCCCTGGGTGGGGGCAAGTCCGATGGGCAGAGACTAGAATTGGGGTCCAGACTCCTAGGTTCCAACCCCAAAGTTGACTTGGCCCCTGGGGAGACCCCTGCCCCCAGACCAGCTTCAGGCTTGAGATGCTACCTCGTCTGGCCTAGAAAGTTGGCCCCAGAAGGGACATTAGTGTTAGTGTTAGTCACTCAGCCGTGCCCGACTCTTTGCGACCCCATGGACTGCAGTCCACCAGGCTCCTCTGTCCATGAGATTTTCCAGGCAAGGATACTGGAGTGGGTTGCCATTTCCTTCTCCAGGGGATCTTTCCAACCCAGGGATCAAACCCGGGTCTCCTGCACTACAGGCAGATTCTTTACTGACTGAGCTACAAGGGAAGCGGATCACCTAACACAGCTCCCTTGTTAGGTGAGGAAGGCAGCAGGTAATCAGCCTGCCTAGAGCATCATCACCATGCTTCAAGCACACATTCTTCTCTTTAGGATAAAGCCCCAAATCTTCAAATAGCCCATGACTAGACAGAGCTCTGGGTCATCTTCAGCCACATGATCCCAGCAAAAACACATCCTTTCTGGAATCAGACAGGCCTGGGTTTGAATCTCAGATGGGCTGACTTGTGGCTTTGGGACCTTCTTGCACCTGGTCCCTGCTGCACCCCAGCCTGGCCCCGCCAAAACTCTCCCCATGGCAGACATAACACCAGGCACCCTAGGCCCCCTCTGCCTGCCGTGGGCAGTGTATCCTTTGGGGAAGAGAACCGATTCCAGCACCAGACTTAAAGTTCAAACCTCACCTCTTCCTTACTCACTAGCTCCAGGACAGTGGATGGCTTAACAACCTCTGCATCACAACTTCTCATCTATAAACTGAAGCTAACAGTACATCTCACGGGGGTGATGTGAGCTGGCAAGTGCACAGGGCTTAAACGGTGCCAGCAGGCAGGAAGCACCACGTACCGTGAGCTGCCAGCGCAACTCGGCTCATCTCTGCCTGGCTCACTCATGAATGCATCAAATCTTTGTGTAAATGCCACCTCCTCAGCTGGCCATCTCCAACAACGCTGGACTGTCCTATAATTGTACCCCCGTTACACTCTACTACACTTCCCTAGTGCAACCCAGGTCACACTCACAGCTAACACTACATTCTCAGGATAAATTGGGAGAGTGTGACATATACACATTACTCCTAAAATTAGACCAATAACAAGGACCTCTGCTTGTGTAGAGCACAAGGAACTCTACTCAATATCTTGTTATAAACTATAATATTAATAGAAAAAGAATTATATGTATGTATGTATAACTTAATCATTATGCTGTATATCTGAAACTAACAACACTGTTAATCAACTATACTTAGATATACATTTTTTTAATAAACTGTACATGATCTGTCTTTTCCTGTTAGATCATAAATTCCATGCGACCAGACAAGGGTGAACCACAGGCCCATGTATTCCTGGGATGGTCCTGGTTTACACCTGTTGTCTCAGTGGAGCAGGTTACACTGGCATTCAGAAAATATTGACTCCTTTCCCCTTAAGAAAGGGTATAGTTATCAAAAACATGAGGACTTGTGCTCACCCACGTGACTGCTTTGGCCAGTGAAGCACTATCAAATGTGATGTCAGCAGTGCTTTAAGAGAGATGTCACTGTTTCCCTTCCTTTCCTTGTGCCCTTGTGACTCAACATGAGAGGAACAAGCTCAGGCGCCTTCTGATCCACTGAGAGCATGCAGACCTGTGGAGACCTGATCACGGTCTGAAGCCTGGAGCCCAGCCCAGCCAACCCTCTGCCTGAAGCAGACATTTTCCATTCAACCTACACACACTTAAGCAAGAAAAATAAAGGGCTCTTGTTGTAAGCTGTTGATTTTGGGATGGTTTGTTATGCAGCATTATTGTGACAGCAGCTGACTAGTACACTCAGCATAACGATTAATAATGCTCCCTTTCACTCTCAAGAGTGTCCTAAGTTAGATGGTAAATCATCTAATCACCCACAGTCAGGTCACATCTATCTTTTTCATCACATTAGCATCTAAAACAATAATCACAAATAAACATAGCAATGATGCCCAATACATTTGTTCAGCTTCTCAGTTGTGTCTGACTCTTTGTGACTCCACAAACTGCAGCACACCAGGCTGCCCTGTCCTTAAACATCTCCCAAAGTTTGCTCAAACTCATGTCCATTGAGTCGCTGATGCCATCTAACCATCTAATCCTCTGTTGCCCAATTATCCTCCTGACCTCAATCTTTCCCAGCATCAGGGTCTTTTCCAGGGAGTCAGCTCTTCACATCAGGTGGCCAAACTATTGGAGCTTCAGCTTCAGCATTAGCCTTTCCAATGAATATTCAGGGTTTATTTCCTTTAGGATTGACTGGCTTGATCTCCTTGCAGTCCAAGAGACTCTCAAGTTTTCTCCAGCACCACAGAATGGAAGTGAATTATTCATTCTCTTAAATCTCTTTCTCAAAACACGGAGTCTTCTTTCCAACTGGATGGTGAAAGGTCTGAGCTAGGGGACTCTACTATTTCTTTCATGATATGCTGGCTGCTGGATCATCAGAGGGTTTAACCTCACCCCCAGAGTTAAACCTTCAGAGAGGGACTAGGATTGCCACAGTGGGTGTGATCCCCCAGGATTAGACAGAAAGGGAAAACAGACCAGACCAGGAGGTGAGCATGGAGAATGAGCGGCTTGCCTGCCTACTCAAAGTCTGAGGATTAGGCCACATGTCAGCCTAAGGAAATAGCCATTTTGTTAGAACTAAGAACAGCTGGAAACTAAACCACTGCCCCTACCCTCCTCCAGACTAGAATTCCAAATAAAAAGTTCAAAATCCCAGTCCTCCAGTCTCCTCTCTGTCTCTCCTGATTGTGTTCAGTCAACACGGATTTTATGAAAGAAACCGATGGGGGCAAGGCAAGAGCCCTGAATTCTGAGCCCTCAAGCAGGGATTCCTACGGCCCTGAGAGGGGTTGGGTGATGCAGGCCGAGGGTCACAACCTCTCCACACTGGAGTCAGCCACTTGGCCAGGGCACACAGCCACCCCCGGCGTTACCCAGTGACCTGTATCTTTGGCTTTGTTCTTTACTAAGTTGTGTCTGACTCTGCATAGCCCGCCAGGCTCCTTTGTCCATGGGATTTCCCAGGCAGGAATACTGGAGTGGGTCGCCGTTTCCTTCTCCAAGGGATCCTCCCAGCCCAGGGCTCAAACTCACATCTCCTACAACACCTTTGGCTACCTTGTGATAACCGCAAGGAGGTACTGGAGGACAGCAGTCTGCCAGGCAGGGATCTCGAAGCTTTTTGTTTTGTTTCGTGCTTCTGTCTGTGACTTCCAGACCCACAAAATGCTGCAGCTTTTCATTCCTGAAAACAAAGGCTTGTGCCTGTGCGAAGCATCTGGGCATGCCCAGCTGATTAAATGGAGCGATCTTGCGGTTGCGGCTGTAACGTGTGTTCCAAGGGTGTTGTTCAGTATGTCAAGCTGCTTTCTGTTTAAGTTGGTTACAAACACATGTGGGGTGGGTGGAGAGCATCACTCAGTGTCGTTAGTGGGAATGGGGACCTCAGGGTTTCCACAGACGTGTGCTGAAACGGCAGCTCCAGGGATCAAACAGTTGGGTGGCGTCCATGGTGACGCATCCCCCGGCCAGTCCCCTCCTTCTTTCCAGGGCAAGATCAGCCCCCTCCAATCCACCTGAGGTCCTTGCCTCCCACAGACAGATGTTACCTGTCATCACAGCCTAGAGGGTTTGTGAAGAAGATGCAAAGATTCCTCTCTCCATCTCAGCAAGAGGAAGTGCATCAGGTCCAAAGGGCTGAATGATTTCCCCTAAAGTTTCCCAAGAGAGAGTGATTGAAAAATTGGTTCCCAACAGGTCCATTCCCACCTCATGGCAAGAAGTGCTCAAGTCTTGAACCCTCGCAAGCCCTGTTGTGCCACCGGCCTAAATCCTAGACAAACCACTCGGTAGCATCTTCTTTTGTTGCCTTTCATCATGACCCCTCTCTCTAGGCTTTCTTCCCCCTACACCACCCCAGGCATCGCTCCCAACCACCTCCCATGGCTCCAGGGCTCTCTTCTCAGCTGTCATCAACCTCAGCCCATTCTTGAGCTCTCCTTCAGTCAGTATCTCTGGACCAAGACTGCATCAGCCTAAATCTGGTAAATCCCCAACCTTATTTCCTCTTTCCTTCAAATCTCTACTTTCTGCTTAAAACTCACATGTCCCATAAGTCTCATTTTTTCCTCTTGTTGGCCACACTAAAGCTAGTTATGAACCCCTTCAGAAGCTTTGGCCCACCCCTTGGCCACTACCTGGCCCCCAGCCCCTCTGCGGACAGCTCTATGCATGGGTTTCCAGTTGGGTACTACTTTACCTTGACAGCTTCCATCAGATTTACTGTGTATACCTGGGGTTCCATCACTATACTGCAAGCTTCCTGCTTTGACACCACACAGGTCAAAGCTCAGCATCAAGTAGGCCCTTGATGCAGGGATCCACTCCTGTGTCAACAGATGTTGAGTTCTAAGAAAAGTCTCTGATGGTCTGGATTTCTTGTGACCGCCTAAAGCAAGCAAGAACAAAATACAACTCTTCACAGCAGAGGCATCTGCCTTATCACACTGACTCTGGTTCCATCCTGGAAACACCATTTCACTCACTGGGAAGCACCAAGAAGACATTTCCATGGCAACAGCAGAGCCTCCCTAAATCCCACAGCAACCAGGAGGCAGACTCCTGGGCAGGTTGCCTAAAAGGCTTACCTGGTGCCTACAGCTGCCTGCTCGGGGGTCAGGTTACTACACCTGCAATGGAGACAGCAGCGAGCAGGAGTCGGGAAGGAACCTACTCCACTGGCAAAGGCAAGAAGTGCCAACTGACAGCCTGATGACATGGAAGAAGTTAGGGGGGAAAAGACTATGAAAAGTAGAAGTGAGAAACCAAAACCACAGCATGCTGGGTCTCCTACAAACCGCTCTGGCAAGTGACACATCGCTCCTGCTCAAATAGGGATGTTGATGAGGTTGGCCCATCACAGACCAGGGGTGACCAGTCAGCGAGCCCCTCTCCCCTCCCCAGACCACACCAGGTGCCCCCCAGAGGTTGCTGACTGGAAGGATTAATTTGGGGAATCTGGAAACCCAGATCGCCCAACATCTGGCTGGACAGAGCTCTGGGTCACCTTCATCCGTGTAGGACTAGGGCAAGCATATAGTTTCTGGAGTCAGACAGATCTGGGGCTGAACCAAAGGTGGGCTGGCTCGTGGCTTCAGGAAGCTCCTATCTCCTGAGTTCAGGGTCTCCCTCTGGAACATGAAGTAAGAACAGCTGTTTGGGAGGGTTCCTGGACATACAGAGCGCACCATGCAAACTGCACAATCCCAGTGCACAGACTTACAATTTTTTTAAAAAATCGTCTTATGATTATACAAAGTTTGTCAAGACTCTTGAGCTTGAACTGTATCAAATTCTGCTAGTCTAGGAAACAGTATAATTTTTCCCAAGGGAGCAGATAAATAATAGATTTACTTAACCAGACCTATGCCCCTCACCACGCTATTTGCACAACTATATCGTAAGCCTCACCATACTGTCAGGCATTTAGGACAGGTCTTTTGATCCTCATTTCATAGCTGAGGACATAGAGGCTCAAGAGAGAGTGGCTTGTCCAAATGTTATATCACCTGCTGTGAAGGCTGGAGCCAAGCTGAGTTCTTCTCATTGTTAACCCACTGCTCTTGGTCCAGAGGAACATCCCTAGACAGGTGCTTCAGGGTCTGATAAACACATGGGACAGTCACTATCCATCTCATAATTTAGTAAAGACTCCACTCCCTCTCCACTTCTTCCTAGAGTAGGAACTCTTTGTATAAGTCTTTCTTCATACCAGCTGCCCCGCCCCATCTCTGATTACCCTTCCTTCTCTGAAACAGCTCTAGCCTGGCTGGATTTTCTTTAGGCAGGATTACCTAACTTGCACACATGAGGTTTTGCCATGACTTGGTAAATCCCTAAGTGATGTGATCCTAAAATACTTTCTGAGGTTTTTTCATGGGCCTGTGGGTGCTGTCACGCATCAAAGGATGTTTCTAGAAAGTCAGAGTCACCACTGAAAATCTTTGCCCAAGGCACAGCTGACATCCCTGAGCACCCCATCACACCCCATCACAGATGACTTGCTTGGGGGCCAGCTTCCCCCCAGGATCTTTTCTATATAATGTTTTTCTACAGTCTCACAGTTACTTTTTGAAAATGTTCTCTATCCATCTGTCCCTAGATTTCCCAGAAAAGCCAATTGAACATCTACAAGCTTTGAGATGTGACTTTGAGCTTAAGCTCCTTGAGAATGGGGTCATGCTTAATTCATCTCCACTCTGCCAGCATCGATGTCTGACACACCATCACCACAAATGCACGTTGGCTTAGCTACACCAGGTGAAGTGTGGGGCAGAAGGGCCCTGCTTTGCCTGCCAGGACAGTGGGTCTTGAAGAGGGCTACAGTGATGATTAAACTACTTGAAAAGCCCATGACACAGGAGGGCACAGAGCAAGGCCAGGTGTGTTTTGCTTGCAGGAAAGAAGGTGTGAGAATGATTAGGGACACAAGAACTATTTTCAGATATTTAAAGCCTGGCCTTTTCAATAGAAGGGCTTCCCTAGTGGGGCTCAGTGGTAAAGAATCCACCTGCAATGCAGGAGACTCGGGTTCGATCCCCGGTGGGGAAGATTTCCTGGAGAAGGAAATGGCAAACCACTCCAACATTCTTGCCAGGCAAATCCCATGGACAGAGGAGCCTGGCGGGCTACAGTCCATGGGGTCACAAAGAGTCAGATAGGACTGAGCGACTGAACAATAACAACCGCCAGAACCCAACAGGAAGAAGCTCTTTTTCCATGGAGGTCCAGGGGACAGAACTGAACTTAAACGGGGGAAATTGGCAAAGTTCTTCCTCTGGCTCCATGACCTTTCTGAGTGGCTAGAAATGTCTAGCAGACAAATATGCTGCCCCCGAGGCCACGCACTTCCTACTATAGGAAAAATAATGCAGGGCGTTTGCGCCATCAGTATGCTGGGAGTGGAAATCTTCCATCCCCTATCCCATGTCCGAGCATGGAGGTCAGTCAACCTCTAAGCTCCACTCACCTCTGTGATGTCATGGTTTAGTTCCGGGGTTCCAGATAAATGAGCGTTTACTGCACACCTGNTCCCTGAGCACCCCATCACACCCCATCACAGATGACTTGCTTGGGGGCCAGCTTCCCCCCAGGATCTTTTCTATATAATGTTTTTCTACAGTCTCACAGTTACTTTTTGAAAATGTTCTCTATCCATCTGTCCCTAGATTTCCCAGAAAAGCCAATTGAACATCTACAAGCTTTGAGATGTGACTTTGAGCTTAAGCTCCTTGAGAATGGGGTCATGCTTAATTCATCTCCACTCTGCCAGCATCGATGTCTGACACACCATCACCACAAATGCACGTTGGCTTAGCTACACCAGGTGAAGTGTGGGGCAGAAGGGCCCTGCTTTGCCTGCCAGGACAGTGGGTCTTGAAGAGGGCTACAGTGATGATTAAACTACTTGAAAAGCCCATGACACAGGAGGGCACAGAGCAAGGCCAGGTGTGTTTTGCTTGCAGGAAAGAAGGTGTGAGAATGATTAGGGACACAAGAACTATTTTCAGATATTTAAAGCCTGGCCTTTTCAATAGAAGGGCTTCCCTAGTGGGGCTCAGTGGTAAAGAATCCACCTGCAATGCAGGAGACTCGGGTTCGATCCCCGGTGGGGAAGATTTCCTGGAGAAGGAAATGGCAAACCACTCCAACATTCTTGCCAGGCAAATCCCATGGACAGAGGAGCCTGGCGGGCTACAGTCCATGGGGTCACAAAGAGTCAGATAGGACTGAGCGACTGAACAATAACAACCGCCAGAACCCAACAGGAAGAAGCTCTTTTTCCATGGAGGTCCAGGGGACAGAACTGAACTTAAACGGGGGAAATTGGCAAAGTTCTTCCTCTGGCTCCATGACCTTTCTGAGTGGCTAGAAATGTCTAGCAGACAAATATGCTGCCCCCGAGGCCACGCACTTCCTACTATAGGAAAAATAATGCAGGGCGTTTGCGCCATCAGTATGCTGGGAGTGGAAATCTTCCATCCCCTATCCCATGTCCGAGCATGGAGGTCAGTCAACCTCTAAGCTCCACTCACCTCTGTGATGTCATGGTTTAGTTCCGGGGTTCCAGATAAATGAGCGTTTACTGCACACAAGGGCCAAGGAGATAGGAATCCTACAGCTTGTCATACATTTTCAGGCAAATACCAGCTTCTCTCTTCCTCAGGAAGTAGGACCTGACAAGAGGGGGTCAGGGAGGCAAGGAGCTAGTGAACTGGACGCTCACCCCCACCTACCTCTGGCCATGCAACCCTGGAAGGCCATGGGGAGTTCATGCAGCCTCCTGGCACAGTGGAAGCCACCAAGTACTGGAACTCCAGGAAGGAAGATTCAGTTTGATCTAAAACAGGAGCCACCAGCTAGGGAAGGCCGGGAGGCCACCCTCGCAGGAGCAGAACCACCTCATGGTGCAGCTGGGAGCAGCTCATTCAACTCCTGATCCACTGGCAGCCGCAGGCTGGCTCCTCCCCTCTGGAGGGTTCATAACATCTGGGGAGGAGGAGGAGGGAGAGAAAGGAGAAGGGGGACAGGCCTCTTTCCCAGCTGCATCTCATAAGCATCCTGACTTATCTCCCTGTCTATAAAAGGGACCAGAATACAACAGCACAGAACATCATTACCCATGTTTCTGCTGTAACCAGCTACTGCCTGCTCTTCTCTGTCAACTATGCTCCTGCACCCTCAGAAGAAAAAGAAAAGTCTTCAGACCCATGAAATATGATCACTTTTCAGCCTGCAAAGTACTTCCTGGCTCAGTCCAATACTTCAAAGGCTGAGACCCACAGAAAACAAGCGGCTGGCCTCACATCACCTCTCCTTGGTTTCCTCTGTTGGGTCCAGCCTCATCTCCTCTAACCCTGGATGCTCTGCTCACTTATAGAGACAGAGCCAAGGACATGGGCCAGGCTTGGCATAGAGTCCAGGCAGGTAAGTGAGGTCTGCAAGTCAAGTTCTTGACCTGATCACTCCCGATCGACAGTCAGGAAGGACCTGGCTCTGGGCAGCACTGTGATTTCTGGCCGACAATACCAGGTTCAACAAGTCCATATTTGGGGCAGCTGAGGCTGACAATGAAGACACATTCGAGATCATTGACTCTTTAACTTCAGACCTTCAGTAGCAATGTTCCTAATTCAAGTGCCACCTCGAACAGAAAGTCCTCCCTTACTCTGCTAGTAGCAACTACTCTCCAACCATTGTCCCGTCCAATCACATTCACGCTTATATTAAAATCCTTAAAACTCTTCACTCCATCCTGCCTCGCACATGTCTGGCTCCCTATGTGACTGCTAGATCTTTTAGGACACAAACTGCACCCTATTCCTTGCCATGCCTCCCCGCGTTGAGAGCACACAGACTTGTTCACTGTGAGCATCAGTAAATGTTGATTGCATTGAGCTGAACTGCCTGTATGAATCCCAGCAAAGATCAAGAAGAAGGCAGCAGGCTCAGGAAATAATTCATCATGGGTTTATCAATGTTTTCTTTTCTCCTCTCCAGTCCCTCCCTCAAGCCAGTTGTGGCCAGTTCTCCCTGAGTCTGACCTGCTGAGAAGCCTCCTAAGAAAGAACATGGCTTCCTTTGTCTCTCTCCTCTGGGCAGCAGGGGAGGCGGGGGGGAGGTACAGAGGGGCAGGATGTGGGTGTGTTTCAGGAGGATGGAAGGAGGGCTCAGAGACAGAGTGGATGGATCAGCCTTCTAGAGGTTGTTCTGAGGCATTCTGGCAAGGATCAGGACCTCTGCTTTCTAACAGGAGGTGTGTGCGTGCTCAGTCACCTCAGATGTGTCCGACTCTTTGCAACCCCATGGACTGTAGCCAACCAGGCTCCTCTGTCCATGGGGTTCTCCAGGCAAGAATCCTGGAGTGAGTTGCCATGCCTTCCTCTGGGGGATCTTCCTGACCCAGGGACTGAACCTGCATGTCTTACATCTCCTGCATTGGCAGGTGGGTTCTCTACCACTAGCGCCACTTGGGAAACCCTTGTAATAGGAGAAGGGAAAGCCGATTCCTGAGATGCTGGTTCTAGATGGGCTCTCCATGGGTGGGGCTGCAGCGGGCTGAGAGTCTGGGATGGAAGAGATGAGTAGACAGGTGGGGGCACAGCGCCACTCTTGCTGTCCACAGATGCTACCCAAAGGCTCCTGATATCACTGAGGTCTTAGGAAGAGGAACTGAGGAAGCAGGATGTTGCTAAGAGGCCGCCAGATCCGCCACAGGGATAGGTGCTACTCCCCCGCCCCCCCCAACCCCGTGAAACGTCATCCCCAGAAGAGGAGGGAACAAGGAAGAGCCATTCATCCCTCTCCAGACGGTAGCCCCAAGTTGGCACAGTGGACACTGCCTATATACGATGCCCTTGGTGCATCCCCCAAGGTCATCAGCTACTCACCCTGAGATCACAGCTGGTCCCCTCTCCTCCACATGCCATTGAAGTTAACTGGCAGCAGATGCTTTCAAATACAGTTTTGTATATCGGCTTCAGTTAGTAGCTAAATCTAACTCAGATGTTTGAAGCCTATTGTTTTGTCTCATCCACAGCAAAACCTCCCAGCTAAAAAAAGCAGCCTGTGAGTAGATATTCATTTTCATGAAAAGAAAAGGCAGGGTGCTGGCTAATATGGGATCAACACTATACACATACCCAAGGCCCGGGCTCCTGGCTACCCCAAGGAATAAAAGCCATTCCCCTCCTGGAACATCAGGGCATGAACCTTAGGTACTGAAAGCAGAAATCTACTCCTCTACCTGTGAGGATGCTCGTGTGGCCCCAAGAGACTAGTAGAGCCCCCTCCCTCCTGCCGGGACAACATTTCTCCCACTGGCTCCATCACAAACCTTGTTTCTGCCTGGACACCAATGCCACAGGCTGGGAGTTCCCAGAAGATTCTACTGTGAGGGAGTGGGGGTCCCCACTGGATACCTCCCTGGGGAACTTCCCAGGCAGCACATACACACACGCATGCATGCACATACACATACACAAATATATGCACACACATACATGAACACACATACACACGCCTGTGCATACATACACATGCACCCATAAACACACATGCATACATGCGCGTGTGTGCACACACATGTGAGCACACATACACACTTATGCACACACATGTGAGCACACACAAACACACACACTCTGCTCAGGCCTGTAGGCCCTGAGGTTTCTAGAGCAAACGTAGGACCTAGGGTGCGGAGTCTGGCTGGGCTGGGACCCCCATTAGCATCCTCGCCATGCAGTCTGCTGGACCCAGGTACCTGCGGCAGGAGGGAGGGGCTCACAGTGCAGGAAAGGTCATCTTGTCTCCCCTCTGCCCAATTTCCACCCCTGGGAAAGGAGCTCCGAACCCCACATCTCCAGCTTAGGTTTGAAGGGCTGTGCACAGCTAAGGACAGCTGGTCCCAGGGCTTTCTTTACACACAAACAGACGTCCCCAGACCCGCTGGCTCTCAGCAGCTCTGTGCTTTTGAATGTCCCAAAATACAGGCACAGGGGGAGGAATGGAGCTCAGTGTTGACAACGAGAAGCCAGGAGCCCGAGGGAACAGGCAGGAAAGACCCTGCCGGCCTTTGCAAGAGTCACCTCCAACTTGGACAGGACACCTCTGCTTCAGCACAGAGCACATGGGTGCAGCTACCGTGTGAGCCTGCAGGGGGCACAGTTCACAGGCGTGCACTGCAATGGAAGCACAGGGTCTGAGCAGCCTCCGACTGGATCCCGCGGACCACTAGGTCTCCAGACGTGGAGGCAAGGATGAAGAACAAGTATCAAAAGAGAGAAACGGTGCTGAAGGCACACTCTCAGGAGCTGGTGTCAGACCGGGACTAGGACGCGGGAGAGGGAGGACGATGGGGAGAAGGATGGAGGCGACGTGGACACAGGAGTTTGGGTGGAGCCGGCAGAGTGCAGGAGCTGTTCCCACGCCCTCCACCCCAGTTTCCTCTCCATGAGCCCCCCAAGGGGCACGCTCATGGCATCCCTGTCTCCACGACCCATCTGTACCCCCAAGACCTCTGTCCCTTCTCTCTCTCCCCTCTTCTCTCTCCATGGTTACCTCTTCTCTCTCCAGCAGAGCAAATTCCTTACCCCACTGGGTAGACAACAGTCCCTCTACTCCCGCCCCCACCACACACATTACCATTCCCTTCCCTCCAGCCAGTATCTGAGAGATGCTCCAGGCTCCAGGCATATCCAAGCTGCTGGCATCCTGCAGGGGTTGCAAGAGCCTCCGGCTCCCAGATCTGAGCAGCAAGTCGAGCCTGTGACGTGTGGTAGAGACTCTGATTGAAGTGGACACTGGGACCCGCAGTGGACACTGGGACCCATGGCTTCGGGCTCTGCGTCCTTGAAAACTGCCAGGCCCCAGAGCAGGGCTTTGAACAAAGGCAACTCTTCCCCTGCAGGTGAGGCCTCTTTGGTGGCCGAAACGGGGTGCACCCTGGAGCTGCCATCGCCCACCTAGCTGGCAGCCGGTCACCTGAAGTTTCCAGGGAAAAGATGAGGCTCTCCGGTAGGGAGAATTTTTATTTTCTGGAATCATATTTTTAAAAAATGAGTTGGAGAAAACAGGCGACAGTGTGGGTGGCCACTGGCGAGGCCAAGAGGAAGATCAAAAGCTGCCAGGCATGGAGGAAGTGGCCCGGAGAACAATCTAGGTGGCCGCGCCTCACAAAAAGCAGCCCGGGGACGGGAGGCGCTGGGTGAGGGGCCGCGGTCACCCGCATCCGCGGCCCAGCTCCCCAACCCCAGTGCCTCGGCTAACAGCCTTCAGCTGGAACAAACACCTGCCGTCAAGAGACATCCAGCTGAGCTCCCAATTCCCCGGGAGGGCCGTCCCCTCTCTGTGTGGGAGGTGGGCCTGCCCAAACTCTGACTCCCAGCCTGCTGTCTTCTTCCAAGAAGGAGCTGGACTCGCTCCCACTGGACCTGGCCCTTCTGGCGGCCGCCCCGCTCGAGGTCCCAGCCCGGGGCAAGTAGCCAGGAACACTCTCCGAGTTTGCCAGCTGATGAATTAGCTCATGAGAATGAGCCACGGGTGACCAAGTGGCAGCGAGTCCTCTATGTCAGGCGCGGGGCTGAGGGTCCCCATTATTTCCAAATGAGTGTGCTGGACCAAATTTCCCCACAGAGCCCTCAGCTCAGCCTCCCAGTTCAGGGCCACCAGGATGCCCTGACTATTCATTGGAAGGACTGAGGCTGAAGCTGAAGCTCGAATACTTTGGCCACCTGATGTAAAGAGCCGACTTACTGGAAAAGACCGTGATGCTGAGAAAGAATGAAGGCAGGAAGAGAAGGGGAGGACACAGGATGGGATGGTTGGATGGCATCACTGACTCAATGGACATAAGCTTGAGCAATGTCTCAAACTCATTGTCCCAATGTCTCATTATCTCAGTGTCTCTCGCTCTGGGAGATGATGAAGGGCAGGGAAGCCCGGCATGTTGCAGTCCACGGGGTCGCAGAGAGTCAGGCACGACTGAGAGACAATAGGATGCCGAAGACCGAAGGGTTATGACTTGCCCAGAGAAACAAGTGCCCCTTGGTGGCTGGGCCTAGACAAGACCCCCATCTCCGGAGTCTCAGCTCAGTGCTCCCCCATTGCACAGGGTGGCCCAGTAACACTCCACCTGAGAAAGACCTGGGGTTCTAACAGCCCTCAACCATTTGACACTTGTCAGACCTATCGAATTCTAGAAAGTCCTTTCAGAAAGCTTATCACCTCTGTTCTGTACAAGCTGCATCACCTCTGTTCTGTACAAGCTGCACAAATTCCCAAGGCAATTGGGCAGCACTTTGGGGGCAGCATTAAAACGGTGGGATTTGGAACCCAGTCTCTCCTGCCTTCCAATCATTCTGGGTAAGCCATAAAAAGTCCACATATCCTCTCAGACCAGTCAGGTTATTCTTTACACAATTTGTCAGGTCTCCCCTCCTCTTGTTCAGCACTGTGGCTTCTGGGGCGTGACCCAAGGATCTGCTGCACCCAGATCCTTCTTGAGGCGAATCGGAGGGATGGTAATAAAAGAACTCTACGTACCCTTCTCCCCCAAGAGCAGAAAGGAGGAGACCACGGTGCTGCTGACCCCAAGATGCAGGTCCCGGGACATTGTCTGTATCATCTGCTGCCCCACGGCCACCACCGCCCTCCCTCGCCCAGGAGCTGGCTCTCCACCCGTAAGACACAGAGCAGTGGGGGGAGGCAATGTAGAATAGCCCTCTGCTTGGCCAATAGACCTCCAGGGGCCAAGAAAGTCTGCAAAAATCTTTCGGGTCCTCCCAAGGGTCCCCTCCCGCATCTTACCTGATGAGGTCAATGGGTTGAAACTTATAAAACACCCCGTAGCGTGCCCATTCTTGATACAGCAGCTAAACGAGAAAAACAGGGAACCAGGTTAGAGGTGAAGTGGGCAACTAGTCACCTTTTTTATCCAGCTTAGCAAGTCAAAATTAGACACTTGCCAAGGCATGGTGGCACTAGTGGTAAAGAACCTGCCTGCCAATGCAGGAGACATAAGTGATACAGGTTTGATCCCTGGGTCGGGAAGATCCCCTGGAGAGGGCATGGCAACCCACTCCAGTATTCTTGCCTAGAGAATCCCATGGATAGAGGAACCTGGCAGGCTACAGTCCATGAGGTCACAAAGAGTCGGACATGATAGAAGCAACTTAGCATGTATACCCATATAGTACAGGGAGTTCTACTCAATACTCTGTAATGACCTAGATGGGAAAAGAATCTAAAAAAGAGTGGACATGTGTTTATGTATAACTGACTCACTTTGCCGTATACTTGAAACTAACACAACATTGCAAATCAACTATACTCAGATAAAAATTAATTTTAAAACAAAGTAATTATTGATTAAGTGAAGTCACTCAGTCATGTCTGATTCTTTGGGACCCCATGGACTGTAGGCTTCTCCATCCGTGGCATTTTCCAGGCAAGAATACTGGAGTGGGTTGCCATTTCCTTCTCCAGGGGGTCTTTCCGACCCAGGGACTGAACCCAGGTCTCCCGCATTGCAGGCAGACTCTCTACCCTCTGAGCCACCAGGGAATGTAAAAAGAGACAGCAAGAGAAGGGCTCTCTGAGGAGGTGACACTTGGGTGGAGACCTAGGAGGTGGGGGTGTGTTTCAACTAGGAGGACACGCCTTCCATGCCATGGCCTTGAGGAAAGTGATGTGACGTGTCCTCACAGGGAGGCCAGGCTGAGCAAGGGGAGAGCCTTGGGAGATAATGCTATTTCCCACTTCCTAGTCTTCTCCATTGCATCTTCTCACACACCACACAGAACTCACGCAATTCTAGCAAGGAGAAGTGACTCTAACCAGGTATTCTGGAGAGATGGTTGCATATGAGCCCTACAGGAAGTCTTCAAAGACACCACACTAAAACTGAAATATGAACTGGCATTCCTACTTGGCAGGTATAGACTTTTTGTCACAATGTCCTCCAACAACTTCAAAAAAAGAACCAGAAATTTCATGGGCTCTGATGGTGCAAACTGCACCCATAGTCCCACCTTCTACAGAGCAGGACACCCCAACACGCAGGGGGCAACATGGTGCCCGGTGGGCAGGCGAAGATCTGAATGCACGAAGCCTGATGCTTTGTTCCACGCAAGTGGCTCCAAGCCTGATCGTACCGTTATCACTGTATCTCTTCCTCCTTGTCATCCTGGTGCTTCTACTGCCCTGGGTTTTTATTCCCTCTCCCCAGTGCCAATGCTGGGCTCCCTAGCACCTGGCTATCACTGTGACATCACTGGGGGCCCACAGGGAGGCCAGCTTGCGTCAAGAGATACAGGCAAGGCCTCCCGGGAGAGCGGTGGGACGTCAGTGCTCCCTCCGAGGCCCTGACCTCCAGGGCACATTCCTCTCCAAGTCACGAAGTCCAACCCTTAAGCCTGAGAACACCTGTCTGCACTGCCCTGAAGGGGAAAACTGAAAATGCTCCAGGAAGCCAGTGTGGCCCACTTGCCTCAGGTCCAAACTGAGAGCCAGGCTCCCAGGCCTTGCCCCTGGCGGGCTCCTGGACCTGCTGGATGAAATCTCCAGGAGTCCTTTCTCAAGGCTACATCCGTCACTGGCGGATACAGAGGAGACTGAGCCAAGAGAGCTGCCCGTGCCCCATAGAGATGCGCCTGACAGACACTGCAGAGGATATCAGCATGCAGACGCCGCCGGAGTGGGAGCTCCAAGCTTCAAACCTGGGAGGTGATGTGACAGTGATGCCTGGATGCCCACATAGCTCTGCCGGCAGGCTCACAAGGCCGCTGGGCAGGTGATGCAGGAGCTAGGTGGCAGGTGCTATAGACCGTTGGCTGTCTTTACAAATGTTTAACCACACAGTTTCAAACCGGGTAGGTCATGCCCTGGTTACAGGGTCCCAGCACAGACCAGTGGTCAGGGTGCAGGGAGGCAGGCCAGAGTCTTTGCCCCACAGGGATATAAGCATGTGACGGTCAAGTTCAGGACAATCGTGGTAACTTGCAACAGAACCTCCTAATATGCTCCTAGCTTATTAGATCTTATTAAATGTGCTCTTTCCCTTAGTTGCATCATGTCCTCTTCACCAACTGGTCAAGCCTGCAAATAAAGCCAGAGGGTCTACAGCTCCTCGGTGGACAGAGCCTTATTTTGGAGGCCCCAGCTGGTAAAGCTATATTCAAGGCCAGAGGATGGCAGGATGCATGAGACCCATGACCCTCACCGAGGTCCCAAGCTCCTCAGTTGGACCTGTGGCAGACACAGCGATGCCAGCTGCAGACGCTGAGAGGCACTGATGAGTCGGGAGGACTAGAATGGGAGAGGATGGAATTCTACCCCCTGGATCCTGCAATGACCTATTTGAGTTTTTGGCAGGTCACTTCTCCATTAATTCAATGGGACTTGTGCAAGATGGGAAAACTAGACCTTAAGAGAAACCGAGAAGAAAAATAGCCTTCCCATCGGAAAGCAAGACGGACTCTCGTCACGAACCTTCTGGTGGGTCACTTTTTAACCATCCACCAGAGAAGACAATCCTCCGAAAAAGCTGGAAGATCTAGGACCGAGGGTGTAAAAGCTGCTAAAGGAAGTCATCTTCTAAAGTTGTACCCAGGATTCTCTGTAAGCAGGCAGGGAAGCCAGGGGATGCGGGCGGGGCTGGAGCCTCCCTCAAAAGACAGAAACAGTCCCTTCTCTGCGATGCTGAGAAAAACAGGCGAGTCTGGCAGATGTGGACTGAGGTGGCTGCAGAACCCGCAGCCCTGCTTTCTCGAAAGGTGGGAAACCCCTGGTCTCCAGAGGGAGGGAACCTCTCACAAATCATCCCCCAGGAGGAGCTGAGTCATAGAGACTGCAGGCTGCACTAGGCAGAGGGGGGTTGGGGTGGGAGAGAGTGCTCTCCACCTAAGAGGCAGATCACTGGAACAGCTACAAATCTCAGGGAAGAGGGCAGGCAAACCCCGGGTACCAGTAGGATGGCCAGATCACCACTGAAGTCCCCCAGAGGAGTGGTCTCCCATCAGTTCTCCACCATTCTGCACCTCCTCTAACACCAAATACAAACCTTCTCCCTTGTAACTAACCAAAATCCTTCCCACAGCCCTCTTGAAGAACGCTAGACTATTACAATGTAACAAATACAAATAAACCTGCTACATATATTCAGAGGTTTCAGCTTTTTCTTTCAAGATACCTCTGAGGCTCCAGGAGCCAAGCCAGCCCAGCAGCGAGAGGTCCCCCTGCCACACACGAGAAGTCATGTCCACCTGGCTGCAAAACCAGCTGGGATTTGAACGTCAGGGTCAGTCCCAACAGCACAATCATTTAATGCAGAGGTCCCCAGCCTTCAGGACCTAATGCCTGAGGATCTGAGGTGGAGCTGACTTAATAGTAATACCTTGACCACTGATAGAAAGAGCCGACTCATTGGAAAAGACCCTGATGCTGGGAAAGACTGAAGGCAAAAGGAGAAGAGAGCCGCAGAGGAGGAGATGGTTAGAGAGCATCACCGACTCAGTGAACATGAACTTGAGCAAACTCCGGGAGATAGTGGAGGACAGGGAAGCCTGCCGTGCTGCGGTCCATGGGGTGGCAAAGAGTCAGACGCGACTTAGCGACTGAGAAACATCGAGGTGCACAAAAAATGTGAAGCACTTAATCCTGAAGCCATATCCTCACCTGATCCGTGGAAAAATTGTCTTCCACGAAAACTGGTCCCTGGTGCCAAAAAATGTCAGGGGTCACTGAATTAATGGACATGGGAACCAGTTTCCTGGCCTTGCTGAGTATCCATTTCCCAATCCAAATGGACAGAAAGAAAGTTTTCAGTCTCATTCATGATCCTCTTACCTCCCATCACAGCAACTTTTATTTCCCCAACCATGACCCAGGCAGAGGAAAAGAAGGAGGCCAGGACTGGCTGGTGAACCCGAGGAAAAGTCACAAGAAATGGGGTCCTTGGGGCCTCTCTGGTGTCTCGGTGGTAAAGAATCCACCTGCCAATGCAGGAGACACTGATCCAGGAAGATCCCACATGTCATGGAGCAACTGAGCCTGCGAGCTGCAACTACTGAAGCCCAAACGCTCTAGAGCTCCACCAGAGAAGTCACAGCAATGAGAAGCCCGCTCACCACATGAGAGTAGCTCCCGTCCGCTGCAGCGAGAGAAAAGCCCACACAGCAACGAAGACCCAGCACAGACAAATAAATAAATAATTTTGAAAGAAAAGAAAGGGGCTCTTTGCCTTCCAGAGACACTTGTCCATCCTCAGTGGGCATCACTTGACATCAGGTTCGGGAATTATCCACCGAGATGCAGCTCTGCTCTGGAGCTCTGTCCCTGCCTGCCAGGTTCTATCCACTTCCCCGGCTGGGATGTGCACTGCCCTAAGTAAAACAATTCCTGGGGGGCAACTTTCCGTTATGGGGTTTTACTGTTAGCAATAATATAATATCATCCCAGACAAAGGCACATAGATTTTGGATAGCCTACATGTCGCTTCTCTCTACCTCTGTGAGGATAACAGGGGACTGGCTGATTTCTCCCAGGAGTTCTGTGTGTTCCTGGTCTCTGGAATGTTCCTATAAAATGCCCTACCTTCACGGGCTGGGGGTCACCACCCATCCAGCAAGAGGTCTCTCAGGTGGGCCGTGGGGTGGTGATCACCCTTTAAAGGGGAGGAACATGAGATGAAAAAATAGGAGGGCAGAAAATGGCCAAGACCAGTGAGGTGAGATGTGGGGAGAAAGGCTTCTCTTTGCCTTTAAATCTGATCCAGGACTTTTCAGGAAATTAAACCCCGAGACTATGAGCATCAGATAGAAAACAGATGAGGTTAAAACATCGAAAAACTACAGCAGATTCCCTGGGCAGGCAGAAAGAGGGACATGTGTAAGCAATCACGGCCGTATTTCTGGAAAAGACCTTTTTATGTTTTTAATACTTAACACTTCATAACAGGGACTAATAGGCAGGATAAAAAGAAGGCTGCTCAAAAGCAACTTGGGGGATGAATGGTTTTCCAGACAACAGAGCTGGGGCAGGGAGGGTCTATTCCTCATCACGCTCACCCTCACCCACCCTCCTCTACTCACCAGAGTCACTTAAGCCTGGGAACCTGGTTGGAGCATGGCATGAGGGGGGCGGTCGGATGGACAGCTCCGCTGAACAGGCTGGGTGATGCTTAGAGCATCATCCCTGGAGAAGAGAGTGGTACCCCAGCTCCCAGGGTACCAGCACACAGAGGAAATGGGATCTTCATGGACAGCTGTGGACAGAGCTGTCCAGGCAGGAGTTGCGCCTGACACAGGAGAGATTCTCCAATGGGACCCTTTTCCCTTCCCTAAATATAACCTTTCATTCCCAGCTGCCTGGAATACACAGTCAGTTTCTCATCTATAATTTGGGGGTCACTCTACCCAACCTGTCTACCTAGAGAATAAGAATAATAACTTAAAGATGACGCTCCCCAAACAAGACACAATGGCACGGATACAGCTATATGCTTAGCAGGAACATGGGATTTGAGGTCACAGGGGTTTTAGCCCCATCTTGGTTGATTGTGGCAGTGTTATCATGGACAAGGTGTACGATCATCCTGTGCCTCCATTTCCCCATCTATAAATTAAGGCAGCAATCCCCACCCTTTCTGGCACGAAGGACTGGTCTCACGGAAGACAATTTTTCCATGGACCAGGGTTGGGGGTGGGGTGGGGGGGCGGTAATTTCGGGATGATTCAAGCACGTGACATTCATTGTGCACTTTATTTCTATTGGCGGCTCAGACAGTAAAGAATCAGCCTCCAATGTAGGAGATGCAGGTTCAGTCCCTGGGTTGGGAAGATCCCCTAGAAAAGGGAATGGTTACCCACTCCAGTTATTCTTGCCTGGAGAGTCCCATGGACACAGGAGCCTGGTGGGCGACAGTGCATGGGTTTGCAAAGGGTCAGAGACGACTGAGTGACTAACACTTTCACTTTTGTTTCCACTATTATTACATCAGTTCCACCTCGGATCACCAGGAATTAGACCCCAGAGGTTGAAGACTCCCTGATTTAAGGGTTCTGGATGCTCAGTGTTTCTCAGCTAAAGCTCTCTTGTCTTCAGGGGTGGGCATGCTGCCTTTGTGTGCCACTGTTGGGGATATTTTAGGATGTGGCATTGCTGGTCCATCGAGCAAGGAATGCCAGCTGCACCCCAATACACAGTCATGTCAGTGACCAAAAATGGCCCCCGAATTTCCAAATGCCTGGGGACAGGGGCTGTGGGAAAATGGCTGATACAGATAAGCAGGAAGTAGAACACCCAGGATGTGTCTACGCAGCCCCACACACACGTGCAGTCCCCGAGCCCAGAGCCCTGGGCCCAGCACCAGGTCAGCTCACCTTTCTGTCGTTCATATCATCCCCTGGACTGTCATATTCACCCTGCGGGAGGAGAAAACAGAGAGAATGATCAAAAATAGAGAGACAGTTCCCTTTTAAATTTTCTAACGCTATCCCTTTCTTTCATTCCCATTTAAGAAAGGTCAAGGGCAAGACCCAGAAGGAAACATTGGTCCACTTCCGGGGTCACCAGCACCTGTTGTGTGTCCTATGAGCTTACAGGGGGTGGCTCCCCTCACCAGCCTCGGAGCCTCCTGTACCTGCTCACAGCAAACGGAGCAGCAGAGCCCGCCCTGGGAAAAACCAACTAGCATGTCCAGGAAACCTCCCTTGCACCCCGTCCACACCCGGCAGAGCCTCGTCTCAGGTGTGCCCACTGCAAGGATGTTGGCGAGGAGGAAAGGTCACCTGGGAAATCTCACCAGGCACTAGGGTACCCGCCCCGGGGGTCTCATTTGGCATCACCATGCAGCAGATGCTAAAGAGGCCAACAGAGTGGGCAGGGCAGCCAGAAGGCGCTGAGTTCATGGGCCAGTTAAGGTCCTCCTGAGTCATCTGGAAGAATATCACTGTATCTTGTCATGGGACGTTTATAACACTGCTCCCAGCCAACGAAAGCCTTAATTAGTTTCCCTATTTTCTTAACCACACGACAGTAGAAGGAATTTTAGAAACCTCCTTCAAAAATGTCAAGATAGAGATGTGATACACATACACAATGGAATATTACTCAGCCATTAAAAAGAATGAAATAACGCCACTTGAAGCAACATGGATGGGCTTAGAGATTGTCATCCTAAGTGAAGTGAGTCAGACAGAGAAAGGAAAATATCATACAGCATCCCTTATATGTGGAATCTAAAAAGAAATGATATGAATGAACTCACTCACGAAACAGAAAGAGACTTACAGACTTAGAGAATGAACTTATGGTTGCCAGAGGGAAGGGACAGCTAGGCACTTTTGGAAGGTCATGTACACATTGCTATATTTAAAATGGATAACCAACAAGCACCTACTGTATAGCACATGGAACTCTGCTCTGTTATGTGCCAGCCTGGATGGGAGGGGAGTTTGGGGGAGAATGGGTCCATGTATATGTACGGCTGAGTCCCTTCACTGTTCACCTGAAACTACCACAGCATTGTTAATTGGCTATACCCCAATACAAAATGCTTTTGGTATTAAAAAAGATAAAAATTTAAATTTAAAAAAAAAGTCAAGATAGAAAAAAAGACCTGACACTGATACTTAACACATGCTCCCATAGAAGGATGAGGAGTTTTACACCTAAATAAAACTATCACAGAAAAAATATTGCATATAAAATATATATATAGTACCATATAACACTATCATGTAACTATCGCATATAATATTACATACATCATATCACTCTCTATCATTTGAGGGCCTAACAGTCCAGGCTGTGTAGCATCACAATCTGGGACCTGCCTCCCCGAATCCACCTTCCTCATCTCTCTTGCAACCAGCTTCTCACACTTTCCCCAAAATCAAGGCAGGGAGTGCAGAGAAGGCTCAGACAAAAACATTCACTTTTTTCGAGACAACCTGAGACACCTGCAAATATCAAGCTGGGGATTACTGTCTTTCACACGTGGTCGGGAGCCAGCCAAGGCGGTTCAACGCCATGGTCCCCTCCTGCCTGTATATTCACTGCTGCGTTGCCTGCAGGGCTCCACCTTTTGAGTGGTGGAGGTGGTACTCACATCGTGCAATGGGTAGGCAGCCTCATAGATATTGTTTGCTATCAGAGAGTTAATACCTGCAGAAGAAGAAAAATGAAAATGGTCACTGTAGGGCAGGAATTCTCACCTTGACCTTGGCCTTCTGATAAATACTAATGCCCCAACCCCACCTCTCAGTTAAGAACTGGCCCCCACTTCCAGATTCTCCCAGGCAAGAAGTTTCTTCCACACTTTACTTCTTGGTATTAGAACAATTTTTTCATTTCCCAAACGCAAGGTTATGATTAAATATCAGGCATTGTGCTGCCATTCAGTCACTAAGTTGTGTCCGACTCTTTGTGATCCCATGGACTGCAGCACACCAAGCTTCCCTGTCCTTCACTATCTCCCAGAGTTTGCTCAAGTTCATGTCCATTACATCAGTGATGCCATCCAACCATCTCATCCTGTCTCCGCTTTCTCCTTTTGCCTTCAATCTTTCCCAGCATCAGGGTCTTTTCCAATGAGTCAGCTCATTCCATCAGGTGGCCAAAGTATCAGAGCTTTGGCAGGCCTTCCAGTGAATATTCAGGGTTGACTTCCTTTAGGATTGACTCTTTGATCTCCCTACAGTGCAAGGGACTCTCAAGAGTCTTATCAGGCAGGCTCTCTCAAATGTCATGTCCGTCCTGTCCTCACACACTCAGATTCCTGCAGCCCCCAAACCACCTCCACCACCTCCTCCTTCTCCTGCTTGGAAGCCACAGCATGGCAGGAGAATATCTGTGTTCAGTGCCGGCATAGGGATGCCCATGTGGATGGATCACGGTCATTATGACCAACAAAAGTATGCATCAGTGCATCCCACCACGTTTTGCCTGAACCCATTTCTAGCTCCCTCACTGTTCCTTTGCAGGACAGCACCAATTACTGCCTGTGACTGACCTGTCTGTACCATTAGATCTCACAGTGTGGTCTGAGGAATTCCATCTGTCACAAGTCAAGTGGGCCTTAGAAAGCATCACTACGAACAAAGCTAGTGGAGGTGATGGAATTCCAGTTGAG
>SJYV01034559.1:0-24567 GCA_006410875.1 Neotragus pygmaeus | reverse complement strand
GGGGGCAGGAGGAGAAGGGGATGACCGAGGATGAGATGGCTGGATGGCATCACAGACTCGATGGACATGAGTCTGAGTGAACTCCGGGAGTTGGTGATGGACAGGGAGGCCTGGTGTGCTGTGATTCACGGGGTCACAAAGAGTCCTACATGACTGAGCGACTGAACTTTATATCTATCTATCTATCTATCTTTTGTCAATGTCTCTGTCCTGGTTTCTAAGCCCATGCTTCTTATTACCTATTAGATTACTCTCTCTGCAATATAACTTCAATATACTAGTTTTAAAAGGTAAATTATTTATCCCCCAATTTTTTCTTTTAAGAATTTTAAAATACACTGTTTAATAATGATGCCATTCATCCATCCCATTAAAATATTCTGAACATTACTTTGAAATTTCCTTCTAATCAACTGTTCCCTCTATTTCCACCAATGTCCAGTCTCTCTCCTCGTCACTCTGTTGGAGATCCCTGAACCACATCCAAGGCTTGCTTAGATGATTTTTCTAGCAGGACTTGCAGGACTTGGGATACAGTTATACTCACAGCTAAAATTTATTACAATGCAAAATCAGCAAAGGGAAAAGGTACATGAGATAAAGTCCCCATGAAACCAGGTGAAAGCTCCTGGGAATCTGCTCCCTGTGGGACCCAAGGGACACATTTAATTTCTTCAGCACTGAATTGTGACAGCATATTTGGAATGTTGTCTACCAGGGAAGCTCGTGAGAAACTGAATGCCTAAAGTTCCTTCTGGAGACTGGTCATATAGGTATTATCTGCCTAGCTGCTGCTGCTGCTGCTGCTAAAGTCACTTCAGTCGTGTCCGACTCTGTGCGACCCCATAGCCAGCAGCCTACCAGGCTCCCCCGTCCCTGAGATTCTCCAGGCAAGAACACTGGAGTGGGTTGCCATCTCCTTCTCCAATGCGTGAAAGTAAAAAGTGAAAGTGAAGTTGCTCAGTCATGTCCAACTCTTCACGACCGCATGGACTGCAGCCTACCAGGCTACTCTGTCCATGGGATTTTCCAGGCAAGAGTACTGGAGGGGATTGACATTGCCTTCTCCATCTGCCTAGCACATATCCATATTCCTTCCCACCCCATCCCCCAGAGGGAAGGCTTCTGTTCAGCATAAACCATCTTGTCTGTATAAACAGTTTAGGCACAACGAGTATTTCTAATCAGTTAGAGGATGTTGAGAATCACCCTGAGGCCCAGGTTCTCAGACACTGACCAATGGCCAACCATGCACGTAGGCCTTTCTATGAATACCAGTCTCAAGCCTGCTATGTAAACTCTCTTCTGCACATTGTCATTAACACTGAATGTCTTTCTGAAAAAACAGTTCCCTGATTAAACTGTTTTGGTCTCCCTTAACTTCACTCCAGGGGTTCCCTGGTGGCTCAGTGGTAAAGAATCTGACGGCAATGCAGTACATGCAGGAGACAGATTCAATCCCTGGGTTGGGAAGATAACTGGAGGAGGGCGTGACAACCCATTGCAGTATTCTTGCTGGGCAAATCCCACGGACAGAGGAGCCTGGTGGGTTGTCGTCCACAGTATCACAAAGTCAGACACAACTGAAGCGACTGAGGGCACATGCAACCTCATTCTAAAAACCAAACCTCCATTTAATGATGAAAGTCTATTATAGGGCCTCATACATTGTAGGCACTGAATATGTTGTATAATTGACAGGGAAAATATACAAAATTCCTCATAATTTTTTCATTCTATACTTTTTCCAGTGTTATCTCATCCTTCCCTAAAGCATGCTTGATATTTTAGACTTTCCAAACTCTGCTCTGCTCATGTTCTCCCACATGGATGGGAAAGCTCTCTGCAATGGAAATTTCTTCTTCCTGAGTATTCTTCCTTCCATTGCCCAAGGTTAAGCTCCAGCTGAAGCGTCAGCTCTTCCTTTCTCATCCTCTGTGATGTACTGTTAGTGTGCTTCCTGTGTTTCTCTGATATAGCCCCTATTACTTCAGAAGATTTAGGAACACATACAGTGAGAATGAAGACGTGTTTTTATATGGATGGCCAAATGGTACAAAACTGTCCGTGGTGCTGAGCGCGGCCCCGAGCGGCGCGCGGCCCCGCGACGCCGCCAGGCATGCGCATCCCGCGGGTTGGGAAGGGAGGGGACGGTAGAGTAGGGAACAAATCGAGAGAAGACTGTGTCCCGGCCCTGGTCTCAGGTCCCACCCTGTGCTAACTGACCCCAACTTTATAGTTGCACGGGGTCTTGGCCTGGCCCACTCAACGATCAGGGAGTTCCCAGGGCAGAGATGAATATATTGTGTCCAGGTGGCCAGGTCTATCTAATGGAACTTTAGTCCAACCTGAGTAACTCTTCCCCTGGGGCCCTGACTTACTGTGAGAGGAGGAGTCCAGGTGAAGACAGTGGAGGGATTCAGCCCATTTCTGTGGAGGACTTTCATCCTGGTGAGGAGGGCACAAACTCAGCCTGGCGTCCATACCCCAGAACAAGATGGGAAGATCTAGGGTTCTAGGCCCAGAGTTCTGCGACCACCTACCTTCTGCTCCTCTTCATCCTCCTTTTCTTTCTCCTCAGGGAAGAAGAGACCTTCCAATTCCCCAGGCCCAAGGGGGCTGGACTCATCTCCATCTAGTGCCCGTATGACAGGGGGCATTGCCTCTGTTGCCTGTTGAGCCAGACTCTCCACCTGCAATACCAGGCACCCCAAAGATGGGGAGGCAGGGCCTCAGCCATAGTCCTATCAGTACTAAGAGAAGCCCAAAATACTGGGCTTCATGACCCCAAAAGACATTACAGAACCTCTGCAAGGCAGTGGCCATGTGTGTGTGTAAGCACATAATCCCTGTTCAAGACATTACAGAACCCCTGCAAGGCAGTGACCAGGTGTGTGTGTCTGTGTGTGTGTGTAAGCCCACAGTTGGCTACTCCATTTCTTCTGAGGGATTCCTGCCCGTACTAGTAGATATAATTGTCATCTGAGTTAAATTCTCCCATTCCAGTCCATTCTAGTTTGCTGATTCCTAGAATGTTGACGTTCACCCTTGCCATCTCCTGTTTGACCACTTCCAATTTGCCTTGATTCATGGACCTGACAGTCCAGGTTCCTCTGCAATATTGCTCTTTACAGCATCGGATCTTGCTTCTATCACCGGTCATGTGCACAATTGGATATTGTTTTTGCTTTGGCTCCATCTCTTCATTCTTTTTGGAGTTATTTCTCCACTGATCTCCAGTAGCATATTGGGCACCTAATGACCTGGGGAGTTCCTCTTTTGGTATCCTATCATTTTGCCTTTTCATACTGTTCATGGGGTTCTCAAGGCAAGAATACTGAAGTGGCTTGCCATTCCCTTCTCCAGTGGGCCACGTTCTGTCAGCCCTCTCCACCATGACCCACCCGTCTTGGGTTACCCTGCAGGCTTGGTTTCATTGAGTTAGACAAGGCTGTGGTCCTAGTGTGATTAGATTGACTAGTTTTCTGTGAGAATGGTTTCATTGTGCCTGCCCTCTGATGCCCTCTTGCAACACCTACCATCTTACTTGGGTTTCTCTTGCCTTGGGTGTGGGGTATCTCTTTACGGCTGCTCCAGAAAATCACAGCCACTGCTCCTTACCTTGGATGAGGGGTATCTCCCAAAGCTACCGTTCCTGATCTTCAGTGTGGGATAGCTCTTCTAGGCCCTCCTGCGCCTGTGCAGCCACCGTTCCTTGGGTGTATTTTCCTCAAGTTCATTTGAGTCAAAACCATCATGTTCTGATTTATGAATCAAACTTTCACAGTAGTGTGAAAAGACAAGGTGATGGGAAAACTTGAGCGAAGAATGAAGTAGAAGTTATAAGGGAGAGAGAATAACACTTTCTTGAGTGTGTGCTTTTATATAATTTTGACATTTGAAAGCTCTAATTTTAGTTTGATATATAGGCCATTTGTATTTAAAGCTATTAATGTTAAGCTTAGTTTTAAATTTCTACAAATTTTAAATATAAATTAATATAAATGGGAAAGGAAATAAGTAACTCAAAAACTGAAAGAACACTGAATCAAAAGGACCTAATTGTATTTCAATTGAATATTATAACCACACTATAGGAACAAATAAACAAACTCAACTACTTGCCTATTTGAAACTCAAAATATAGGAGATAATAAATAAGCTTTCCTAATAAGTGTATTAGGAAATAAGAATGCCACACAAAATTTAAAAAAATATAAAACAAAAAGTTGCTTGTGATGTGATCAGTAAAATTAATAATAAACTCTCATCAGGATAATTAAGAAAAGAAAAATAAGATACTGAGAAGAAACCAACTGCTCATATTAAGCATGAGAAAGATGATAGTACTACAGATGTCACAATTATTAAAAAGATAAGAAGGTGATATTATGAAAAATTTATGTCAGCAAATTTGAAAATTTATATTAAGCAAATAACATGAAAAACACAAATTTCAATGTTTATTCAAGACAAAAACAGATAACCCAAATGTCATAGGTTTATTTAAAAATATTTAGTTGCAGTTAAAATCATTACAGAAATTTTTTTTGCTTCCCTGGTGGCTCAGAGGTTAAAATCATTACAGAAATTTTTGCAGTTAAAGTTTATTTCTAGAAAAGAGGTGAATTCTAATAGTAAAGAGGAAAGTAATAATTATGCTACTTAATTTCATTGAGAAAAATACACAGGATGAAATATTTCCCAACTCATTCTATGAAGCTACTGTTACTATGATCCTAAAACCAGATCAAGATAATACACAAATAAAAAATAGCAAACATACACCTCATGAATAGGTGCAAAAAATTTTAACAAAATGATAGCAAATTCAATCTGACAATACTTTTAACTGTATAATACACTGACCACCTGGGTTTTAACCAAGGAATGAAAAGTTTTAGAGTTTGAAAATCAATCACTAGAGCTAACAATATTAACACTGCAGGGGGCACTCCGCAGAAAGAGAGAGGCAGTGGAACTTTCCTCAGCAAAGCTGAGAGGTCCCGAGGAAAGGTGAATCTGCTGTCCGCCAACGCAGCCCCTCGGCCAGCGAGAGACAATCAGAAGTGACAGGGGTTCTGTCTGAGCAGTTCCGCTTTATTGTTGCAGGCTCCCAGCTTATATAGACAAACAGGGGGGTTTTAGGAGGCACTTTCCATAGTTGCACCAATCACGTTAAAGATCAAATCATGCACCTTCATTGTAACAGGAGTCTATGGTGATCACTCACTGTTTACATGCACGGAAATCAAGAGAGCCAATCAAAAACTTTGACAGACAATGTGGACCACGCCCCTATCTCTTCCGCTAGGCACCATCTTACTTTCTGAACACAAAGCTAGCCCCTTTCTTTTTAAGGTTTCCCATTTAGGGCCCCACAAACACAGTAGAAAAAAAAAGAAAAAACACATAATCATTATAACAGACGTTGAAAAAGCATATGGCAATATCCAAATCTAGTCCTGACTAAAAACTTTCAGTTTGGTTGAAATAGAAGAGAAATTTCTCAGCCTGATGAACAGCTTATATGGGAAATCTACAGCTAAACTTACACTTAGTGAAGAAAGACTGATTACATTGCCCCTAAGATAAGCAAGAGAGAAACACAGTTCCATCTTATCACTTCTATTCATCATTGTGTGGAAGATTCTAGATAGTGCAGTAAATAAAAAACTATATGCTAAATAAAAAGCATATAGTTTGGAAAATAAAAACTGGAACTACTGAGTTTAGCACAGTGCAGAATATCAGATAAGTATACTAAAATTAATTTTATTCTGTATGCTAGCAAGATTAACTGAAAATTGCAGTGTAAACAAATACAATATAATGGCACTAAATTATAAATTGGTGGTGGTGGTTTAGTTGCTAAGTTGTGTCCAACTCTTTGTAAGCCCATGGACTATACCCTGCCAGCCTTCTCTGTCCATGGGATTCTCCAGGTAAGAATACTGGAGTGGATTGCCATTTCCTTCTCCAGGAAAATATAAAATACTCAAGAGCAAATCTAAAAACATGTATAAGGCCTATGTACACTCAACATAACAAAACTGATAAAAGATTTCTAAGAAAATCTAAATAAATGAAGATATATGCCTTGTTTACAAATTGGATCACACAATAATGTTAAGATGCCAGTTCTCCCAAAACTGAGCTATAGATTTAATGCAGTTTCAGTCAAATTATAGCAGATTTTCTGTCATGGAAACTGGCAATGTCATTTGAAGTTACGTACATAAGTACAAATGATCTAGAACGGAGAAAACAACTTGAAAAAAGATTAAACTTAAATGACCAGGGATATGACTTTAGAACTATTATAAGTTATAGAAGGCAATATAGTATGGTGATGGTGTGAGGATAAGCAGATTGATGAAATAGAATCACAATTACAGAAATAGACATACATGTAAATAGTCAACTGATGTTCATCAAAGGTATAAAGTCAATTTCACAAAGAAAGAATACAACTCTTATACTGTGTAGGAATAATTAAATATCCATTTATAAAGAAAACAAACTTTGATCCATATTATTCAAGTACTGGGATTAAGTAAGAACTTGCTGATGCATACTAATGCTAAAGGGAAGTTCCCACAGATACCATACTGATTCCTTTAATTAATTAATTAATGTTTATCTGTAAGGTCCTTCACTAGACTCAGAATCTTTTCTTTTTCCTTCCTCCAAGGTTTATTGAGATAAAACTGATTCACAGGACTATATGAATTTAACACACACAACATATAGATTTGACTACATACATCACAGAATGATTATCAAAATAGGTTCAGTGAACATCTATCATCTCATATAGATACAAAAGTAAAGAAATAGAACTTTTTTTCCTTTCTTATAAGAACATTTAGGATTTTCTCTCTTGTTGACTTTCATATATAACTTATAACAGTGTTGATCATATTTATCGTCTTGTATGTTGCATCCTTGTACTTATTTATCTTATAACTGGAAGCTTGTACATTTTGACTGCC
Organism: Neotragus pygmaeus; assembly: GCA_006410875.1. NCBI lineage: Eukaryota > Metazoa > Chordata > Mammalia > Artiodactyla > Bovidae > Neotragus > Neotragus pygmaeus. The sequence continues at coordinate 17,572 of SJYV01034559.1, read as the reverse complement.
TTCTTCCTGTTGTGCTTCACCATAACCCATCTGTGCTAACTACAAATCTGATCTCATTTTTTTCTAAGTTTGTTTGCTTTTCAAGTATAATTGACCTACACTATGTTAGTTCTTGTCATAAAACATAGAGATTCGATATTGTTATACATTTCAAAATGGTCACATTAGCCTATTTGCCATCCATCACCATACAAAGATATTACATAATTATTGGCTGTATTCTCCACACTATGCATTTCACAGCTGTAATTCATTTATTTTGCAATTGGAAGTTTGTACCTCTTAATCTCCTTCACCAATTTCTTTCTCTTTCTCACTATATAAAATATATAGTGTTCTTTATATACAGAAATAAACTCAAATGGTGCATAGAGCTAAATGTAGCATCAAAGATCATAAATTCACTTGAAGAAAATGAGATAAAATTTTCTGGACCTGCGTTGGGTACAGGTTTCTTTTGTATCAAAGAAATAACTGATAAATGGAATATCATTAAAATTAAGGACTTTGGGTTTTTGAACAACACTGATGAGAAGTTGAAAAATCACACATGGAGAGAAAATATTTGTAAACCATGCATATAGTAAGAATCTTGTATCTGGAACATATATAGAACTCTCAAAGGTCAATAATAAGACAAACAACAACCAAGTTAAGAAAACAAAAGATTTGAACACTTTATCAAAGGATATCTATGGATTGCAACAAATACATGAAAAGATGCTCAACATCATTTGTCACTGGGGAAACAGACATTAGAGCAATGAGGTAAGTCTGCACATGTATTAGAAAATCAAAAACTAAAGTGTAGATGAGATGTTAAAGTGTTGATAATGTATAACAACTAAAACTCTCATACACGATTGGCACAAATGTAAAATAATACGACTGCTTTGAGAAAAAATATTTCAGGTTTTTAAATTAAAAATACGATAGTTATTTCATTCTTAGCTATTTACTCAATGTAAATAAAAGCATATGTTTATACTGGTTCATGAATGTTATTTTTAATAACCCCAAACTAGAAACAATCCATATTTCCAACAACAGATCAATGGATAACAAATTATAGAATTTGGCATACAATGGAATATTACTCAGTAATAAAAAACAGTGAACTATTGAGCCACTTAGCAGTCTTGATGTATATCAAAATAATCATACTGGGTAAAAGAAGCCAGATTAAAAAGTTATATAATACATAATTTCATTTGTATTAAATTCTATAAAATGCAAATTCATCTACAGTGACATAGAGTAAATAAATGATTTTCTAAGATGGAAGGGGGTGGGGAAGAGCAGAGAGAGGGGTTATAAGGAGACCTAAAAGACATTTTGGGGATGATTGCTTATTATCTTGATTTTGATAATAGTTTCATAAGTATATACATATATCAATTCTTATCAGTTTTAAACTTTAATCATAAGCATTTTATTGTATGTCTATTATTCCTAATTAAAGCTGTTAAAAAAGAAAAAGAGAAGATAACTACACACAGGTGTAGAAAATGGCAGGGGCTAGTGGGAGTGATCAACAGACAATGGATTTCTTACAAGAGAGAATGTGGATAACATTCAGTTCAGTTCAGTTGCTCATTCATGTCCGACTCTTTGCGACCCCATGAATCGCAACATGCCAGGCCTCTCTGTCCATCATCAACTCCCGGAGTGTACCCAAACTCATGTCCATTGAGTTGGTGATGCCATCCAGCCATCTCATCCTCTGTCATCCTCTTCTCCTCCTGCCCCCAATCCCTCCCAGCATCAGGGTCTTCCTAATGAGTCAGCTCTTCTCATAAGGTGGCCAAAGTATTGGAGTTTCATCTTCAGCATCAGTCCTTCCAAAGAACACCCAGTACTGATCTTTAGGATTGACTGATTGGATCTCCTTGCACTCCAAGGGACTCTCAAGAGTCTTCTCCAACACCACAGTTCAAAAGCATCAATTCTTCGGCACTCAGCCTTCTTCATAGTTCAACTCTCACATCCATACATGACCACAGGAAAAACCATAGCCTTAATCAAGATGGACCTTTGTTGGCAAAGTAATGTCTCTGCTTTTGAATATGCTACCTAGGTTGGTCATAACTTCCTTCCAAGGAGTGTCTTTTAATTTCATGGCTGCAATCACCATCTGCAGTGATTTTGGAGCCTCCCAAAATAAAGTCAACCACGATTTCCACTGTTTCTCCATTTATTTGCCTTGAAGTGATGGGACTGGATGCCATGATCTTAGTTTTCTGAATGTTGAGCTTTAAACCAACTTTTTCACTCTCCTCTTTCACTTTTATTAAGAGGCTCATTAGTCCTTCTTCACTTTTTTCCATAAGAGTGGTGTCATCTGCATATCTGAGGTTATTGATACTTCTCTTGGCAATCCTGATTCCAGCTTGTGTTTCTTCCAGCCCAGCATTTCTCATGATGTACTCTGCATATAAGTTAAATAAGCAGGGTGACCATATACAGTCTTGACATACTCCTTTCCCTATTTGTAACCAGTCTGTCGTTCCATGTCCATTTCTAACTGTTGCCTCCTGACCTGTATACAATTATTCACACATTGAACAAAGTTAAGTACACAGGTGCCCTAGGGACAGGATCATGCATTGACTAGGGAGAGAGACTCCTCCCATGGGCACTCTGCTTTGGAGGGCTCACATAAGCAAACACACAAAAAACAAATGTATATGTTTATAATATGAAAGCCTAAAAAGAAGTTAGATCCTCCCCTAACAATTTTTATTGAAAGAATTCATCTTAAAATTCTAATTAATATAAAAACTTAATGACTTAAAAAAAAGACTTTAATGGAGTTTAGGCAATCTGCACAGTCTCCAGGAATAATACCCCAAGAACTGTCCTCACTTAGGCACCAGCCACAAGTCTGGAGACCTCAGGGCCACCTTCACTTTGGATCAACCTGACTACAAGTTCAGGTGTTCCCAGAACCCCACTGAGGTTTGAGAATTTGCTAGAGAGTTCACAGAATGTTAGCAAGCAGTGTACTTATAATCATACTATTTTTTTACTTGAAAGTGTATAAATTAGAACTAACTGAAAAAGAGACACACAGGTCAAATCTGAGAGGGTGTTGAACAAGAAGTTCCTGCTGTCCTCTTGGACAGTGTGATGGCGTTGCAGTGTGATGCTGCTCAGAGTGTTTCAATCAGAAAAGTTCACTCTAGTTTTTGGTGTACAGAATTTTAACTGAAGCTCACATACTACCCATATGGGTGATCTTCCTTTAAACTCCAGTGCACTCTTCATTCCAGAGGTTTAGCCAATATCTTAATGCCCAGTTTTCTCCTGAAAGTCCAAACTAATATGGTGTGATCTAAAGCCCCCTTCATGAATTACATTTTTGGGCTGTCTGGTGACCAAAGCCTCTGATAACAAAGATGTGCTTATCAGCAATGCATTCTTGTAGCTTGGAATCATTTCCCAGTAGCTAAGGAAGAAGACCAGACCTCTTTTTGGATAAAGTTAATTCTTCACTACAGTAAAGAATGCATGGACTTCTGTCACTCAGGATTCAGCACTTGGCACCATGGCAAAGCAACCCAAACAATGCTTACTCTGAGCACCCACAGTCTGTGAACTAAAGCCATTCTGACCCCTAGGAAACTCTTCTGCTTCCCTTGCCCAATGCTCAGAAACTAAAGTCAATCCAGTCCTAATCCTGTGAAAAGTGTAGTTTGTATGAGGCTAAAGTTGGGAACTGACAATGCTTACAAGTGCCCAGAGGGTTTGAGTGATAGAAATGCTTACACAAGAGAAAAGACAAAGTAATGCTTCATATACTTCCGTTAAAAGAGGATCATTACCATAGATTCTTGCCTAATGATGTATACTTTCCCAGTAGTGCTAATATCTATTTTATTTTGTTTTTCTTTTTGCTCCATTCTCTGGTTTTGGAGACACTTTCAAATTAGCATGATATCCATGGGTATTGCTCATGACAATGAAGGATACTGTGCAATTTTAAACAACTAACATATCACTTTTTTGCAATATTAAACATATCATTTTTACTTTTAAAACATATCATTTTACATGCTAAATCATCACTTCGGTTGTGTTCAACACTTGCCACCCTATGGACTGCAGCCCTCCAGGCTCCTCTGTCCATGGAATTATCAAGGCAAGAATACTGGAGTGGGACGTCATTGCTTTCTCCAGGGGATCTTTCCTACCCAGGGATCAAACTGGCGTCTCAATGTCTCCTGTATCAACTAGCAGGTTCTTTGCCACTAGAGCCACCTAAGAAGCCCATTTCTAGGATCTAGCCAAACCATAATGGAAATGTATTAGTTCTTTGAATTGGCAACTAGATGGACATTAAGTAGTATAATAGTATTTAATTTATGACAAATTTAGCTTGATGTAAACAATTTTGATTCAAATTTTTTATATTTCCTGACTATAAATGTATTTGCCTCTAATTTCTAATAGATAATTTAAAATAATTTAGAAAAATAACTTCTTGGAAAAATATGTAAGTATAATTTAGTCATTTTGATGTTTTATATTTGCTTTTTTAATAGTTTCATTTTTATTTTTTTAATAGTTTCATTTTTATATTTTTAAGATTACCATATAATAACATTATGCTAAAATGAAAATAAATAAAAGCAAATGCTCTGGACTAAATGTATGAACATTTATTATATTTTTATTTATTTTTTCTCCAAAAGTTTCAGGTCATCAACAGAATGCCTATATGCAGAGTAGTCATCGATTCCAGTCATCTTTGATATCATTTTGACTTTCAGTAATATACAAATAAAGCAATATAATATGCAAATAAAGTAATATAAAAAAAAAGAAAGCTGAACACTGAAGAATTGATGCTTTTGAACTGTGGTGTTGGAGAAGACTCTTGAGAGTCCCTTGGAGTGCAAGGAGGTCCAACCAGTCCATCCTAAAGGAAATCAGTCTTGAATATTCATTGGAAGGACTGATGCTGAACCTGAAACTCCAATATTTTGGTCACCTGATGAGAAAAACTGACTCATTGGAAAAGACCCTGATGCTTGGAAACATTGAAGGTGGGGGAAGAAGGGGATGACTGAGGATGAGATGGTTGGATGGCATCACCAACTTGATGGACATGAGTTTGAGTAAGCTCCGGAAGTTGATGATGGACAGGGAAGCCTGGCAAGCTTCCATGGAATCACAAAGAGCTGGACATGACTGAGCGACTGAACTGAACTGAGCTGAATATACAAGTCATTGTGCATGCGTGCTCAGTTGTGTCTGACTCTTTATGACCCCATGGACCGTAGCCCTCTGGTATTTCTCAGGCAAGAATACTGGAGTGAGTTGCCATTTCCTTTTCCAAAGGATCTTTCCAACCCAGGGACAGAATCTGTGTCTCTTGCATCTCCTGAATTGGCAGGTTGTTTCTTTACCACTGAGCCACCAGGGAAGCCCCAAACCATAGCTTTACACATATTTCTTTAAATATATGTTTATGAACGTATATTTGTTAGGCACAGGGATAAGTCATAATTTATCTGCAGTTTGTTACTTGTTTATATCTTTAAATATTTCGCCACATGCTACACGGACCTCTGTTCATTCTCATGTCTGCTGTGCTGTGCTCAGTCCCTTCAGTTTGTGTCCAACTCTCTGTGACCCTATGGACTACAGCCCACCAGGCTTTTCTGTCCATGGGATACTTGGGTGGGCTGCTATGCCCTCCTCCAGGGGATCCTCCCAACCCAGGGATCAAACTCAGATCTCTCAAGTCTCCTACACTGCAGGTGGATTCTTTACCGCTGAGCCATTGGGGAAACCCCATTCTCATGCTTGGTGAAATCGCTGTCGTGTTCGACTCTTTGCGACCCCATGGACTGCAGCCTCCCAGGCTGAGGAGATCTAGGAGATATGGGATTTTCTAGGCAAAAATATTGGAGTGGGTTGCCATTTCCTTTTCCAGGAGATCTTCCCAACCCAGGGATTGAAGCCGGGCCTCCTCACTGTAAGCAGACGCTTTACTGTCTGAGCTACCAGGAAAGTCTCATGCTTAGGGCTCCACAAGTGACAGAACTGAGGATGCTGATAGAGATGAGAACATAACTGTCCAAGAAAGGCCATGAGGAGACTTAGTGTCGGAAGATACAAAGAGCAGAGTGATTTGTGGGGCTACTATGCAGAATAGTTGAGATTTGTGGGTGTGTATGTGTGTGTGTCTGTATGCAGAACAACTTAGAGGCCTCCAGGAGATATGTTTTCAATTAAACATGACAATTTTGTTGAAAAACTAACCAATTGAAAGGGCACATTATTATTATTATGTCAAAAATATGAAGATAGTTTAGAAACTGAGAAATATACAGTGTTCATCAGGAAGTCATGGATCAAATTTTTAATATATGTGATGTTGAGCAACTTATAGAATAAGGAGATTACTTCTATCACATTGATGTCTAAATGCACATGACAATTTAAATCAGTAATTTAAGTGAGCCTCTCACACTCTGAAAGCAGTTCTTTTGAATCTCATCCTAGATTCTTCTTAGTTTCTTTTGGCCTCTATTCCTCATCCTAATGTTCTAGTTTTTAATTTTGTATCCTCTCTAGCAAATAAACAGAGGTGAGGGAGCCTTTTGACTAATCTTAGTAAAATATCTCATTTTTGAGATACACACATTACTCTTGAAAGGATGGAAAATCAACGAAGAGTGAAAAGTAAAACTGCAGTGGTGGATAATTCAATATTCTGGACAAAATCACAATTTCTCCCTGTTTCAGATTTCTTCCTTAATCTTTAGAATAGATCCTTATGGTGCTTGTGATAAGTACCAGTGCAGGTTTAGTTTTACTTTAATTTGAAGTTAGACTATTTATTTCTTACATTTTGTTTTGGTTTTATAATTAAGTCTTCACATTATTAAAAGCGGGAGTGTATGCATACCCTATATAATATGTATTAGAAGGAAATGAGTAGACATGAAGACATAGATTTGATTTTGTGTGTGACAGCTGGTTGGTACTATGAGTTCAAGAGAAATAATATATCCATCAAGCCATATCTCTTTGAATGATATTAGATGTATATGATATATGGAGGTGAAAGTGATCACTTAGCCATCTCCGACTCTTTGTGATCCCATGGCTGCAGCCCGCCAGGCTCCACTGTCCATGGGATTCTCCAGGCAAGAATACTGGGTTGGGTTGCCATTTCCTTCTCCAGGGTATCTTCCTAATCCAGGGATTGAACCTGGGTCTCCTGCATTGCAGGTGGATTCTTTACCACCTAAGCCACCAGGGAAGCCCCTGATATATGGAAAGAGTGCTACAAAAGCATTACAGGTGCATAAGGTTCTTTATATGAGAAAACTGAACTTTCCAGTTCTTGGGAGAAATTAGAACAAAAACAGAAGGGAAGAGGATTACAGAAATTGAGGAGAGGTCATGATTATTTTTCATAACTTCTAGAAATATTAGGACATGGATAAAATGTGAACAGCAACTTTGGCAGGTTTTTTTTTCCTTAGATATACAAAAGAATATTGTGCGGTTACAGAGAAAAAGCAAGTAAACATAAGTGACTTAAAATTTAATTTTGAGCTTAGGCAAATTTTTTGAAATTCAAAATAAATATCTCCATTGGACAAAAAATTAGTATCTGTGGCTTTGCAGTTCAGTTCACTGATTTCTACCAATGTTTTCAGCATTATATTAATAAATACAAGAGATTTAGAAAAACTCCTAAATATTCAGTTTTGCTAAGGCTATTTTGCATAATGTATTTACATTAGTTATATCTTTTAAACATGAAGTTAAATTTTAAATCAGTGTTATTTTTGACTATGTTTGTACTGCAACTCATACCAATTATGAATGTAAGGAGATAAAATACATATATATTTAAATACAGTGGTTCACAATAGAGTTAAGTCATGCAATAATAATATGCAAAATTATAGAAATAATGCCAAGTGACTGAACTTATTATGTTACAAAGCTGAAACACACCTATATAAATTCATTTCTACTGAACATTCAGAAATTCAGTCTTATGATTATGTAATCTAATCTTGTTTGTATTTTGAAAAGGATTTTTCCTATCAGATTTTACCAGGTTAACAAAAGCCACGGTTTGAAGCACCATTCACCATAAGTTTTCAGAATCCCTGGGCTGGAAAGCTGTCTGTGATGATGTATTTTAGTATATTAGGCAAATTTTTCAAGGAGAGTACTGTAGATTTGAGGGTTCCTTATGAATCAGTCATTATTAAAGACTCAGGAATTCGCTGGTGCTCCAGTAGTTAGAATTCCCAGCTTCCATTGCAAGAGGACTGGTTGGAGAATTAAGATCTGACAATGCGGTATGACCAAAATAGGAAAAAAAAAAAAAAAATCACTCATTCTATTGAAACTATTGCTGAGATACATGCCATTTTTTAAAAATGGAAATTTCATAATGTTTTCCACATAGGTTTCAGTTAATTTTAGGCTTGAATATATTTCTAACAAGTAACTCATTTGATGAAGATAAATTTTTTTAAAAATAACTTTTTTATCCAAAGAAAGAATATGTTAGATATAATAAAAATGTGGCCTTCTGAAAAGAAGCAGATGGTTTTTATTACTGGGAAAGTTCATGAAACTATATTAATGACCACATGTTTCACATTGAAAATCACCTCCTTAAGATATTCTTTTTCACAAATGTGTATAGAATAGCTCTGTAGCAGGCAGCAAAATAGACTACCAGAGATGTCATATACTAGTTTCCAGAACCTGTTGATATGTTGGTTTCCATGACAAAGGAATTAAACATGCAGATGGAATTCAGGCTGCTAATCAGTTGACTCTGATTATTAAAATAGGGTGATTATCCTGGATTATCTGCATGGGCCCAAGGTAATCACATGGGTTCTGAAATGTGAAAAAGGGAAGTGAAAGATTTAGTGTCACTATGAAGAAACTCCACCAGCCACTGCTGGCTTTGAAGATGAAAGGAAACCACAAATCAAGTAATGCAGGCAACCTCTAGAAACTGGAAAGGTCAAGGAAACTTTTTCCTCTAGAGACTCCTGAGATGAATGCAAGCTGTTCTTGATTTTAGTCTGTGAGATCCATTTTCAACTCCTAATCTCCAGAACTGCAACCTAATAAATGCGTGTTTTTTTTTTAAGTCAATAAGTTTGTGGTCATTTGTTATAGCAGCAATACAAAACTAATACAATCTCTGTGTTGTTGTTCAGTAGACAAGTTGTGTCTGACTTTGTGAGCCCATGGACTGCCAGCCTTTCCTATCCTTCTCTATCTCCCAGAGTTTGATCAAATTCATGTCCATTGAGTTGGTGATGCTATCTAACCATCTCCTCCTCTGCTGCCCCTTTCTTTTTTTTGCCATCAATCTTTCCCAGCATCAGGGTCTTTTTCAATGAATTGATTCTTGGCATCAGGTGGCCAAAGTACTAGAGCTTCAGCTTTGGCATCAATCCTTCCAATGAATAATCAGGATTTATTTCCTTTAGGACTGACTGGTTTGATCTCCTTGCTGTCCACAGGACTCTCAAGAGTCTTCTCTTGCACCACAATTCAAAAGCATCAATTCTTCAGTGCTCAGCCTACTTTGTGGTCCAACTCTCACATCTGTTCATGACTACTGAAAAAACCATCTCTTTGGCTATATGGACCTTTGTTGACAATGTGATGTCTCTGCTATCTGTGGTCTAGTTTTGTCATAGCTTTCCATCAATATAAAAGACTGTGGCTTTGCCTACCAGGACATTATCATCCTAGGTTTTGATGTTACGAGAATGAATGGATGGAATAACAATTTTCTTTAAGTCACAAAATAAACTAAATATCCTCTATACCTGTAAAGAGTAAATCAGTTACCTCAAGTTAAAAGGTATGAGCTAAGGGAAAGAAGAGACAAAAATGGCAATTAATCAATATCATTTCAGAAATCCTTTAATTTATTAACTAACAGGAGTGCTACACTTAACACTCTTGCTTAATAGTATGGTGGATTTTGGCACAGGGGTTTCAGTAAACATGGGAAGAAGGCTTAACTTTTAATGAAAAATAAATCTTGTTGTTACCGCCCAACTGGACAGAGATATGCTACTGTGGCACTTGCAATTTGTTTAGAATTTTCATGATGCTTCTATTTGCCAAATATAACATTATTATGATTATTATTACCACTACTACCACTTTAATGCCTCAATTACCCATAGAAAGTTGTATTTTTTCCTTGAGTTTTTTTTTTTTAATATCAAAGTCAATAGCACCACTAAAGGTTGTAAAAGTCTCCAATTAACTTATTTAAAACTAAGTGGTTTATTTTGGAACAGTGCACATATTTTTGAAACATTCTAAAACCATAGCAAGACAAAGAAAACCATACAAGGTCCTCCCCACCCATTGGTCATCATCACCAAAGACTGAATTTTTAACTGACACTATGAATGGAAATATATTAACTTTTCATTCTTTTATCCAGAAGTCATGACTACCACTGCCAATGTGTAATACGTGTTCTGACCACTGTACTCTTGACCTCATATGGCACCTGTCCTCAAATGAAGTGGAAACATTTAAAAGGGAACTAGAAACGGTGTGTGTCATTAGGCTGTGACAGCCAGAGAGTGTTTTTTTGGAGGGGGAAATGTTGCTTATCCCAAAACAAGCATACCCTTTGCTATTGCAGAATCATCTCTTAAATTTTTTCACATAAAAATTAGGACATAGTGAGACTACCTTTCAAATGAGTTGGATATATTTATATATGGATCAATTTTTATACCCATATCCCCCCCAAAACAATAATTTACCAACCCCTCCTGAGAAATGCACCTCAAACAATACTTTCCCAATGAGATATAGTTTTAAAATTTGTAATTTTCCCTTTATAGAAAACCACTTGGTCTAAGTATACTAGAAGTGGCAATTAGTTTTATAGTACTTTTTCATAAAGGTTGAGATTTCAAGAACATTTGTGTGTATTCTCTTGATGTGATAATATATCCAGTGTTTGAAGTCTCTCGTTACCACCCCATGTCTTTTATTGTCAAGATGTTAATGAGTTTGGTTAAACTTTTTCATTCTATTCTATTCTCACAGCCATATTGTATTTTTATGTATAAAGACACATACACAAACTTCTAGTCAAGTTCAATGAACTATAATGAAAAATGCTAAGAAAGAAATAGATTAGAGAAAACCAGCTTCTGTGGGGCTGTACTAGTGAATATGAGAATAAATTAAATGCAACTTTCCAAAAAGTTGGAAAAAAAAACTATAGTATCAGAGTTTGAGGTCTACAATGAAAGAAATTATATATATATAGCATAAAATATGCATCACTTTTCTTTCATCAACCCATCTCTTCCCAGTGTCAATAAAATTACATAGATTTATACTCTTCTAACCCTAACTTCACTTTAGTGCTAGCTAGCCTCATATTCTTACATTTACCATACACAAGAAGAAAGATGAAAAGAAATGTGTTCACTTTTATTGAGGGACAATTCAGAGTTTCAACCGGTGACAGATAATTCAATTCAAAGTTAGAAAGGAAAATATAATAATCAAGAAACTGGCAGTGGTCCACAGGAAAAGATTGTTCATGAGCTGACAGGACTGGAACATTTAAAGAGATGGAAGCTGTGGGTGGAAAGCCACTGTCTACATTAAATAAAGTGGGTTTTGGCACTGCTTTAAACTTGATGTTGAATTCCCTGTCTGTACACTTCTGTCTTCCCAGACAGTCAGTTTCACTGAGGGCAGCAGGGTGAGGGTGGGGGCAGGGGAGCCAGTTGCCGCAATCGCCTTTGGACTTGCCAGCTCCCTGGTGGGGATTGTTAACAGCCCAGCTGAGTCTCATCACAGCCATGGAAAAAAAGCCCTCAGTCAATAGTCCGGCCCTGGGAACAAAGTCCTGAGAGACTCAAAACGCCTTCTACACTAAAAGTCTTACTTTGTTTTGTATATTTTGAGTTGACACTTTATGGCTCTTTAAATTCATACTTTTAAAATTATTTTCTTGAAATCAATATGTACTCCATTTAATGCTGACATGTTGTTGAAAAAAATACTGTTCACAAACAGATGTCTGCTAATTTCTTGTTGCTGTAAATTTGCGTATTATGCATTGAATTTCTTATTCCCAAAGGATATGGGGAACTTTAGACCATATCTAGGTATTAAAAAACTTGCAAAAAATGTTTTCATGGGTAGTAATAGATCTTGGCAAATAGAAGAACTGGGGTGCATGTCTTAAAATATCTGCCTTCATTTCAGAATAAAATGCTAATATTTATTTCCTTTAACATTTAGTGAAAATGCTCAGTATAAAGAGTAGCATACTTTATGCTTATAAAAGTTGAGATCCTGCATTCCTATTTAGTTGCATTTGTTTCCACCAGTTAGAGTACCTTAAGTTCCCATTACCACAAAACTCCAGACAAAAGAACTTTTCTGCCTTTCAGTTTTCATATTCTAAAATATAATTTATTCTGATTCTGATATAAAATGGAGATGTCTTAAAATATATGCTTCTGTGAAAAATAACCTTAAGTGAACACATCAACACATATTTTCCTGATATCATATCAGCTATTGCTTTTTATTTTAAAATTATCTATTTTGGGCATAGTAAAAGGAAAAGGAGAAAGACAGAAAAAAAAAAAAAGAAGGAGAAAAGAGGATAAGAAAATAAGGTGGACCTAGTACAGTTGAATACTGCTTCTGCTGGAGATGTGTATAAACCTGTTCATTATTTTTCATGCCCCATATCATTTTCTCCAAGCTTTCCAAACAAAATAATAGAGATAATTTGCCCTAACTCCAAATGGCACCACTTTTACATTATTGTGCTCTAAGTTGTGTACAATTACATATTTAGAGGTTTGAGTCGGTGGGTGGAGCTAAGAACTCCGGAGACTGAATAGCCATAGAGAACGAAAGCAGAAGGATTCACAAAACAAATTTCACAAGGTTGCCTTGTTTCAGATCTGTACATCTTGTTCTTCTTATGTACTTATGGCTACTGCATTTTGGAGGGATACAGAAACTTAAGTAAAAATCATGTTTTTTTCCTGAGAAAGTCATGAAGAATCTGGATGGTTTAGCTGATATACAAAGCTGTTGAGTTTTAATCCATAAAAGTGTCAAATGTTATTAAGCAATTTACTTGGTGCAGTAATCAGGATAGATTACCTTAGGTTGCAAAACAGAGTCACCACACTTTAGTGGTTTAAAAGAACAGCATCTATTTCTTTTTCATGTTGCATGTGCTATCCAGGTTGGCAATGGAAAACAGGCTTATTGAAGTTTCTCAGAAGACTACCTTGATCAAGGCACTGTCATCGGAAAGTAAGATTTCAGGTTTAGTCATAGTAGGGCCAAAAAACATGTATAATTAATTGAATTTCTTAAATGCTTCCTCTTAGGAATGACACATCACTTTTATTTACATTCCATTGGCCAAAACAAGCCCCACAGCAATGCATAATTTAGAGTGACTCTTTGTGGAAGAAGAGAAGAACCCAAAATCTCTGGGAATAACAGTAGTATTTACCAGAGTTTACTTTTTTTTTTTTATCAGCAAGTATTATGTTCAATCTCCTTTCCACTTGTAGAACTTACACATGATTGCATCAAAAAAGAAAATCCAAAAGTCTATTCCAGTCATGGTATGGAGCTTAAAACCCAGATCACTGAATAATGTGTTTCAGTATATTCATCAGGTCATAACGTGGCTTCTTTTGATCTGGAGAATAGTGAACTAAAAGGAGCTAAAATGCACCACCTTCCTAACCAGATACACACAAAATACTCAAATGATAGAAAAAAAACAACTCCCATTCAGAAAGAGGAGGAATGAGGGACTTTCTACAGATTCTGGCTCACAGCAGTTCTAAAATTCCGATAGGAAAATATTATGAGGCTCCCTTCCCTGGGGGTATGGAATGTTCCCTGTTTATGCCCTGATTCTGTTCCTTGGGAAGAGCTTCTTTGTTCAGTTTTTCAAGTCACTAGCTACACCCTCTGGGAGAGTATTCCTTTTCCAATATATTTCTTGGCCACATCTGAAGTGGACGCTGGGGAATATGCATTTCTGTTTTCTTAAATAATTTCCTGTCTATGTATGGTTGGGTGCCCAAAAAGCATTTAAAGTCTAGAAGAGGAACAGACTCCTTAGAAACTCACTAAGATTGTCAGCTCCTTGGGCCAGTAACCAGACCAATGGCATTTTTAAAGACATAGTTCCCAGAATGCTGCATTATTTTATTTTCTCTTCCATGTTCTTTTTCTCTCACTCTCTCTTTTTGGTGTCAAGTGCTGTGAGACCCTGGAATCTAATAAAACTTTTTTCCTAAAAGGACTTAGGAACTTGATACTCCTAATTTGCTACTGGCCCAGAGGTAATTTAGTCAATTGAAAGGTTTTAATGAATTTTGATCTCACAAAGTATTTCTCAACCTTATCTTTCATAGTTTGGGAAGGAAGAGTAGTTTCTGGACTCATTCTATTCCCTTTTCTCTCTGTTTTGGAAACTGGCTAGTACTTTTCTGAGTTCATTGGTTTCTTGAAACTTATTGCCAAACCATCCAGTGGTAACCAAAACACACAACCAACATTTTGCTTTCCAATAGAGTCCCCTAGAGCTGCAAGTGCTTTGGGAACATGATCTACCTTTTATGTTATTATAGGTCTAAGCAAATGTTTCACCATGCTGTGAAGCACAAATCTCCATCTTTTCAATTTACTGTACTTCTTCCCATCACCAGCTATTGGATTCCTAAGACCAGTAATACACATTTTAGCTTTTTATTAGGGAACTAGCATGCTTTAAGTGCAACTTTAACATTCATCATGATGATTAATTGGCGACAAATAACCCCAAAACTTCAATGGTTAAAACCAACAGAGGCAAGAAGCAGTTGCTTTTCTATAGACCAGCAATTAACAACTAGAATTTGAAATTAAAGAAAAAATATATTTATAATAGCACCAAAAAGAAAAATGAAGCAATTATATGTTTACAAAATATATGTGGGATACTTCAGGTTGTTGATGGAAGAAACCAATAATATTGAGTAAATGGAAAAGAAAGATATTCCCATGTCTATGAATTGGAAAATTCAACAAAGTTAAGATGTCATTTCTTCCCAGTCTGATCTAAAGATTAAGCATAATCCCAATCAAAATCCCCACAAGCTTTTTTGTAGGCGTAAAAAAAAATTCTAAAATTTATGTTGAAAAGCAAAAGGATTAGAAGAGCTTACACAGTTCTAAAATAGAAGAATAACATTGGAATACTCTGAAAATCAGATTTATTATAAAGCAACCAGAATCAAAACAGTGTGCTATTGACAAAAAATAGACACATTGACTTGACTAATGGTACAGAATAGAAAGCCCAAAAGTAGACCCACACAGATAATTAACTGATTTTTGACAAAAATTCAAAGGCATTTCAGTGGAGATATGATGGTCTTTTCGACAAATAGTGTTGAAATACTTGGATGTTTTTATGTAAAAATATGAGCCTACATGCAGAACTCACATGTTACACAAAATCAACTCAAAATGAACCAAAAATATAATGCAAAATATACATAATGTTAGTCACTCAGTCATGCCTGACTCTTTACAACCCCATGGATCACAGCCTCCCCCCAGGCTCCTCTGTCCATGGGATTTTCCAGGCAAGGACACTGGTGTGGTTTACCTATTCCTTCTCCAGGGGCTCTTCCTGATCGAGGGATAGAACCCAGGTCCCCTGAACTGCAGGCAGATTGTTTACCAACTGAGCTACCAGGGAAGCCCATAATGTAAAACACAATGAAGTAGGAGAAAATCTGCATGACCTTTTTATTTGGTGATGAATTTTCAGATACAACACCAAAAGTACTATTCATGAAAGAAAAAAAAGCATTAAAGACTTAAGTTCTTAAAACTAAGAACTTTTCTCTGTGAAAGATACTGTTAAGGATGTAAAGAGGCAAGCCACAGGCTGAGAGAAAATATTTGCAAATCACATATTCAATAAAAGACTTGAATCCAGAGTAGACAAAGAACTCAAAAAGCAACAAATTTGTTTCATACTTATGCTACATGTCAATGGAGATTGATAGGGTGTTTGCTCACCAAGGTCACTCTTGGAATCAGACTGATGGTTCCTCTGCTGTCACATAAACAGAAGATAAGTGACAAGTTTCGCCCATCAGCTGAAAAGAATACGAAGAATCAGACAAATTTTAAGTGTTCTCACTAGTAATTGAAATGCCAATCTTTCATAGATTAAAGAAAATAACATGACCTGAGATGTGCCCTCAGAAGAAAACTTCTAGGAAAAAAAACAACTGGAAATGTCATTGAATGCTAGTAAATACAAGTTACTGACATTCACACAGATAGTTGAGAGGTCATTTGCTTACTGAACACTGTGTGAGTAAAATTAGATATTTAATTGTATAAGGAGTTAGTTACTTCCAATCTTTGCAGGAAATTGAAAGTCTAAAGCATTATAGCATTCAAATTACATTTTAAAGTGTTGGATTGTAATTTATTCTCTAGGTATACATTTTAGCAAATTATAAAAACTTTAAGAAGACAGAGAAAGATGAAAGAAAACAAATATGCCTTTTGAAAGTGAACTTATACAGCAAGGTCATTAGAAACAAAACAACTTCAGAGGAATGTCTAATAAAGCCATGTAAACCTTGGTGGTTTCCTCTAAGCTTGCTGAATCCCTTGGTTCAATTAGACCTCTCTAGTGAACTTAAAGACAATGAAAACATAAGAAGACCACATGAGGGGTTTCCTGAATCAAAGGAAAACCATCATATTCAAACAAGTTATAGAAGTTCTTATGTTCAAAGAGCTTCATTTGAGAAATAAAAATTATGTAAAATTCACTCATTTCCATAGATTTTTTAAAGTAAAAAATTAATCTACTATCAAAAACCACTGTCATTTAAATAGGTCAGTACCTCTAAATATTTATGCAAGCTTTGGTGGCCTTACATCTTTGAGATCTTTCCAAATTTCAGTTAACTTCAGTATAGAAGTAGATAATGAAAACTTTTCTCTTTCAACAAAGAGTATAAACCTATCATTGGGATAAATACATTCTAGTTCAGTTCAGTTCATTTCAGTCCCTCAGTTTTGTCCAACTCTTTGCAACCCCATGAACCACAGCATACGAGGTTTCCCTATCCATAATCAACTCCCGGGGTTTACCCAAATTCATGTCCATTGAGTCAGTGATGCCATCCAACCATTTCATCCTCTGTCGTCCCCTTTTCCTCCTGCCCTCAATCCCTCCCAGTATCAGGGTCTTTTCAAATGAGTCAGCTCTTCACATCAGGTGGCCAAAATATTGGAGTTTCAGCTTCAACATCAGTCCTTCCAATGGACACCCAGGAACTGATTTCCTTTAAGATGGGCTGGTTGGATCTCCTTGCAGTCCAAGGGACTCTCAAGAGTCTTCTCCAACACCACAGTTCGAAAGCATCAGTGCTTCAGCTTTCAGCTCTTATAGTCCAACTCTCACATCCATACATGACCACTGGAAAAACCATAGACTTGACTA
>SJYV01034557.1:0-11421 GCA_006410875.1 Neotragus pygmaeus | reverse complement strand
AGCAAGGTACCGGAGGCCCCACGTAGAACTTGCAATTCGCTGGTCACTAGCTAATGTAAAGAGAGTAAGGGCTCTGGGTGACACTGTGCCAAGTGCAGCCTTGTTTACAGCAAGCTGGAGCGGTTTCCCGGTCTCAGTACACACACTGATGGCCATGGCAGCCACATGTTGTCGTGTATTTAGGCTGTATCCTATGGTGTAGATTGTTGCTTCCTTGGTGGCTCAGACAGTAAATAGTCTGCCCGCAATGCGGAAGACCCAGGTTTGATCCCTGGGTCAGATCCCTTGGAGAAGGAAATGGCAGCCCATTCCGGGATTCTTGCCTGGAAAATCCCGTGGACAGAGGAACCTGGTAGGCTACAGTCCATGGGGTCGCAAAGAGTCAGACACAACTCAGCGACTAACACAGAAGCATGACGTAGATTCAGTAGAGCAGCATACTGTAAAGGCTGTGTCATTCTGAGCTTTCTTCCTGCTTCCCCACTTGTGCCTTGCCTACCCTGGGGTCAGTGAACAGCATGCATAGCAAGACAACCTGCAAATATATATGAAGCAGAACCAGCACCCCCCCGACCTCCCAACAGCCAGTGTGCCCTGAACATGACTCTAGAGCCAGCGAACTACAGGGCGAGGGCCAGATGAGGGCATTTCCAGACCCAAAGGCGCGCTCCTGCTCTGGCTTTCAACGTTCCACTCGCATCAGCGTGTCTTTCTGCCCACTCATGCGGCAGTTTGCTGACTTTTCTTTCCTAAATGTAGGTTCCACGAGGCAAGCCTTTGTCTTGTGTTCTGCTCTGCCCCACGTGCCTGCCTCCCGGCAGATCCTAGAGGAGTGCTTGCTAAGGAAGAAACTGTATTTGTCACAGGAGAAACAGCAAAGTGAGCAAGGGGGACTTCTCTGGCGGTCCAGAGGTTAGGAATCTGTGCTTCCATCACAGGGAACTAATTTCTGGTCCAGAACTGAGGTTCCACTGAAACCAAATACAGCAGAAAAAAGCAAGTGAGGACAAGTGCCTCCTCCTGATACTCACACCTGGAGGAAGTGAGCACTAGATGTGCAGACAGGGGATTAGAAATAACAGCTACAGGAGAGGCACCGCTAATGACCAAGGATCCGTCAAGCTTGTATGAAAGCAAAATCTGTGACTGTTTCCCACAGTTTTTATTTGTGAAATATAATTTACATATCACACATTCCACCCCGTAAAGTGTTACTACTGTCAACAACAACAACAAAAAAAGGCACAACTTAAAAGTTGAGAGTTGTTTTATTCTGCAGACTTTCCGAGAACTTCAAGCCTGGGAGGCAGCCTCAGAATACCTCTGAGGGACTGCTTGGAAGAGGCCAGGGAGGAACCAAGATAAACAGGAACTTTGCAGCAAAAACCAGGTGGCCAGAACATCAAAAGTTTCCTGTTAATTAAGGAAAACCGGACATCTCAAGTTAAGGAGCTTAGTGCTTGTCTGTGTGTGGGAAGATGTGGAGTCTGGGCTCACTGAAGCCAGTCCTGTGATCTGCAATTTCAGCTCCCGGGGCCACTGCTGGTGCTTTTCCGTCCTGAGTCCCCTCAGGGCTCACTGTCAGGGCGTGTAGTGGCTGGGTGGCCGCAACATCCTTTGTTCACTGACATGGCAGCAGCATTGTCCATTCATGCTGCATTCACAGAGTTGGGCAGCATCACCACAATCTAATTTTAGAATATCTTATCAAGCCCTGAAGAATCCTGTCCCCATTAGCCAGCAGTGAACTCTCTCCCAGCCTCCCCATACCACTCCTGCAACCACTAATCTATTTTCTGCATATGGATTTGCCTCTTCGGGACATTTCGTATAAATGGACTCCTACAATGTGTGATGGTTTGTGACTGGCTTCTTTCATTTAATATAATGTTTTCAGGATCACACTGTAGCATGTGTCAGAAGAGCAGTACTCCACATTTTTTTATTCATTCATCTGTGTAAATGCCGGGGCTTTCTCCACTATTTGGCTATTATGAATAATGATGCTACAAACATTCTTGTAAATTTTGGAGCATGTATGTTTTCATATCTCGTATGCAGATACCAGGAATGGACTTTCTGTCACATGATAATTGTATGTTTAACTATTTGAGGAAGTGTCAAACTGTCTTCCAAAGTGGCTACACCAGTTTATATTCCCATCAGCAATGTATGAAGATTCCAGTTTCTCCACAGCCTCACCAGCACTTGTTTTGTCTTCTTAAAATTGACTGTTGCAGCTGTCTGAGTAGGTGTGATGTGGTGTCTCATTTGGTTTTGACTTACCCTTCCTGAATGACTGCTAACGCTAAGCATCTGTTGATGTGCTTGTGGGTCATTTCTACACCTTCTGTGGAGGAATGTCTATTCAGATAATTTCCTGTTTATTCATCTTTTGTTACTGAATTGTGAGAGTTCTTCATGTATTCTGGATACAAGTTCCTTGTCAGGTATGTGATTGACAAATATTTTTTCCACTCTGTGGAGTTTTCATTTTGCAGCACAAATATTTTTAATTTTTATGATATCCAATTTATTATTTCTTTTTGTCACTTTGTTTTTGGTAAATCTAAAAAGTAGTTGCCTCACCCAAGGTCCTGAAGATTTACTCCTGTATTTTCTTCTAAGAGTTTATGGTTTCAGTTCTTACATTTTGAGTGACCCATTTTGAGTGAATTTTTGTGTATGGCGTAGGGAGGTGTACCGCTTCATTCTTGTGTGTGTGGGTGTCTCGTTGTCCAGCATCATTTGTTATAAAGACTCTTCTTCCCCTTTTGAATGACCTTGGTGCCATTGTAGAAAATCTGCTGAGCTCACAGATGAAAGAGAAGAACATGATAAAGTAAAAGAGAAGGCAAGTAAGTGAAGCAACCATCAGTTTATGAAAAAACAAAAGAGAATAAAGATAAATGAAGTTTATCAGTTGAAGAAGTTTAAAAAGTAAGCAAAGCAGGAAGAAGGCTCAAATAAAAATGAAAGCAGAAATTAATTTGGAAAGACAATATCAGAAAGATCTCTGGCAATGTGTAAATATTTGGAAAATAGAACGCATACTTCCAGATAACCCAGGGCTCAAAGAATGGGACATTACAATCTATTTTCAACTGAATGAAAATATATAAAAATTTGAGAGATGAAGCTAAAGCAGCACTTAAGGGAAATTTATACCATTAAAAGTCTATATCACATACAGAATGCCACAGAACTATACACTGAAAAATGGTTAAAACTGTATATTTTGTTTTAGGTACATTTTATCACAATCAAGGAAGAAAGTCCTCCACTTAAGGATCTCAGTTTCTACCTGAAGAAACTGAAAGAGAAGAAAGAGCATATTAAACCCGAAGTAAGTGGGATAAAGTAAATGATAAATATCAAAGGGAGAATAAGTGAAGCAGAAAATAATAAAACAATAAAGGGTATAAATAAAACCACAGCTGGCTCTTTGGGGGCCCGAGATCAGCTGTCCCCTGAGACCACAGCCCCTCGTCTGCTCTGAATCCTCCTGCTGTGTCCAGCGCCTGTCTGGTTCCAGGGGGCTGACAGGTAGCCTGTCCCCTGACACCAGCCTTGCCCAAGGCACGGATACCCTCATGTAACTTGCAGAACAAGTGAGTTTCTGTTGAAAGGATGGGCATGAATTTTTATTCATACTTTGTAACCACTGTGGCTCAAACGCCCACTGGGATACCAGTGATGCTCCAAATTGAACCTAAAGAGCCAGGATGATGGTCAGAAATGATTCTGAAGGGTCAGGGTGCTGTGTGATGCTGCCCTGGGCATTCTGGACAGGTTCTTGTGAAGAATGGAGTGTGTGTGTGTGTGGGTGTGTGCACGCCTGTGCTCATGCACTGTACAAAAATGTGTGACTGTGGCCTCAGAGGGAGCATCAGTGCCTCCTGGACACTCGCACCTGTCTCTCCCGGGCACTCTCTCACCTGCCCCTCCTGGGCACTCTCTCACCCGTCCATCCGTGGCACTCTCTCAGCTGTCCCTCCCAGGCACTCTCTCACCTATCCCTTCTGGTTACTCTCTCACCTGCCACTCCTGGGCATTTTCTCACCTGTGTCTCCTGGGCACCCTCCCTGTCCTCCTGGGCACTTTCTCACCTGTCCCTCCTGGGCACTCGCTCACCTGCCACTCTTGGGTACTCTCTCACCTGTCCCTCCTGGACACTCTCTCAGCTGTCCCTCCTGGGCACTCGCTCACCTGCCACTATTGGGTACTCTCTCACCTGTCTCTCCTGGGTATTTTCTCACCTGTGTCTCCTGGGCATTTTCTCACCTGTGTCTCCTGGGCACCCTCCCTGTCCTCCTGGGCACTCGCTCACCTGTCCCTCCTGGGCACCTTTTACTTGCTCTCATGACACCTTTCACTCTCCCCTTGGTTCTGCAAAGCTCAGGCCCCAGGTAAACTTTGTGGAGCAAATTATCAGACACCAATCCTCAAAGCGCTGTGTTTATGGTTTTTTTTCTTTTCATGCGTGCCTTTAAAAATCAAAGATCTCAGACTCAGCTCGGATGTGAGGAGGGACGATGGTGTGGGAGCAGCAGTCCTGGGGGCTTGGTCACAGCTGGGCTGCCACTGGTCCTGGTCAGTGTCGGCTTAAGGTGACTTTTGACTCAGGGTCCCCGCTGTGGAGCTTCTGTCCAGCAAGCCCTTTACATTCTCGAGCTGATAGCTGTGAACATCTGACCCCGGAGGCCACATAGCCGTCTCAGTTTTGTGACAGGAGGGCCTCGTCTGAGATGCACTTGGCTCTTGTGGTGCCCCAGGGGTCCAGACAGTGGTTCAGGGCTTCTTTCTCTAGAATTCCGCTGCTCACTGCCACAGCCGTCTCTGCGTGGCAGGGAGTCCACTGATGCGTGCGCAGCCATGTGAACTGAGAGATAACCCTGACAGCGGGAGCCACCTGCCACCGTGATCTCTCTGCAGGTCAGCGAAGAGAAATAACCCCAAAGGGTTCTCAGCGGTGGGCTGGGCTCCCCACCTCAGCCAGACCCGGGCTCAGGGGTAGAGGGCCTGTCGCTGTCCCGGGGGCTCAGCTTCTCAGGTTTGCTTTCCTCTTGCTCATTTTTTCACCATGAGTGTGTGTGGCCATACAGGCTCAGCACGGGGACGCAGCCCCACATACCTCAGCCACCTGTGGGCCCGGAGGGGATGCCTTAGTTCCCCCACCAGGACCCTGCTCCTGGGTGACCCTTGGGCCCGGGGTGCAGCCTGGGCTCGTCCACCTGGGCTTGCTGGGGATTCATATTCCTGCCCATGAATGAGCAGGGCCTGCTGGGCTCTGGGGCCCCTCCACCTTGAGGCTGACACTCAGGAAATGGCCAGTGGTTGGTAACAGGAGAGGAAGGAAGACCCCAGCAAGTTAGGACCCAGCAGACATCCAGCAGACACAGGTCCAGTGGAGAGCTTATCAGCAAACTTGTAGGGANTCATTAATAAAATTATGGTACACAGCAGAATATTGTGCCTCCATAAAAAAAAAAGATCCGTATATACCAATATGTTGTATTCTCCCAAATATATTGTGAAATGGGGGACAAAAAAGAATAAGAGATAGAAAACAGTAAATATGGTATGTTACCTTTGGTGTATAAAAGGAGAATATACACATACACATACACCTAACTTAGAAAAAAAAAACTGGAATGATTCATCAGAAACTTACAAAAATGGTTATCTATAGGGAAGCAAGGAGAAAACAGAAGGGATGAGGATGAAAATAAGATTTCCATATATACTGTCACATTTGGCTTCTCCTTTTGAGCTATGTATCTTACATATTCAAAGGGTAAGAGTAAATTTAAAAAAAAAAGAGGAAGCAAACTCTAAAATGATAAACAAATGGACCTAAATACATACCAAACTGGTAACAATCACATTGAGAAAATAATGATTTCAAGTGACTTTTAAACATAATACTAATAGTAAGCATAACCTTGGTGGGATACATTCTAAGGACAAAATGAGAAGCAAAGAAATCTTAAAGTTCACTGAGTAACTTTATTTTTAAATTATCTTAGCTATACTTAGGAAAAAATTCAATGTTAATAAAAACTAAGATTTTCAAAATAAAAGAGATTAAAACTAAAGTGTTTAAAAAAAAAGATGAAGAAAGAAGTGTGCAATGTTAAATTTGAATTGAAATTATCAATATGACCTCGTTTTGTTTTCCTCCTGACGAAGCCTAGAAGTGATGACAGTTCCATAAAAAGGAGCATATTTAGCATCCAGATGTTTTCTACACATCATCCCCTTCTATAAAGAGACAGATTTTGGAGAAACTGCTGATTCCAGTCTAAAGTAGGAGAAATCCTTGATGAGCCAGGATATCACTCAAAGACTAATAATAGGTTTATGCAAAAAGAACTCAGGTGCCTGCTTGAAGGAACTCCCAACAGCCTTACTTGAGACAATCTAAGCATCAAAAAAGAACAAATGAAGGGAAGGAATGGAAATTTGGGATTAACACAGGTGAACTATTATATACAGGACGGATAAACAACAAGGTCCTATTGTGTAGCATAGGGAACTATATTCAATATCCCATGACAAACCATAATGGAAAAGAATACATATAACTGAGTCACTTTGCTGTACAGAAGAAATTAACACACCTCTGTAAATCTACTATACTTCAATAAAATCTAAAAATAAAAGAACAGTTGTAAGTAACTGTAATACAACAAATAAAAAACAAAGAGATGATTAACAAACTCATTTGTCACACTGTAGATGACTATTAGACCAACTCCTCACTCTGAAAATTCTACAAGAAAGACTTCAGCATTTACTTACTCTGCCCTTTTAGGAAGAACTGCAGTTCACTCCTAGATGATAAAAGTTATAAATCATTTGTTTACAGAAAATGACAGCTAATAAATGTAAAAAATTACCGCATTAGAAAAATCACTATTTTCAACTTTGTTAAAAACTGATTTGCCCAAGGCTCACAAAAGATTCTAAAACCACCAGGTAAAGAATATTATGAAGAATGGAATATTTGTAAGATAACAACCCCACTGACTATTGTACTTGTTGATCATAAAAGAAAAAAATACACTTTTACAATGAAAGATACAGCAAACATCACTTTAAACTTCATAAAACTTAGATCACTAATATCACATTATCTAGCTTCCCTGGTGGCTCAGTGGTAAAGAACTTATTTGTCAACGCAGGAGACATCGGTTTGATACCTGGGTTGGGAAGATCCCCTGGAAGAGAAAATACCCACTCCAGTACTCTTGCCTGAGAAATCCCACAGATAGAGAAGCCTGATGGGCTACAGTCTGTGGGGTCGCAAAGAGCTGGACACGACTGAGCGCCTGAAACAACACCACCTCCCATGTTGCCTATGATGTACTCTTGCCAAAACTTTTTAACATGCATAACCAGGCCTTTAAACTGTAACTTCCAGTGTACAAGACATACAGGGGACAGAGAAAACAGTTAAACAAAAGCACAAAGAAATAATTAGATAACTAGAAAACAGGCCATTCTATAAGATAATGATCTAGTCTTGTCAAAGAAATTTCAATATCATAAGAAAAAGGAATGGGATAAGAAACTTTTCTACATTAAAAAAGACTAAAAAGATAAATCAAATGCAATGCAAAAATCTTGACTGAATTCCAGTTTGAAAAACTGGGAAGAGTTAAATGTAGTCTGAATACTAAATGTTATCAGGAAATCACTCTTATTTTTCTTACGTGTTGGTAATGGCACTGTGGTGACATAGAGAATATTTTCTTAGGAGATACATACTCAAGTATTTTGAGGTAGAAGTCAAAAGAGCAACAACTTTCAAAAGGTTCAGTTAAAGTATATACAGACACCTACACACAAAAACAATAAAGCAAATATGGATGGCATATTGTTAATTTCTGAATCTAGGTGGTAGACTTATAATGTTCTTTGTTCTATTCTTTCAACTTCTCATTTTTTTTTTTTTTTTTTGCCACACCATATAACATGCAGGTTTTTAGTTCCCCAACCAGATATCAAACCTGTGAGAGGGTAAAGGCTTTATTGCTAGACCACCAGGGAAGTCCCTCAACATTTTCTAAGTACTTTTATTATTTAAAAGAAAAAGTAGGGAGAAAGCAGGAAGAAAACTATAGTAAGGTAGAGTTGCAAAAGAAGGTAAGGCAAACACATAATCTCAAGACCATTTATAAACTCATATTCACACAGTTATCTGAAGAACTTTCTCCCTTACATTAAAACACACACACACACACACACACACACCTCCCCCCAGGAATGCCCTGGCAGTCCAGTGGTTAGGACCCCATGCTTCTACTACTGGGGGCGCAGAGTCAATCCCTGGTTGGGGAACTAAAATCTGGCAATCCAGGGAATAAACTAAATAAACTGAAGTTACTATCCTTAAAAAAAAAAAAAAATTCAGAGACTATTCAGCCCACTATCATCTAATCAATATAAGTAAACAGATTTCAAACATACTACACACAGCAATAGTACTACAATCTGTCAATGATTTAAGGAATGTTTGTCATTGGCAAACAGAACATTTGTTATGATACTTCACACTGACTCAAAAGACATTCTAACATCCA
This sequence comes from Neotragus pygmaeus, assembly GCA_006410875.1. Classification (NCBI taxonomy): domain Eukaryota; kingdom Metazoa; phylum Chordata; class Mammalia; order Artiodactyla; family Bovidae; genus Neotragus; species Neotragus pygmaeus. Next base: position 2,833 of record SJYV01034557.1, on the reverse strand, counting down.
TTAATCTGATATACTAAGATATTAAGAAAAGCTTCTCTTCAGAGATTTTTTTGAATTGAAAAATATGGTCACACTTCAAAGACAGCCAGCAGACTATCCAAAGATTTACTTCTACTAGCAACAAACTTTGATGGCCATTTATTTACACAACGCTTTAAATTCTTGATCTCATATTTAAACACAACAAGAAATAGACATATTCAAGAAGGAAAAAGTAGACTTGTTGAGTATCAACCACGTGCTTGGTACTTTATCTGAGATGAACATTCTTGAAGCTCAGAAATGTTAAGTGATTTGTCTACAAATAACAGCTCATAAGTGATAAGGCTGGAAACAATCAAAAAAGCTGGAAATCCAGGTTTTAAAGTCTATACAATAAGTCCTCTACATATGAAGGATTTCTGTTCCAAGAGTGCCTTTGCAAGTCCAATTTGTTCATTAGTCCACAAAAGTTAGCCTATGTACCCAACTAACACAATCGGCTACATACTACTGTACTGTAAGAGATTTATAATACTTTTCACACAAATAATTTCTAAAAAAACAAAAAATAAAAAATTTAATCTTACAGTACAGAACCTTGAAGAGTACAGCAGTACAATGGCTGGCATACATGGGCTGGCACTGACTGAGCAGGCAAGAAGAGTTACTGACTACAGGAGGGAGAGGAGTCAGTAACTATCCCGTAGTTACTGACTATGGGATATGGTAAAACTGAAGCACCACCAGCAATAGGAGACAGAGAACAAGCTGCAATTTCCCTCATGCCTGACGCTAATGGAAGGCATGTTCGCATCTTTGAAAGTTCACAACTTCAAGGTTCATATATAGAGTACTTACTGTAGTCTTTCTACTTAACTGGTCTTCACAAATTTAATATTTACTGACAGAAAAGTCCACCTATGGAAAAGCATTGTTTAAAAGAATTCCTTCATATTCAAAGAGTCACAGAATCTTAAAGTTGAAGAAAAATCAAAATAGAGAAAAAGTACTCTCTAAAATTATTGTTAGTTGCGCGCGCGCGCGCGCGCACACACACACACACACACACACACACACACACACACAATTCTTAGCAAGCCAGCTGTCTATGACACAGGACAGCTAGTCCTTTCCTCACTGTACATGTAAAATTATACTCCAGTTGCCCGTTGGATGACCCCACTGCCAAAATATGCTAGTAACATAATTCACATTAAAACCCAGAGGCCAAACACCATTTGGAAAGTGCTTTACATGTTTACTATACCCATCTCAAGCACGTTCCTCACTCAAAAGAGGCTATTTTAAGCAAATATTCTTTGGTCTATCAATTCTTTTCTGCCACTCTAAGATATTAAACTTACAAACAAGAAAATCTACCTAAATACAAAAACCCCATAACTGAATCTTAAAATGTTATGTGACTTTGAATTTATCTACTGCACAACAATAAGCCAAAATTACATTGTGTAATACAAACTCTATGTATGTGCTTTCTATAGGATCAAAATTCTAATGTCTATGTTTCTTGTACATCTAAAGAAACACACAAAATATGTAGAGAAATCTATGTTAAAGAGTTTTCCTATTTAAAATTAAACCTTCTTTGAACTGGACTAGTGACCAGAAGAGGGCATAAGGTGCCTTGTAGGCTGTAGTATTATCCTGTATTATCCTAGATATGGGGGTTGGTTACATTTGTGCTCACTCAGTGAAAATTTACTGGGCTGTACATCTATGATCTGTGTACTTTTCTGTATACATTATAATTTATAATAAGAATATTCTTTTTTACAAATCCTCAATCTAAAAACCTGCCTAACTATATTGCATCAATGCCAAAGAAGCTACAGCCCAGTGAAGAAAACAGACAAGCTATTAGGAATTTCATTAGAGAGCTAAGAAAGAAGCAAGCACTACATACTAGGAGCACACAGGAGCAATATCTAACTTAACCTGGAGGAAGCAAAGCTTCCTGAAGATACACCTGAACTGAGACTTGAAGATTGGATAGCAGATTGCCAAGCAAAGGGAGATGGAAGGGAAATACAGGAAAGGACACAGAGCATGCAAAGACCTAAGTTAAACGAGTGGATCAAAGAATTTAAGGAAGACAGTAAAGAAGGAAAGCCTAAAGAAGTAAGAGTCAGAGCACGAAGGATCTCACATACATGCAATGCTACCGTTTAAGCTTTAACCTGAAAGCGCTTCCCTGGTGGCTCAGATGGTAAAGTATCTGCCTGCAATGCAGAAGACCCAGGTTCTACGNAGTAAAGAAGGAAAGCCTAAAGAAGTAAGAGTCAGAGCACGAAGGATCTCACATACATGCAATGCTACCGTTTAAGCTTTAACCTGAAAGCGCTTCCCTGGTGGCTCAGATGGTAAAGTATCTGCCTGCAATGCAGAAGACCCAGGTTCTACGCCTGGGTCGGGAAGATCCCCTGGAGAAGGAAATGGCAACCCACTCCAGTACTCTTGCCTGGAAAATTCCATGGACAGAGGAGCCTGGGAGGCTACAGTCCATGGGGTTGCAAAGAGTCAGACACGACTAAGCAACTTCAATAAAGCACTGAAGATCTTTCAACAGAAAAGGACATGATTAGACATTTATTTTTACCATGTCAATCATGGTGCCTGCCATGTTTACAACCCTATTTTGTGAGAAGTTACCCTGCACGCTACCCCATATTTTTCACTATTATGCTTCTGCCTCACATCCACATGCACAAATAAACACACTCAACACTAAATGGCTAGGAGTGGTCACATGATCCGTACACAGACCTGCTAGCAGCCTATGATTAAAGATTAAACAATCCAAAGATTGTTTCTTGGGAATTCAAACCAGAAA
>SJYV01034553.1:0-27539 GCA_006410875.1 Neotragus pygmaeus | reverse complement strand
GGTGGTTTCCCTTTTGGAAAGTTTGTTTTCTACGTCTGTGAGCCCATTTATTTTGTCAACAAGCTTATTTGTATCATTTTTTTAGATTCCACATATAAATGTTATCATATGATATTTGTCTTTGTCTGACTTACTTCATTTAGTATGATAGTCTCCCTGTCCAACCATGTTGCTGCAGATGGCATTATTAATGATCTTAAATTTGATATATTGATGACTTTATAATGACTTGCAGGATTTTAAAAAATAAGAATAGTTTTAGGCTTGATTTAACTTTAAAAAAAAAAAACACTCTATGAAAGTCTTTATAGTATCAACCAATAGTCCCTAAGTTCTAGAAGAAAACAAAAACGATAGTGACTTTTTTACTGTACAGAGAAATTAGTTAGAAGTGTTAACTGAGTGGTCTATAATCAATAACAATGCTGAAGAAACAAGATTACTGCAATTAGCATAATTCATATGATCCAGCCCTTGCACATTCATAAAAGTCCAATTTCTCATGGCTGTGTGTGCAAATACCAAAGAACAACGCTTCTTGGTTTTCTGTTGGACAACACAGAGCATGACACAGGATCGTGAGAGCCCATACACTAGGGTTTCTGGGCTGGTAAACAGGCATCTGTCTGTGCCTTTATTTTCCTCCAGTAAAGTAGACTTGTACTTTTAAATATCATATTGTAAAGAATCAGAATCTGGAGATTTTGTGTAATCAAATTAAAAGCAGGTAAACTTTAGATATTTATTACTAGAGAACAAAAGAGGGTTTGTTAGTAGCAGAGCAGTTGAACAAGGAGGTAAGCTTGCAGCTGCTTAATAATTGCCAAAATAATATTAACAAGAACAAGTCTTACAGATAGGANTGTGTAATCAAATTAAAAGCAGGTAAACTTTAGATATTTATTACTAGAGAACAAAAGAGGGTTTGTTAGTAGCAGAGCAGTTGAACAAGGAGGTAAGCTTGCAGCTGCTTAATAATTGCCAAAATAATATTAACAAGAACAAGTCTTACAGATAGGAAGTGTGGAAGCCTATTTACAAGTTCTCTTTACCCATAGTTTTACTTCTGATTCAGTCAAATTATACTAATATCTGATTGCTTATTTGTAGAAAACCAACAATACTTTTAAAAACAACCATCTGTACACCCTTCTCCCATCAGATCTCCCTCTCTCCCTGGAGCAGAGACTTTTTCAATCAGACCCTCTCTGGTTTCCCACCCCTTCCGCTCAGCTCCTACACAAATCCCAGTCTCCTCCCACGTGTTTCCCCTCTGTTTCACCTCCCTGACTTGGCATAGACAAATTACTCATTGTGGGAAGCCGTGGTTCTACTTCCCACAAGTATTCTGTACTCACATTCAAGGTCCAGGGCACACACTTCCTCCAGCCTGAAAGCTTCACTGACTCTTTCAGACAGAAGCCTTCCTGCCAGCCTCTCCTCCTCCTAGCAGCGCTGTCCCATGGCAGTGATGGACGGGCCCCTACTTCACTCTCCACTGGACCCCATGCTCTGGGTGAGGGGGAGTTCTCCTACATCGTGCTCTCATGAGCTTTGCCTATGATGACTGGTCGGAACATTTGTGTTACATAAACATCTTCATAATAATACAAGTGACTGGAATAATCTTTACATGTCAATGTTTACATCTATTAAACTGTCTTCACCTTCACTCATACATTCCTGATTTAGCCCTAATGCAGTTTCTATAAATCTAGGTCTATGAAACCAGATCATGAAAATTTACCCCAACAAACTTAAAGCTGTAAAGAACCTTAGATATTACAGAGTTCAATTTCAGCTACTATTTTCCAGATGAGGAAATGAAAACCCAGAGAGGAACAGAGATTTGCCCGAGGTGCAGGGACTCAGATACTATCTTAACTTCAAGGGCATAAGTTTTTACTGTCAGAGAAGACCCCATCCGCTCCCCACCCCCCAACCCCCGCAAGGCTCTCTTTCAAAAGAGCATGGATAAGTTAGAGGAATATTGTTAAATATTAGCAAACCAGGAAGGAAAAGATAAGATCAAAAGACATGCCTGCGTCCGGGCACCTCAGGCAGTTAAACGCATGACAATCCATGCTTCCTCTGTTCCTTCCTTCCTGCTCTGTGGTCACTCCACGGGGCTTCCCTGGTAGCTCAGCTGGTAAAGAATCCGCCTGCAATGCAGGAGACCACAATTCAGGTCCTGGATCAGAAAGATCCACGGGGGGAAGGGATAGACTACCCACTCCAGTATTCCTGGGCTTCTTTGATGGCTCAGCTGGGAAAGAATCTGCCTGCAATGTGGGAGAGCCGAGTTTTATCCCTGGGTTGGGAAGACCCTCTGGAGAAGGATAGGCTACCTACTCCAGTATTCTGGCCTGGAGAAGTCCATGGGGTCGCAAAGAGTAGGACACAACTGAGCTACTCACACAGTGTGAGAATTCAAGCCTCATGCCCAGGCCTGCTTGCTTCTCCACCTTTTTCATGGACTTCTGTATTCCTTATAATTCCCATCAGTAGATTACACCTTGTGTGTTGTTGATGTACCCACAAGACACATCTGGATGCAGAGCCAGAACCAACCCAGAGAGATCTGCAAGGCCAGGGCATGTGATACTTCAATAAATATTTGAACCTGTGCTGACGACTGTTACCAAGTCCTCAAACAGCAGGCAGAACCTTGAAAATGGAGCGACAGCTCAGAGATGTGGGCGGAGCCTCCTGGGACTCAGGCTGACCACAGTGCCTGCACTGAGAAGCCAAGGTCAAGGATGAAACCAGCAGGCCTGGAATGAGGGAGGAGTGGAAAGCGCGGTGTCAGTGGGCGGGGGATACCTGGAAACGAACGGCGGGCTTTTACTTTTGTGCAGGGCTCTCCTAGACACCGACATCAGTGACTGGCTTATTCATTCAAATCAGTAAGAGTTGCATAACTGCCCGCTTCACAGAGCCTTCTCACTAAATCAGAGTTTAGAGACGATGGGCCATGTAGCTAACTCACAGTGGCAGAGATATTCACAGATCTGACCCTCAACAGTTTCAAATTCGATTTTAGAAAGACAATTACTGGAATTAAATCATTAGACAACAACCTTGAAGCTCTTTAATGGACATTTCTGAGCACCAAGAAGAAAAGTCTGGAGAGATGTGTACAGGTGAGTGTATTTAAAGTGGTGTGATGAATCGTGTGATTCAGTGAGACACTGAGAAAAAGATGTCCATCTGTGGTTAAGTGTGTAGGCATGGTTAAGATGAAGGAAGAAATTACATTGAAAGGATACAAGTTTGTCAAGAGAGATGATATGAACCACAAAGCAAACCCTGCTCAAAAAGCACTGACTCACTGGTTAATGCACCTATTCTAGAAGTTTCATTTAGGAGTATATTTCCAGAGTCTGGGACAAAATTCTAAACACAGAAAGAGAAGAATCGGAACAGAGTTTATTAAGAATAGGAGCGGCGCGTACAGGGTTTAATGAAAGCTGTTTGAGAAAGCAGAGAGCTAATGCAGACTCTGTCTGAATTTTCAACAACTGTCTCCTCCCAAATGTCTCCGTAATATATCATCAGATTATATAATCACTACATCTTCTTTGTGTAACGCTGGGAGTTCATTGCCTTATGGAAAAATAGTGTTCTGAACATGGTGTGAAACGTAGGCATACGCATGTCTCTAGGGCAGAAAAGAGCATCATTTTGCCATTGAAATGAGTGGATTGCAAGCCGTCACTCACTCTCTGCCCCAGTCTTCTCTTCTGCCCTGTCTCTGTATTTACTCATTCAGCCACTACGTATTTTCACGTTCCTGGTATTAGCGTTCCTGGTAATGAGGGTGAGGGTGATGAATACGACACAGACCCTTCCCTCGCGGAGCTCACAGCAGGATGAGCAGACACACAGACAAGCTGATCAAAGTGAACTGTCACCAGACAAGTGCTGGGTCCTCTGAGACCATCGAAGATGGAGGTTATTGTCTACATTGGCTTGAGCGGCGGCAATGAGGCCTCATAGACAGAGAAGTTTAAACAGCAAGCATCATTTTTCTCCTTGCTGAGGCTGGAAGTCCAAGATCAGGCATCAGCATAGTCAGTGTCTGGTGAAGGTCCTCTCCCTTGTTCAAAGACAGCATCTTCTGTCCTCATGGGTGGAAAGGGCAAGGGAGCTCTTGGGGGTCTCTTATGAGGCACTGACCCCATTCATGAAGGCATTGCCCTCTGGACCTAATCATCTCCCAACAACCTTACTTCCTGATGCCGTCACTTTGGGGTTAGGATTCTAGTAGATGCACCTAAGAAGGACACAGGCTTTCAGTCTATAGCAGTCATCTCGATAGACTTCCCAGATGAAATGATATTTATTTGGATTTTAAGAGGAGCAGCTTGGTGTAAGAGAAATAGCTGGGCTGTGTAGTGAGAAACTTGTGTTTCAATCATCTGACATTTGGGAAGAAAATCTCTCTGAACCCTCCATTCATAGCTGCTCAATGCAGGTGATGATGCAGGAAATGATTTGAATGTGTGACAGCAAGGATGGTAGATACTTGGCCATAATATGTGGCAGAGTCAGCACTGGTTATAATCCAAGACATAGAGAGCATGGGAGGAAGGGAAGAAAAGGTAAACAGAGATAGCAGACTGCAAACCCATGGATGAGGAGAAAGAACGGCCTTCCAGTGGNTTTTATCCCTGGGTTGGGAAGACCCTCTGGAGAAGGATAGGCTACCTACTCCAGTATTCTGGCCTGGAGAAGTCCATGGGGTCGCAAAGAGTAGGACACAACTGAGCTACTCACACAGTGTGAGAATTCAAGCCTCATGCCCAGGCCTGCTTGCTTCTCCACCTTTTTCATGGACTTCTGTATTCCTTATAATTCCCATCAGTAGATTACACCTTGTGTGTTGATGATGTACCCACAAGACACATCTGGATGCAGAGCCAGAACCAACCCAGAGAGATCTGCAAGGCCAGGGCATGTGATACTTCAATAAATATTTGAACCTGTGCTGACGACTGTTACCAAGTCCTCAAACAGCAGGCAGAACCTTGAAAATGGAGCGACAGCTCAGAGATGTGGGCGGAGCCTCCTGGGACTCAGGCTGACCACAGTGCCTGCACTGAGAAGCCAAGGTCAAGGATGAAACCAGCAGGCCTGGAATGAGGGAGGAGTGGAAAGCGCGGTGTCAGTGGGCGGGGGATACCTGGAAACGAACGGCGGGCTTTTACTTTTGTGCAGGGCTCTCCTAGACACCGACATCAGTGACTGGCTTATTCATTCAAATCAGTAAGAGTTGCATAACTGCCCGCTTCACAGAGCCTTCTCACTAAATCAGAGTTTAGAGACGATGGGCCATGTAGCTAACTCACAGTGGCAGAGATATTCACAGATCTGACCCTCAACAGTTTCAAATTCGATTTTAGAAAGACAATTACTGGAATTAAATCATTAGACAACAACCTTGAAGCTCTTTAATGGACATTTCTGAGCACCAAGAAGAAAAGTCTGGAGAGATGTGTACAGGTGAGTGTATTTAAAGTGGTGTGATGAATCGTGTGATTCAGTGAGACACTGAGAAAAAGATGTCCATCTGTGGTTAAGTGTGTAGGCATGGTTAAGATGAAGGAAGAAATTACATGGAAAGGATACAAGTTTGTCAAGAGAGATGATATGAACCACAAAGCAAACCCTGCTCAAAAAGCACTGACTCACTGGTTAATGCACCTATGCTAGAAGTTTCATTTAGGAGTATATTTCCAGAGTCTGGGACAAAATTCTAAACACAGAAAGAGAAGAATCGGAACAGCGTTTATTAAGAACAGGAGCGGCGTGTACAGGGTTTAATGAAAACTGCTTGAGAAAGCAGAGAGCTAATGCAGACTCTGTCTGAATTTTCAACAACTGTCTCCTCCCAAATGTCTCCCTAATATATCATCAGATTATATAATCACTACATCTTCTTTGTGTAACGCTGGGAGTTCATTGCCTTATGGAAAAATAGTGTTCTGAACATGGTGTGAATACGTAGGCATACGCATGTCTCTAGGGCAGAAAAGAGCATCATTTTGCCATTGAAATGAGTGGATTGCAAGCCGTCACTCACTCTCCGCCCCAGTCTTCTCTTCTGCCCTGTCTCTGTATTTACTCATTCAGCCACTACGTATTTTCACGTTCCTGGTATTAGCGTTCCTGGTAATGAGGGTGAGGGTGATGAATACGACACAGACCCTTCCCTTGCGGAGCTCACAGCAGGATGAGCAGACACACAGACAAGCTGATCAAAGTGAACTGTCACCAGACAAGTGCTGGGTCCTCTGAGACCATCGAAGATGGAGGTTATTGTCTACATTGGCTTGAGCGGCTGCAATGAGGCCTCATAGACAGAGAAGTTTAAACAGCAAGCATCATTTTTCTCCTTGCTGAGGCTGGAAGTCCAAGATCAGGCATCAGCATAGTCAGTGTCTGGTGAAGGTCCTCTCCCTTGTTCAAAGACAGCATCTTCTGTCCTCATGGGTGGAAAGGGCAAGGGAGCTCTTGGGGGTCTCTTATGAGGCACTGACCCCATTCATGAAGGCATTGCCCTCTGGACCTAATCATCTCCCAACAACCTTACTTCCTGATGCCGTCACTTTGGGGTTAGGATTCTAGTAGATGCACCTAAGAAGGACACAGGCTTTCAGTCTATAGCAGTCATCTCGATAGACTTCCCAGATGAAATGATATTTATTTGGATTTTGAGAGGAGCAGCTTGGTGTAAGAGAAATAGCTGGGCTGTGTAGTGAGAAACTTGTGTTTCAATCATCTGACATTTGGGAAGAAAATCTCTCTGAACCCTCCATTCATAGCTGCTCAATGCAGGTGATGATGCAGGAAATGATTTGAATGTGTGACAGCAACAATGGTAGATACTTGGCCATAAGATATGGCAGAGTCAGCACTAGTCACAATCCAAAGAGACAGGGAGCACGGGGGAAGGGAAGAACAGGTAAACAGTGATAGCAGACTACAAACCCCTGGATGAGGAGAAAGAACGGCCTTCCAGTGGAAGCGCAAGCTTTGTATAGTTCTGTGCTCTCCACACGTGGTGTGGGGCCAGTGGAAATGAAAAGTTGGGAGGGAGCCAGATGATGAGGGCCATGTATGGCCCCCTGAGGGGGATGAAAATTCTTGTGCAGATAATAAGAAACCAACAGAGGGGTTTGCAGAAGAGACTGTGCCATCAGATCCATGCTTGAGAAAGATGACCTGAGCATTCAGAGCGTAGAGTGACTAGAGTCGGTGAAACTGGGTCCGGGAAAGCAACCAGGCGGACATGGGAGGCAGTGCAGGAGCCGCCTCGGTCAGCGTGTGTAGGATGAATCAGAGGCGTGCCATGGGCAGTACTGCCAGGTGGGCTGCGGAGGGCGGTGGAGAGGCCTCTGTGTGAGCCTCAGCTCTCCAGCTTGGCCCATTGCCGGTGCCCACATGTGAGATGGAAAAGGGATAGACGGTGACAGAGGGAAGATTCATCCACTTCTGTGCACGTGGAGTCAAATGACCTGTTGGGTGTTTGGGCAAGAGCACATAGAGACCAGGAGCAGGAGAGAGAGGTTGGCTTATGTACAGAGACCTAGGGATGCTCAGTGTCTCTATGGCAACTGGGAACTGGCACCTGGGTGATGCAGCTTTATTCCGTTCATATGATATAATTTTTGATGTGACCACAGTTAAACTCAAATAAAATTCACATTTCAAAGACATATCACAACAATCATCAATTTGCAACCAATTAAGGATTACCATTAATTTTACCGGACAGGACCCAAAGGAAACTTCAGAACGTTTGTACCTGCTCTCAGTCTTTAACTGCCTAAACCACTTGCTTAGGAAGGTCCTAGAGCTGCTAACTTATCACGTTTTGGTCTGATAGGTCACGTCTCATTAGTAGTATTAAATATATCGCTGTGTTATTAATGATGCTATTAATATAGTCAGGTTTTAATATTGCAAACATTCATTTCCAAGTCATAAAAGTCAAATAATTCATACCCAAACCTCCTGACAGAAACGAGATTCAAGTCTAGTTTGTTTGACGCTAAACCTCACTTCTGTTACACTTGTCAGGCATCCATCATGTAAGTTTTATAGAACAGGAATTGGAAAGGAAAATCCATAGTTTTTTTCTGAAACTATGCAAAAACTAGTCTTAGTCTGGGTCATAAATTTGTCTTTTTGCTGTAAAATAACTTAGACAACATTTCTTATGTGACTTAAAATTCCTGAGATATTTGAATTAAAGTCAGAATTTGGTGAGAGAGGAGAGACATGGAGGGATATTTAATGATGCCCACCCATCAATTCTAAAGCTTAGGACCATGATAGTCAAGGCTTACAGCTTTAACCACACCATTGCATCTGTTTTAGTTTTCTCCACTACACTANGAAAGGAAAATCCATAGTTTTTTTCTGAAACTATGTAAAAACTAGTCTTAGTCTGGGTCATAAATTTGTCTTTTTGCTGTAAAATAGCTTAGACAACATTTCTTATGTGACTCAAAATTCCTGAGATATTTGAATTAAAGTCAGAATTTGGTGAGAGAGGAGAGACATGGAGAGATATTTAATGATGCCCACCCATCAATTCTAAAGCTTAGCACCATGATAGTCAAGGCTTACAGCTTTAACCACACCATTGCATCTGTTTTAGTTTTCTCCACTACACTAACTTTGTTTTTGATAACCCAAGAGATAAACTGGGCTTCTCAGGTGGCACAGAGGTAAAGAATCTACCTGCCAATGCAAGAGACGACAGCTTCAATACCTGGGTTGGGAAGATCTCTTGGAGAAGGAAATAGCAATCCACTCCAGTGTTCTTGCTTGGAAAACTCCATGGACAGAGGAGTCTGCTGGGCTATAGCCTGTGAGGTCACAAAGAATCAGACACAACAGAGTCACTGAGCTCACAGAGATAAACTGGCACTGGAGTTAAATCTACCACCAACTATCAATGCACCAGTTCTGAAAAGTGTTCCTGGNTCCATGGACAGAGGAGTCTGCTGGGCTATAGCCTGTGAGGTCACAAAGAATCAGACACAACAGAGTCACTGAGCTCACAGAGATAAACTGGCACTGGAGTTAAATCTACCACCAACTATCAATGCACCAGTTCTGAAAAGTGTTCCTGGAACTTGTGAGTTGCTGGGAATCAGAGTGTAGATAAAGGATTGTTCAGAAAAGCCCCACACGTTCTCTTTCACTGCAGTTGCGTTTGCCAGATAGAAAACACTCTCTCCTGAGAGGTTAACTTTTTCTAAACGATGAGCANGACTCTGTGAGTTTATATCACTCTTCTCTGACCCTAAACTATTTTAAATGACATTATAATTATCCACAGCAGACCTAGTTGAGGCTGACAAGAAATGGTAGGGGAACAAAGTTTTCAGAATTTGCTTACTTTGTCTCTTACAATGCTAATAAATCTTACTAACTTAACCTAGGGGGGAAAAGATGATGTCATTTAAAACATAATCTATATTTCTTTGATTATATCTAAAGTAAAAACTGTGGTTACAGCAGTTATTCCTAAAGTGGTATCTGCACTCAAACCCCCAGGGGAGGACAGGTCCCTGAGATGCTTTTAGGGACTCCAAGAGGTAGAAAGTATTTTGACAGAAACCTAACATGCAATTTGCCTTTTAAATTCTGTTGGCACTTGTCCTGATGTGGTAAAAGCAATAACGTTTGGAACAGAATAGTTAGTTACTGCTTTATGGAAGACATACTACAGTCTGTGATAATAAGAAAATACTTCTTGAAAATTTACAAAGCAACAAGTTGAATTTTTAGAACAATGATTTGTCACTTAAACAAAGAGCATGCATATTTCTTCTGGAATGATTTGTAAGAAACACTGTTACAGTCAGACCTATCCAAGGNGAGTCACAGACACACCCATGGTGACCACAATAATCATTATAATAGTATCAAAATGGTTTTTGCTTATATTATTGAATTTGGTCTTCTCAGTTTTTGAATTTGCATCTGGGATTTTTTGGCAATTGACATAAAAGCACTTGACACTCAGTTGTCTATCTTCATATAACTTGCGCATGACAGAAATGAGACTGGAAATTTTGCTCTGTGTGTGTGTGTGTTTAAATGAACACACAGGTGCTCTTGTTTATCTGAAACATATTAATTTACCTGAACAATATATATTGATAAAAGTCCTTTTTCTCCTACTTTTTCACTTTTACAACTTTTGAAAGTTTTCCCTTTTTGTCAGTGTTCATCTTTATCAATCAATTTTCATGAACCATGTCAAAAGAATTAGAACACTAGATAGTGATTTAATCCATAGGCTTTTTAGTTTTAAAAGTTCTTTTATGATAGCATCTTCACAAGGAAAAAGACATAGACTCTGTGAGTTTATATCACTCTTCTCTGACCCTAAACTATTTTAAATGACATTATAATTATCCACAGCAGACCTAGTTGAGGCTGAGAAGAAATGGTAGGGGAACAAAGTTTTCAGAATTTGCTTACTTTGTCTCTTACAATGCTAATAAATCTTACTAACTTAACCGAGGGGGGAAAAGATGATGTCATTTAAAACATAATCTATATTTCTTTGATTATACCTAAAGTAAAAACTGTGGTTACAGCAGTTATTCCCAAAGTGGTATTTGCACTCAAACCCCCATGGGAGGACAGGTCCCTGAGATGCTTTTAGGGACTCTGAGAGGTAGAAAGTATTTTGACAGAAACCTAACATGCAATTTGCCTTTTAAATTCTGTTGGCACTTGTCCTGATGTGGTAAAAGCAATAACGTTTGGAACAGAATAGTTAGTTACTGCTTTATGGAAGACATACTACAGTCTGTGATAATAAGAAAATACTTCTTGAAAATTTACAAAGCAACAAGTTGAATTTTTAGAACAATGATTTGTCACTTAAACAAAGAGCATGCATATTTCTTCTGGAATGATTTGTAAGAAACACTGTTACAGTCAGACCTATCCAAGGGGGAGTCCTTGTGTGTCCATTCACTCTGTGAACATAGTGAGTTACTAAAATTTCTCAGCCTCAGATTCTCCTTCAAATGAGGATAATGCTTTGAAACATGAGGTTATTAATAAACGTATATAAGTACCCAGTGTTATTCACAATAGCAAAGATATAGGAACAACTCATGTGCTCATCAAAGGATAAATGGATTAAAAGGATGTGGTATGTATTATACAACAGAATATTACCAGCCCTGAGAAAAGAAGATATTCTTTCAAGAGAACGTATTGTAAATAAGTAGTAAATAACCCACAGAGATAAAATTGTCAATTGTCTGTATATATGAACACAGACAATATTATTATATTATAATAACATAATGTGATAAACATTGCTGCATCAATTGTATTACAATACAAGGATGTCTCACATCACCTACCTTAAACTTATACAATGTTACATGTTAAATTTATTCAATNTTCACAATAGCAAAGATATAGGAACAACTCATGTGCTCATCAAAGGATAAATGGATTAAAAGGATGTGGTATGTATTATACAACAGAATATTACCAGCCCTGAGAAAAGAAGATATTCTTTCAAGAGAACATATTGTAAATAAGTAGTAAATAACCCACAGAGATAAAATTGTCAATTGTCTGTATATATGAACACAGACAATATTATTATATTATAATAACATAATGTGATAAACATTGCTGCATCAATTGTATTACAATACAAGGATGTCTCACATCACCTACCTTAAACTTATACAATGTTACATGTTAAATTTATTCAATAAAATAAAGACCCTGCTAATTACTTAGACTATGAAATTCAGCAAGAATTATTTTCTCTTTCTACTCCTTTTCTCCTACCAAGAATTCTTTCACAGTAATTGTTTATTAATATTTTTAACAAAACATATGATTTCAAAAGGATGATTGGTTAGGTACTGACATAAGTACAATGCTTTTGCTATAAAAAACTTGCTGCTACCTGCAAAGGATTTTGACCCAAAATTTATATCTTTCTAGAAAATTCCTTCCTAAGTCACTCTTGGAAGGAAAGTTATGACCAACCTTGAGAGCATATTAAAAAGCTGAGACATTACTTTGCCAACAAAGGTCTGTCTAGTCAAGGCTATGGTTTTTCCAGTGGCCATGTATGGATGTGAGAGTTGGACTATAAAGAAAGCTGAGCACCAAAGAATTGATGCTTTTGAACTGTGGTGTTGGAGAGGACTCTTGAGAGTCCCTTGGACTGCAAGGAGATGCAACCAGTCCATCCTAAAGGAGATCAGTCCTGGGTATTCATTGGGAGAACTGATGCTGAAGCTGAATGTCCAATCCTTTGGCCACCTGATGCAAAGAGCTGACTCATTTGAAAAGTTCCTGATGTTGGGACAGATTGAGGGCAGGAGGAGAAGCGGATGACAAAGGATGAAATGGTTGGATGGCATCACCGACTCAATGGATATGGGTTTGGGTAGACTCCAGGGGTTGGTGATGGACAGGGAGGCCTGGCATGCTGCGGTTCATGACGTTGCAAAGAATCGGACATGACTGAGTGACTGAACTGAAATGAAGTCACTCCTAACAGCTGCTTGATTAGCGATGAGTTTGTATATGACAGGTGGCCTTGAAATGCTTGGCTCTGTGTCTCCTCAGAGTAAAGTGAGTTGATGTTTTTAATCTCCCCTTTTTTGAAAAGTAAAACACAGACTCAGATACTACAAAGCTTTATTCTTCTGTTATTTTGCATAGTTTGGGTAAATAGTTCACTGTCCATTCCTGAGACTAGAGGAAAACAAGCTCTTAGCATGTGGTTGGTGCCAACAGGTAATGACTGATGAGAAGGAAATGTTTTCTCCCTGAATTAGGTCAATGCACCACCCCCCTCCCCCAGGAGTCTGTCTTCTGTGTGCATCTCTTATCTTCAGGTTTGGGTCTTCTGCCACTCGGTGTACTGGATGCTGAGATGAGATTAAGATGAGATCCTTTGAAATCCTCCAGAGTTGGTGGGATGTCTGATGTCTACAGGAGGCAATCATAACTTAAGGGTCCCTTCTTCNGCATCTCTTATCTTCAGGTTTGGGTCTTCTGCCACTCGGTGTACTGGATGCAGAGATGAGATTAAGATGAGATCCTTTGAAATCCTCCAGAGTTGGTGGGATGTCTGATGTCTACAGGAGGCAATCATAACTTAAGGGTCCCTTCTTCTCAGAAGTGTGATAATAATTCTGACTACAGAGCAATGGCATAAATGAGCCTTGATCAATGTACACACATCATTGGTCCAAAAAGCCCACTGAAGATAACATTTTCTGCTTTGATCTGAAGTTGTGTTTTGCATCCTCACTGAAAAGAATGCACATTGAACGGGCTTCTTGCTGGGATAGAGAACATGTAACCTCAAGGAAACAACTCAGACCCTGTTTGTGAGGACAGCCTGCACTCCTGGGTCAGGTAGACCCAGCTCACACCTGTGTCCACTCCTCCCCCAAGAGAGAGGAATGTCTTTAATGGGGTCTGGACACAGTGGAGGGACCACCCCAAGAAAGGATCGTTTGGAGGCAGAAGAGGGGATGGCAGGTGGAAACTAGAGAGAAGGCTTCCAGAGAAGTTTTCATGCTTTGACACTAAGTTGAAAACAAGTTTAGCGTCAAATAATGAGGAAAAGGACCAGGAAATGTGAGTCTGCTCAGAGCTCAGAGCTTCCTCTTCAGTGTCTCTCACACTTCAAGTTTTAGCTGAACATACCAACATACAGCTGTTTCTCAGTCACTAAGTCATGTTTGACATTTTGCGACCCTATGGATTGCAGCATGCCAGACTTCCCTGTCCTTTACTATCTCCTGGAGTTTGTCCAAACTCAAGTCCATTGAGTCGGTGATGCCATCCAACCATCTCATCCTCTGTCATACTTTTCTCCTCTGCCTTCAATCTTTCCGGCATAAGGGTCTTTTCCAGTGAGTGGGCTCTTCATATCAGTTATAAAAGCTTAAAAGCCAAAGTACTGAAGCTTCCGCTTCAACATCAGTCCTTCCAGTGGATCTTCAAGTTGATGGATATGACAACTCTCTGGTATAAATCAGAGACAATTATTGACTTCTTCCTGAAATTATCAAAGAAAATTTCAAGGGATTTATGCAAAGGAAGATGCTTTTATTTAACATTTAAGGCAGGGTGAGAAGGCGCAATGTGGTTCACCCAGGTGGGTGTGCCACTTAGGCACACCAAGATGGCGTGTTGCCTGCAAGTGTGTGGAATGGGCTAGTATGACACATAGCTCACTGAGAAAATTGCCTGAAACTGCCCAATGATATCCTCTAAGAACAAAAGTAATCTTCCAGCAAGGTTATTGAGCACTTATTACAGATTTTATGATAATAATAGTAATAACTAATAATGGTTAAAGTTTACCTCTCAAGACTTCCCTGGTAGCTCAGCTGGTGAAGAATCTGCCTGCAATGCAGGAGACCCCGGTTTGATTCCTGGGTCGGGAAGATCTCTTGGAGAGGAGATACATTACCTACTCAAGTATTCATGGGGTTCTTGGTGGCTCAGATGGTTAAGAATCTGCCTGCAATGCATGAGACCTGGGTTCCATCCCTGGGTTGGGAAGATCCCCTGGAGGAGGGCATGGCAACCCACTCCAGTATTCTTGCCTGGAGATTCTCAATGGACAGAGGAGCCTGGTGGGCTACTGTCTATGGGGTCTCAAAGAGCTGGACATGACTGAGTGACTAAGCACAGCACACACAGTTTATCTAATGGGATATTGTACCACGCTCTGATACAAATTTTATGTGGAAACCAATAATAAAACCACACAAATGTTTCAAAGCTCATTGAAGCACAGATAATGAATGTAACAAGTACCTGGAATCCAGAGAAAGAAGAGATTTAAACTCTTCCAAAAGGATTGGCTTGGAGCATAAACATCTCCCGGGAATTTGCAGACTGAAGGAGTAAAGAGCAGTAACGAGTGCTGGGCATGGAGAGGGAAGAGAATGACTTGGCACTTGTGGAGAAGGTGCTGGGGATTCACAGAGGAGGTTTCACTTGAGCTGCAGCTGGAAGAAGACTGCACGAGGGTTTACACAGGCAAGTGGAGTGGGTCACAGTCAAAGAGGCATAGGAGAAGCCGAGCGTCCCATCCTTCAGGAAGGAGAAGCCATTGCTGCAGGTTTGGGCCTCATCATGAAGCACAGATACCCAGAGTGCAGACTACACGTGCGCCCTGAATGCACAGGAAACGTCTGAGACTTTCTGGGTGGCTCGAGTTAACGACTCTTCTGATTTAATATGAGCTGTTAAAAAGAATCACTGCGTTTCGACCAAATTATCATACCACCGAAAACGCTCGTCAGCCTGTCACTGCTGGGGCTGCAACTTGAACCCTCTGATGATTTAACTTTCCTGCAATATTCCGTCTTCTTAACATAAAACTGTTGCACACGGACATTCTTTTAATATTTTTCGGGCAGCTTCTTTACGAGTCCAGGGACCCTCTGCCCCTCAACTCAGTGGAAAAGCTTAGCATGAGAATCTTGGCTGCAAAACCCAACATTCTGCACTAGCAGATGGAGAGCATGGCCATTTTTGAAGTGGAACAAATGTATGAATTTAATTAGAGAGGAGTTGACAAGCTCTTTTCCTTTAGTTGCATAATGTTGAAGACAATTGTGATAAGGTACATGCTTTCTTATTTCTTACCATGATAAATGGTTGCAACATTTTCTCATTTCTTCATTTTTTTTCTGATTTTCTATATGTCTTCCTCACTTTATGAGCTCATTAACAATATTGTTTATGCAACAATTTTTTTTTCAGGTTGGTGGCAAAGACTGGCAATCTCTGTGATGCTGTGAACATGTGGGCCCTGAATCTGTGGCTGTCAGAATGCTTGCAGCAGCCTGCCTTTGAGACCACGAGAGTCTCCCTACTTGAGCGATTTGTCAGGGAAATGGTAAATTGGATCAGGTGCAATCTCTTCAGAGGGGGGTCTCAGTGCATTCTGTTATGTTTATAAGGGATGTTTTAGGGGCATAATCTCTGGCCTAATAATAAATTAAAGAAAGAGCTAAGGACAAAGGAAGCACACTTAATCTCAGTCCAGTTCTTGATATTAAGCAGCACCAGTTTTCCAAGGGTCAATGTGAGTGGAGTGCTTGTAGAACTCTCAACAGACAGAAACCCCCTCCTAACATGTTTGATCCATTAAAGGATTAAATGGGAAATTGGGGGTGGACAGATGAGTCACGAGCAAGAATTTTTTTATTCTTAGGTATAATTTTTTTACTTGTAAAATGGTTATAATACCATCTTACTTACATTTTAGACTAAGGCCAATAAAGAGCAAAGATATATGTACACAAACTAGAGGCATTCAGACATTAAGAATGAACACATTATTGAGCCATTCACTAACCATAGCCTGGGAGGCTCCCTCAAAAGCCTGCGCCAGGCCACCTGTTCCTTGAGGACCCCCAGCATCTGAACTACATTGGATTGTGGAAATCTTCTGTTCTCTTTGGGACTCATTGTAACTATTCATCTGCCTGCTGAAATCTGGCCCCTCATGGACTGCAGTGATGCGTGGAGGGGAAATTACGGTTGGGGGGCAGTGAGTAGACATTGAGACTGACTCTCCAGCTTTTTCCATGTCACATGAAATGACAATGGCTCAAGATGTGACTCAGAATATGTCACATGGCCCTGGAAAGTAGAAATAGAGGAATCCTTTATGTAATCACCGAACAAACACATATCAAGTAATTGCCATTGACCAGTCCCATGTTCAATACATGAGAATGCAGAACACATATCATTCCTTCTTGGAGAAGAGTTTAGCGGCAGACACCTACAATAAAGAGTAAAACAACATACACAGGTGGTCAGGACTCCAGGGTAGGAGGCAGGTGGTGAGTGGTGAAATGACATCGCTGTTCCGGAAATGTTTAAGATGAGATGTGAAGGTATAAAAGAAGCCCATCAGAATAAGAACACAGAGAGGGAGCATCCAAACTGAAGATACAGCCTGTAGGCAGGTCCTGAGGCAGAAAGGGACTCTCATTTCTGAGGAGACATAGACTCGCATTATGGGCAATGTTGTGTCTCCACAAAGGATGCTCTGAGGTCCCAACCGCAGGGACCTCTGAAGGTAGCCTTCTTTGGAAATAGGGTGTTGGCTCAAACTAATGTCCATAGAGTCGGTGATGCCATCCAGCCATCTCATCCTCGGTCATCCCCTTTTCCTTCTGACCTCAATCTTTCCCAGCACCAGGGTCTTTTCCAATGAGTTGGCTCTTCCCATCAGGTGGCCAAAGTCTTGGAGCTTCAGCATCCGTTCTTCCAATGCGTGTTCAGGCATGATTTCCTTTAGGATTGACTAATTTGATCTTCTTGCTGTCCAAAGGACTCTCAAGAGTCTTCTCTAGCACCACAGTTTGAAAGCATCTAATGTTAAAATTAGAGCATTTTATTCACAGTGTTTCATTAACTTATTATGCATAATTCTTCTGCATGAACTTCTCTTCAAAGTTAAAGTCAAGGATTATGCTACACATAAAGCATTCTCTCTGAACTTATGTCTAAATTCAGGGATTGGTATTTCACTTTAGACATGAGAAGTATGGGACTCGGAATAGATTACTTAATGGTTCAGTGTTCTCTTCACTTTGCCAACAAAGGTCCATCTAGACAAAACCATGGTTTTTCCAGTAGTCGTGTATAGGTGTGAGTTAGACTATAAAGAAAGCTGAGCACCAAAAAAATTGATGCTTTTGAACTGTGGTATTGGAGAAGNTTAACATGAAGGTGGTAGGCTTGAAATATGTTTAGAAATTTACATGCTGCAATATGCTCTCTGAAATTATAAACACATGATGTCTATACATTTTAGGTATTTTTTCAGGAACATATAAAAACCAAAATTGTAGAAAATCTTTAGTCTCTGCTATCTAGTATGAAGTAGGTTGTTTTGGATATTACAATAAATAGAAAATACAAAATTCATGTTGGTAGCAACTGTGAGTTTATTTTTAAGTGATATTAACTGTCAGCACATCATGTTCAAAATGGCCTTTGGCAGGTGTTCCTAGGAAGTAAAGCTGTATTGCTATTAAAAGTCTATAACAGGAAATGATTATATTAGAACAATGAATAGTAAAATATTAAAAGCAAAGTGAACCCTGGATAAACATGATCAGATTATTTTTAGGGCCAGTGCTGTTGGAGTGGGGCTGTGGACCCCAGTGATTACAGGATGAGGACATTTCAGTGCTGAGAGGCTGACACCTGTTCTGATAGTGGGGCTTGCTTTGAGAGACTCACTAGGGAACCAGCAGAGAGGGGCCCATTCACTGAAATGTGAGTCCTAATGCATTAAAAACATGCATTTTCTTCAGTGCATCTAGTCTACACTCATTCTGAATTAAAGAACAGTGAAATGGAAACATGGAAGAATATGTAGAAAACATATTCAGGGGAATATTAGTAGTATGAAAAGCAAAGCTCAAATAAGACCTCTCGAATGCTGTACAGTTGTCCCTGGGCGGAGGACAACCTGAATGCAATCCTGGGAAGCCACAGAACAGCACAATCCAAGGTCACAGTTGGCACTGAATACAGCCACAACACATGGCAGAGAGAAAAAGGAAATGACAGTTTCAAAATTATATAGCGTATTCTTTCACTCTATAAAAAATGTAATGTTTACAACACTTCATTACTGATCGCTGTATCATATTTCCTCTCACTTTCTAATGTATTAAGTTACAAGCTTTTTCTGAAAAAACGAGGTTTATTTTTCAAAATATGCAACTTATTACATAAACAAGTGCAAACAAGGATTACAAGCATAGTTCTGTACAAAAAGTAATACATGTTTGCCCAGGAGGTTACATATGGACTGTTCACAGTAACATACAAAGTTGCTGATGAAACTGGTTTTGTGATCCTTGGTCTACTCCTGTAATATGCTATTTACCAGGAAACACATCAGCACAGAGGTTACAACTACTGTTAGCCAGCAAATGGCCCAGTTTTCTAAGGCATCATATTCCTCGAGATCGTCTTTCAGTTCAGTTCAGTCGCTCAGTCGTCTCTGACTCTTTGCAACCCCATGAATCGCAGCACGCCAGGCCTCCCTGTCCATCACCATCTCCCGGAGTTCACTCAGACTCATGTCCATCGAGTTCGTGATGCCATCCAACCGTCTCATCCTCTGTCGTCCCCTTCTCCTCCTGCCCCCAATCCCTCCCCTCATCAGAGTCTTTTCCAATGAGTCAACTCTTCCCATGAGGTGGCCAAAGTACAGGAGTTTCAGTTTTAGCATCATTCCTTCCAAAGAAATCCCAGGGCTGATCTCCTTTGGAATGAACTGGTTGGATCTCCTTGCAGTCCCAGGGACTCTCAAGAGTCTTCTCCAACACCACAGTTCAAAAGCATCAATTCTTCGGCACTCAGCTTTCTTGACAGTCCAACTCTCGCATACATATATGACCACTGGAAAAACCATAGCCTTGACCAGATGGACCTTTGTTGGCAAACTAATGTCTCTGCTTTTCAATATACTATCTAGGTTGGTCATAACTTTTCTTCCAAGGAGTAAGCATCTTTTAATTTCATGGCTGCAATCACCATCTGCAGTGATTTTGGAGCCCCCAAAAATAAAGTCTGACACTGTTTCCACTGTTTCCCCATCTATTTCCCATGAAGTGATGGGACCAGATGCCATGATCTTCGTTTTCTGAATGTTGAGCTTTAAGCCAACTTTTTCACTCTCCTCTTTCATCAAGAGGTTTTTAGTTCCTTTTCACTTTCTGCCATAAGGGTGGTGTCATCTGCATATCTGAGGTTATTGATATTTCTCCCGGCAAACTTGATTCCAGCTTGTGCTTCTTCCAGTCCACCATTTCTCATGATGTACTCTGCTTAGAAGTTAAATAAGCAGGGTGACAATATACAGCCTTGACGTACTCCTTTCCCTATTTAGAAACAGTCTGTTGTTCCATGTCCAGTTCTAACTGTTGTTTCCTGACCTGCATATAGGTTTCTCAAGAGGCCAGTCAGGTGGTCTGGTATTCCGATCTCCGGTGCACAAGTGTGGGCGGCTGCAATGGCGCACAAGCGCCGCCGAGAGGAGCTAACCCACGTCTAAGGAGCGGTGGTTGTGCGGGTGCAGGAGGGCCTAGAGGAGCTACTCCAGGTTCAAGGTCAGGAGGGGCAGCTGTGAGGAGACACCCCTCGTCCAAGGTAAGGAGCAGCGGCTGCACTTTCCCGGAGCAGCCATGAAGAGATACCCCACATCCAAGGTAGGAGAAACCCAAGTAAGACGGTAAGTGTTACAAGAGGGCATCAGAGGGCAGACACACTGAAACCATACTCACAGAAAACTAGCCAATCTAATCACACTAGGACCGCAGCCTTGTCTAACTCAATGAAACTAAACCATGCCATGTGGGGCCACCCAAGACGGGTGGGCATAGTGGAGAGATCTGACAGAATGTGGTCTACTGGAGAAGGGAATGGCAAACTACTTCAGTATTCTTGCCTTGAGAACCCCATGAACAGTATGAAAAGGCAAAATGATAGGATACTGAAAGAGGAACTCCCCAGGTCAGTAGGTGCCCAATATGCTACTGGAGAATGGCTTTGCCGTGTCTCAAATGTCCTGATTGTGAATTTTATGTTAATTCTCATCATCTGTTTCACTTCCCTCCCCTGCAGTTTTCCAAGACACAATACTGTCTTCATTTGATACTCAGTTACACTGATAATCTACCAATCATTACAATGAGAGAAATTAATTTTTAAAATATTGTTCTAAAAAAATAATAATGTAGCCTGCAAATTTCATTTAATATTAGACACACTCAGATGTTTCTGACAATGCCTATGTGTTTTCACATTTTGCCTGTTCCCCTGGGAACACTGTTATTTACCTTTGGAAGTGGCTGCTTGTTGCTTGTCCAGTCGCCCAGGCGTGTCCTACTCTTCCAGACCCCATGGACTACAGCACACCAGGCCGTCCTGTCTGTCCCTCACCGTCTGCGGGAGTTTGACCAAGTTCATGTCCATTGCATCAGTGATGCCATCCAGCCGTCTCATCCCCTGAGGCCCTCTTCTCCTAAGCGGCTGCTTACTGGTGCAATATTTGCCAGATGTAGTAACACACCTCCAGGAGAGAAAAGTTTTCCCTTGGATTTGACCAACTTTACAAAGAAAACAAAATCATCAGATGTATAGGCAGCATCTGCTGTTGAATACAAGTCTTCTCATATGGGTATAAAGTGAGTCCCTCTCTCAAATGATAACTTTCCTGCTAACCAAATAGTACATCCAAGAAAACAGGTGAAAAGAGTTTTAGAGAAACAATAAGCAGCCGAGCAAGGATTAAGCTAAGGAAATGGCAACCCACTCCAGTATTCTTGCCTGGAGAATCCCCAGGACGGGGGAGCCTGGTGGGCTGCCGTCTATGGGGTCGCACAGAGTCGGACACGACTGAAGCGACTTAGCAGCAGCAGCAGCATGAATAATAGTATCTCTCGTGCTTGTTCTTAGCTGCTCAGTTGCGTCCGACTCTTTGCGTCTCCACGGACTCTAGCTTGCCTCCTCTGTCCAAGTTCCCTGCCCCCGCTGCCCTGGCAAGAATACTGGAGTGTGTTGCCATTTCCTTCCCTAGTGGTTGAACCTGATCTCCCTCATTGCAGGGAGACTCTTTACTGTCTGAGCCACCAGGGAAGCTCCTTCTAAAGACTAAGTCAACCAAGTGTGATTACAGTGCCTCATCCCAGGTTTCACTGGGACAAATCAATGACCAAGTCCCGGTAAACATGGACCAGAGCTCCTCATTTTGTAGCACTTATTTCACTCCTAAAGAGTTTAACTTTGAAATTAATCCTTCCTGATCCACAGAAGTGTCTGTAATGGGACAATACTGTCTCAGATGCTGCATGCGAATACATTGTGTGTGTGTGTGTGTGTGTGTGTGAATGCACAGTGTGTGTGACTAATATCCTGAACGTATTACATTGCTCAGCCATTTTATTGAGTGGAGACTAGTTAGTTCAGTCCCATTATTGGCAGCATCTGGTGATAAATGTATAGTGATTGGAATAGCCTTGTTTTGTGATGTATTTTGGCTAATAACTAAAGTCATTGGCTTTGCCCTCTACAAGTCCCAAGAGATCAAAGCTAATTCTTGGAGGAATCCATCCACTCAAGAAACAATCGCTCTTCCTGTTCCCTGATAGCACTTTGAGATTACCTATCATTAGTTAAAAAAAAAAAAAAAAAGAATTCTAAGCAAAAACTGAAATGAACTTGTTCCANTGCCAGATGTAGTAACACACCTCCAGGAGAGAAAAGTTTTCCCTTGGATTTGACCAACTTTACAAAGAAAACAAAATCATCAGATGTATAGGCAGCATCTGCTGTTGAATACAAGTCTTCTCATATGGGTATAAAGTGAGTCCCTCTCTCAAATGATAACTTTCCTGCTAACCAAATAGTACATCCAAGAAAACAGGTGAAAAGAGTTTTAGAGAAACAATAAGCAGCCGAGCAAGGATTAAGCTAAGGAAATGGCAACCCACTCCAGTATTCTTGCCTGGAGAATCCCCAGGACGGGGGAGCCTGGTGGGCTGCCGTCTATGGGGTCGCACAGAGTCGGACACGACTGAAGCGACTTAGCAGCAGCAGCAGCATGAATAATAGTATCTCTCGTGCTTGTTCTTAGCTGCTCAGTTGCGTCCGACTCTTTGCGTCTCCACGGACTCTAGCTTGCCTCCTCTGTCCAAGTTCCCTGCCCCCGCTGCCCTGGCAAGAATACTGGAGTGTGTTGCCATTTCCTTCCCTAGTGGTTGAACCTGATCTCCCTCATTGCAGGGAGACTCTTTACTGTCTGAGCCACCAGGGAAGCTCCTTCTAAAGACTAAGTCAACCAAGTGTGATTACAGTGCCTCATCCCAGGTTTCACTGGGACAAATCAATGACCAAGTCCCGGTAAACATGGACCAGAGCTCCTCATTTTGTAGCACTTATTTCACTCCTAAAGAGTTTAACTTTGAAATTAATCCTTCCTGATCCACAGAAGTGTCTGTAATGGGACAATACTGTCTCAGATGCTGCATGCGAATACATTGTGTGTGTGTGTGTGTGTGTGTGTGAATGCACAGTGTGTGTGACTAATATCCTGAACGTATTACATTGCTCAGCCATTTTATTGAGTGGAGACTAGTTAGTTCAGTCCCATTATTGGCAGCATCTGGTGATAAATGTATAGTGATTGGAATAGCCTTGTTTTGTGATGTATTTTGGCTAATAACTAAAGTCATTGGCTTTGCCCTCTACAAGTCCCAAGAGATCAAAGCTAATTCTTGGAGGAATCCATCCACTCAAGAAACAATCGCTCTTCCTGTTCCCTGATAGCACTTTGAGATTACCTATCATTAGTTAAAAAAAAAAAAAAAAAGAATTCTAAGCAAAAACTGAAATGAACTTGTTCCAAAAATAGCAGATTCATCACAAGTAAACAGATCATGCTGTGAAACTCAACCAGCAGGGCGCACTGACCAGAACAACAAGCATACCTTCCTGTTGTCAAGGACCTGTTTTGTAAGGGAGCAAAAGTATCCTTGCCCCAAATGAACCTGTGCAAGGGCACTAAACTACTCCTCTCCAAAGTCATCAATACTACCCCCTCATCAGCCCACCATGCATTATCACCCCTATGAACTTATAAGAGTCTTTTTGCCTAACTTGCTTTTTAGCAGAAAGGTGGACATGCAAAAAGAAAAAAAAAAAAAGGCATAATGAATAGATAAACTGTCCTGGGGCCATGGGTCGCAGTGTAATCTAGAAAGCATGGCTGGGGAAATTTCTTTTAACTTCTCAGCTGACTCCTTTGGAAGGTGGTAGAAACTAGTGTGCACATTCTGGTCTTTTCTCTGCATCATTTTAAGCATCACCTGACAGAAGTTTCCCTGAAAGAACTGATCGGATGTGAGGGGAATGTGCTGTGTTCTCAGGTGACACGGGAAAGTTCCCGCTCGTATAATCCATTATGAAGACGGAGGCTCTCCCCGTCTATTTTTTTGACAGCAAAACCCAGAGGAAGTGACGAGCAGACCTCATCTCTCTCTAGCATCCTGGGCTCTCAGCCTGTCTGAGCACAGTGTCACTTTGAGGATGCTCTTTCTTTTCTTCCCCTGGGACATGTCCTTCCCGTCTTCATCTTCTCTCCTTGCAGCTCTCCCTGGAAGTGGGGTTCACAATCACAGCCCAGTCTGGTGATGACAAGCCCCCACTGCCACAGGACTTCAGCCAAACGTCCCTTGAGTCCACTGGCGGCCTCTTAATTGGCCGCCCACGGCTGGCTCTTTGCTCATGCCCTGCTCCAAAATTAGAAGCATTTGATGCAGACAAAAGCTCCTGAAATTCCACTTCCTGACACCCTGCCCGTCCGTCCTCACTCTAAGAGACACACAGTGTTACAGACAAGCAGCTTCCTCCCAGCAGTTACACAAAGGTCAGAAAACTCTCAGAGAATCAAAGCAAAGTAAATGTCTGCCTGGGAATTACCGAATGTGTGTGCGTGTGGAAAGCCAGATCTTGTAAAAGATAAATATCGTAGACAGAAAGCTGAGGGACCTTTGTGTTCTCACCGTTTACTGTGAGATTTACAAAGTCCAAGCTTCTCAGTCCTACATTTGGTGCTGCGTTCAGAGGCCTCCACCGTCGGCTGTCATTTATTATCGGCCTCACACCTGCTCCTCTCCGCTCTCCCTTCCCCACATTTCTGGGAGATGGGGTTTTCATTTTAGTTTAGATCAAATGTTCGTTATGGGACCATTTAGGTGTGGCCAGGAATTTAAGGTCATCTCTTTAAAAAATAATGCATTTCAGAAGTGTTTAAAGAGGACACTGGAAAATAGATTGTTTTCAATATTTATAACTGAAGAAAACAAAAATTAGACCAAGGTCTCTACTCCTCCCACTTTCAGCAGAAGCAAGAAGAAAAAGAAGTTACTATGCTGTCTGAAAATGAAAGTGAAGTTTGCTCAGTTGTGTCCAACTCTTTGCGACCCCATGGACTACACGCTCCATGGAATTCTCCAGGCCAGAATACTGGAATGGGTAGCTGTTCCCTTCTCCAGGGAATCTTCCCAACCCAGAGACTAAACCCAGGCCTCTCGCCTTGCAGGCAGATTCTTCATCAGCTAAGTCACAAGTGAAGCCCGAAACCACATCCAGATCTGGCCAACTCCATGACTTAGGTTCTGCAGCCCTGTGGCGTGTTCAAGAACGACTTGTGAGATGCATGGACGTTACATCTGATGGCTGACTTTGGGGAAAGAGGCAAGCTACAGTCCATAAGGTTGCAAAAGAGTCGGATACAAATTAGCGACTAGACAACAAACATAGGTGGATAGAGCTGAATATTCTCCAGGAAGATGGCCTGGAAGAAAACCTGTCCTCCACTTGGGACCTTGCAGCCATGGATCTCACAAGTACTCCACTCTCAAACGTGACCAGGGCCAGCAGAACCTAAGTGATGGAGTCAGCCAGGTATGGGTGTGGTTTTAGAGCAGCGGAGCTCAGACTTTGGGGTCACGCAGAACACAAGGTGTCTCTCGATGCATCTTTTCTCAACCTTGTGGTTTTGAGTGTGGTCACTAGAACTCACTTCCTGAAGCCTCCCCTGCCTCACTTGTACAGCGTGGGTGAGGATAATGCCTACATCTTGGAACAATTGGGAAAACAGAAGAAGGGGATGTAGGAACACACAGAGCACAGTGCCCACCTCATCCTCTGCTCTGATTTTCTACTGAGAGACGTCAGACCACCATACAATGTGGTACCCAGCATGAAGGCCACGTAATCAGAAGCGTTCCAGCTTCTGACACCTACAGGCACACCCAGGAAGGTTCACCAGTTCCACTGTCTGTTTTCCAAAGGTCCAGAATATAAACCTGAACACTCTTGGTGGTAATTAGCATCTGAGAAGGTAACAGAATTTGCCTGTGAAAATAGTAATATTACATATCCTGAGGGGCTGCAAAATACTCGCAGTTATGATCATACACCACTGTGGATGTGACTGTCTCAGGTTTTGAAAGCTAACCACAGCCTAATGCATGAAGTAGAATCTGAGTGTGAGTTTCCCAAAATCTGTTTCCTTGTGGTGGAAGACCAGACAAAATTGTGGATTTATTTTCTCCTCAAAAATAAAATGCCAGTCAAAACTAATTCTTGTTATCTCTGTGCTCGAGTTCATCAAAATCTGGCAGTAATGTGAAAGACACTGAAAACTTGCTGATTTTAGAATAATAATGACTTTCAAAAAATGGCTGACACCAACAAAATGTTTGTTACAGGTGGCATAAAGATGGAATTTAACCAGTGTATCTAATTTAAAAGGCTTGGTGACATTGTGTGTGCTGCATTTTTTTGATGATCTAGCTAATATTTTAGTTGCATTTTGGTTTTTATGCTCAGGTAAACCCAACAACATCACAATGGATTATCTTCAGATGTAGAAGAAACTGTGATTGTTCTAAGCATTATTTTCAAAAAGAATTCTTCATGCTGCATGGGGATTTTAAAACAAAATTGTATTGGAGTATAGTCATTTTTCAATGTTATGTTAGCTTCTGCTGAACAATGAAGTGAATTAGCTATACGAATGGGAAGAGTTGACTCACTGGAAAAGACTTTGTTGCTGGGAGGGACTGGGGGCAGGAGGAGAAGGGGACGACAGAGGATGAGATGGCTGGATGGCATCACGGACTCGATGAACCAGAGTCTGAGTGAACTCAGGGAGTTGGTGATGGACAGGGAGGCCTGGCGTGCTGCGATTTGTGGGGTCGCAAAGAGTCGGACACAGCTGAGCGACTGAACTGAACTGAACTGATACATATATGCACTCTTTTTTGGATTTCTTTCACATTTAAGTCACCGCAGAGCATTGAAGAGTTTCCTGTGCTCTGAAGTGGGTTCTCGTTTATTTTATACATAGTATCAATAGTGTATTGTACATATGTACAATGTGCAATGTATATGTATGTGTACTGAATATAGATACAATCTCAGCTGTGTATGCAATTCCAGTTCACAAATTCTTCCCACCCCCTTTCTCCCCTCGGTGTCCATACATTTGTTCTCTGTGTCCTTGTCTCTATTCTGCCCCACAAGTAGGTTAATCAGCACCATTTTTCTAGATATCACGTATATATGCTAATGTATGATTTTTTTCTGACTTCCTTCACTCTATTTGACAGTCTCTAGGTCCATCATGTGGAAATTTTTTATCAATCTAAGTTCTGTCTAGTCAAGGCTGAGGTTTTTCCAGCAGTCATGTATGGCTGTGAGAGTTGGACTATAAAGAAAGCTGAGCACCGAAGAATTGATGCTTTTGAACTGTGGTGTTGGAGAAGACTCTTAAGAGTCCCTTGAACTGTAATGAAACCCAACCAGTCCATCCTAAAGGAGATCAGTCTTGAGTGTTCATTGGAAGAACTGATGTTGAGGCTGAAAGTCCAATACTTTGGCCACCT
>SJYV01034550.1:0-11702 GCA_006410875.1 Neotragus pygmaeus | reverse complement strand
AAGAGAGTTCACATAAAGCGTTGATCATAGAAGCTGGCACATGGTAAGCTTTTAGAAAACTACTTTTATTACTTTATTTCCCTTTTGTCAGCAATCCTTCACAGTATAAATTGAAATGTTTTCTAAAAATCTTCCAATACATATTGGAATATATGTTGGAATATTTTCCAATATGGAATTTAGTATATATTGGAATGTTTTCTAAATATGTATAGTTCAGTGTGGAATTCTATGTGTACCTGGAACACAGTAGATACTTTTTAAAAAATTCATTTGTTCATTTATTCATTCATTCATTTTCATTCAAAGGAGTCAGAAAAAGTCTTGGTGTGAATTCTGGCTTCACCATTTACTATCAATATATTATAACTTTAAGCACATTATTTCATCTTCCTCTGAATCTGTTTTACTTATCTATAAAATAGATATAATATTCCACAGGAGTCTGATAAAATTTAATTTATGTAAGCCTGAATGAGATGATATATTCATACAAAAGTTTTTATTGAATTCCCACTGTATGCCAGGTACTGTGCTCAGCACTAGGGCCCACAGTGATCAGTAGAGTCATGCTCCCCTTCCTTGCAGAATCTGCAGTATAGGGGTCGGCATAAAGTGTGGGAGGTTCTACACATGTGGGATTATGTTAGCAGAGGGTAGGTGGGCTTTTCTGGTGGCTCCACCAGCACCGCAGGAGCGACAGGAGACCCAAGTTCAATCCCTGAGTTGGGAAGATCCCCTGAAGAGGGCATGAAAACTCACTTCAGTATTCTTGCCCAGAGAATCCCCATGGACAAAAGAGCCTGGTGGGCTACAGTCCACAGGGTTGCAAAGAGTCAGACATGATGGATGAGACTGAATATGCACGGTGGGATGCAGAAAGCCATCTGGAGGAAATGAGACCTAACTGAACTGGGACAGTCTGGGCAGATGGATGGGGTGTGATTACTCCATGTGGAAGAAAGAGTATTATGCATATTGTAGGAGAGCCTGGAAAAGGGTCAGAACTAGAAGTTCTGTGTGGAATTCTATGTGTACCTAGAACACAGTAGATACTGCTCATTCTTTCATTCATTTCTTTTCATTCATTCATTTAATACATATTCCAGGTATGCTTATGGGCTTCCCAGGTGGCTCAGAGGTAAAGAATCTGCCCACAATGAGGGAGATCTGGGTTTGATCCCTGGATTGGGAAGATCCCCTGGAGAAGGAAATGGCAACCCTCTCCAGTATTCTTGCCTGAAAAATCCCATGGACAGAGGAGCCTCATTGGCTATAATCCTTGGGGTCGCAAGAGTCCAACATGACTTAGTGACTAGACAAACAAATAAAAAAAGAGGTATGGTACATAGGAAACCAAACAGATAATGTCCTTACTCTCACAGAATGTACAGTGTAGTGATGGAATCAATCAATAAACATGTAAACTGAACATTTCAGTAAAAATTGTGGTAAATACTATGAAGTAAACAAAAAGGGTCTTTAATAGAGGCTATCAGAGCAAAAAGTTGTTGCTGAGCCACGAAAGATGCTGGGATTCTTGACCTCCAGAGGAGAGGAATTCAATCCAGGGCCAGTGACCAAGCTTGATCGCTCAGAGCTTTTGTGTAATAAAGTTCTATGAAAGTATAAAAGAGATAGAGAAAGCTTCTGACATAGACATCAGAAGGGGTCAGAAAGAGTGCCGCCCTGCTAGCCTTCAGCACTATGTTATATACCTATCAGCAAGCTGTTAATTAGAGAAAGGAGATGTCTCAAAACTCAGAGTGGCCCCAGACCCCTCACCCACAACATGAATTTTGAAGTAATATTGCACAAGGTGAGTCATCCCAGGCCATAAAATGATTGACATGAATCTTGAAGAAAGGCAGATTTCCAAGCAAATGTATGGTTTCATTAACATAGATTAAGAGAACAACTGTGTGAGTAAAACATACTGGTTTGTCAAATGGATTCTGAGTCTTAGGTGGAACCAAGTTAAAGACAGAACTTAGGATAAGTACATAGTTCACTAACATAGCTTAAGAAAAACATTTCCATAAGAAAAACGCATTGGTTAGCTCAATGTTTGAGAAAAGTTAAGTTTAGGTGGAATCAGATATGTGTTATGGCAACATAGAATTTTAAGACACTTTTAAAATTTGTATAGAGAAAGGGAAAAAAAATCTAACACTTGTAGCTTGTTTCCTTCTGCCACTTAAGAGAGAGAGAAACAAATGTCTAACACTTGCAGCCTATTTCCTCCATTTGCAGACCCCTGGCCTTCCTGCCTGTTACTTTCTCTAGAACAATCTAAAAATAGGCAAGTGGGGGGTTCTCTGTGGAGGTGGTTAAAATTTAAGCTGAGAGATGAAGGATGGTAAAGAGGGAGAAACCATGTGAAGAGCAGGGAGAGTGGAGAAGTCAGTACATGCTAGGAACCCCAGGGGAAATGTCTTGTCAGGTTCAAGGACCTGCAGGACTGGGGCAGCATGATATCAGGGGATTGTGTCCTGAGAAGATGTCAGAAAGGTGGTCAGGGGCCAGATCACAGAGATCCTTTGGTATCTTCATGAAGAATTTGGATTTTAGTCTATGTGATTTCCAAAAAATCACATGGAATATCTTCTACAGGGCGGGTATTATCTGATTTCTCATTTTAAAATGTGTCTGTGCAGAGCAAAGATTGGAGGAAATTGAGTGGACCATCTCAGACCATGGGAAGCCAAGCAATGATCTGGGTGAGAGATAATAATGTCTAAAATTAGGATGAGGCAGTCTAGATAGGCAGAGGGAAGATATTTGAGATACATCTTGAAAGCAAAACCGACAGAAATTTCCAAAGGACTGGATATGGGTGTGAGGGGATGGAAGGAATTAAAGACCACTGCTAGGTACTGGCAAACCAATCCAGTACTCTTGCCTGGAAAACCCCATGGATGGAAGAGCCTGGTAGGCTGCAGTCCATGGGGTCACTAAGGGTCGGACACGACTGAGCGACTTCACTTTCACTTTCATGCATTGGAGAAGGAAATGGCAACCCACTCCAGTGTTCTTGCCTGGAGAATCCCAGGCACGGGGGACCTGGTGGGCTGCCGTCTGTGGGGTCGCACAGAGTCGGACACGACTGAAGCGACTTAGCAGCAGCAGCAGCAGCAGCTAGGTACCTGGCTTGAGCAAGCACGTGTTAGGGTTGTTCCAATTAGTGACGTGCACACAGGTTAAAAAAAGAAAATTAAGGGTTTAAACGTGGAACCATTGAGTTCACCATGCCTGAGAGGCACTAGTGGAGATATAAAATGGGACAATTGGATAAATAAGACAAGATTTCCAAGCCTGAAGATCTCAATCTAGAGGCATTACCACAGATGGTATTAGAAACCCAGGAAATGGATCCCACTTTCTCAAAAATGAGAAAAGCAAAAAGGCAAGGCTGTACCCTGAAGCACTCTAGTTTTCAGAGACATCAAAGAGAACTGGCCACAGAGGTAAGAAGGAGCAAGGAAGTTTGGTGCTGAAGAAGTCCAAGAGAAGAAATAGTTCAAGAAGGAAATGCTGGTTAACAGACGGCAATTAAGACCAAGCCAGAAAGCTTTCCACTGAAGCTAGCAACATGGAGGTCACTGGAGACTCAGCACTTTGAAAGTCCAATTTCCAATACTTGTTTCATGAGGTAAACTTCCACGTAACTGAATGGGAGTGGCTCAAGGTTGTATAATTAGTGACAATCAGCCTTGAATATAAGCATAGCCAATTTATTAGGATGACCCACTGGAAGTAATCGGGGTTGGGCTTTCTGATCTTCTCACCTGAGATGGGTAGCTAATTAATTATTCTGTGATCTACATTGCTAAGATGGCCACATTCAATTCCAGGTTTTGCACCCTATCTAAAAAGGCAGTTGGGAAGCATATCACTAGTCTCTGGCACTCCACAGAGTGGGCATTCAATATGTTTTTGATGAAGATGAAGAGATTTGATGAGCATGTCTGGGGTTGAGAAGGTTATAGAGAAGAAATTAGCATGTATCTCAGGCTGATGCTGAGGGCTTTGCATATGTATTTTTATTCCCACATTCCAAACAGTTTCACAAGTTTTTACCATCTCTGATTTTCAGCTTTAAATAGCAGAATCTGGATTATATACATCGTTTGTATACTCTAAACCCCTTTCTGTTAAATCAATGTTTCTTCAGTTGTGCTGTATGGTCCTATTACATTAAAAAAAATAATAACCTATGGTCAAAAATTGGGTAACTGCTGGATTAAGTAAATAAAATGCAGAACTTCTCAGTGCCTTTAAAGTATTACTGGACATTTAAATCTCCAAGAGCCGTATGTTGTATGCAATTTATCCAAATCTACTTGACCAGGTACCTTTGCTTCTTTTCCTTTTCCACCTCTAGTGCATAATTCAGGAAGCAGTACTCCACAGAGCACACTGTGCAGAGTTGAAGAAATCCTGCACAGAACACTGTGTTTCCTTGTGTTGATTCTACAGATGAAAAACTCAAAAGCCTCTCTGGGTTCTGCTCAGAGTGGCACAGCAAGGTAGATGCCAACTAAAGACTAGTATCAAAGACTCCAGGATCTTACTGTTGGAGTAAATTTTCAGTAGCTTGGAGATGCTTTCAAACTATTTGGCAAGATTTACTAGGCCACAGATTTATTAGTGAAGTGAAGTGAAGTGAAGTCGCTCAGTCATGTCCGACTCTTTGCGACCCCGTGGACTGTAGCCCACCAGGCTCCTCTGTCCATGGGATTCTCCAGGCAAGAATACTGGACTGGGTTGCCATTTAGTGAAGTAAGCCATAAAGAAAAACACCAATACAGTATACTAATGTATATATATGGAATTTAGAAAGATGATAATGATAACCCTGTATGTGAGACAGCAAAAGAGACACAGATGTATAGAACAGTCTTTTGGACTCTGTGGGAAGGGATGAGGGCAGGATGATATGGGAGAATGGCATTGAAACATGTAACTTATCATATGT
Organism: Neotragus pygmaeus; assembly: GCA_006410875.1. NCBI lineage: Eukaryota > Metazoa > Chordata > Mammalia > Artiodactyla > Bovidae > Neotragus > Neotragus pygmaeus. The sequence goes on along the minus strand of SJYV01034550.1, from coordinate 6,724 downwards.
GAAACAAATTGCCATTCCAGGTTCGATGCATGAGACAGGGTGCTCGGGGCTGGTACACTGGGATGACCCAGAAGGATGGGATGGGGAGGGAGGTGGGAGGTGGGGTTCAGGAGGAGGAACACATGTACACCCATGGCAGATTCAAGTCAATGTATGGCAAAACCAATACAATATTGTAAAGTAAAATAAATAAACAGAAAAAAAGTCCCTTAAGTAATTGAAAAATTGATACAGTTCTTTTGGAAAGCCATTTGGCTATATGTGTCATAAACTTTAAAACCATTTGTATCCTTCAGTTTAGCCATCTTATTCTACAGGATGTATCTTCAGTAAATAACTTAGAATACAGAAAAACTGGGTGCTCAATACTCTAACTGTTTAATGTTAGTGGAATGGAACAATGTGCAGTCATCATAAAAATTTATATTTTTCTGATAACATTAGATGGAAAGATAAACATATAAAAATGTAATAGTATGACCTCAACTCTTTTATGGAAATAAAGAAGGGATGGAAATAGAATTAATGGTGGTGGAAAGTTGGGATAATTTTTTTCTTTTATAATCTTCTCTATGTTCTCTTAAGGAGAATGCATGACTTTCAAAATCTATAAAAAATAAACTACATTAAAAAATTCATTGGCATGAAACAGAAAACGCCAGTCATATTGATATTGGCTAAAAGGTTGGAGCCCTGTAATGACTTAATGAATGGTCCTTGTGTACCTTCTGTAGCCTTGCTTCAGTGATAGCATGACTGTGTGTGCCTCTGTCTAGACATCACGTCACAAAGCTTTTAAAACTACAGCAACACTCCACTGCTCTGTCTAAACTTTTGCTTCCCTCCATTAATACTGTTTCCTTCCATTTTGACATCATAATGCAGTCTCTGTGGGCTTACTATGACATTATCTTGACAGTTCTACAGTGAGACACAGAACTAATGCTGTAGTCATTTTCTGCTCCCAAACCTCTGCTCTTGTAACTTCTCTCCCATCTTTTGGTGATTAGAACCCTTGCTTTTCTCCATGTTTCTATGCTTCAAACTTTTAATATTAGGACAATCTATTAGAAAAAATAACATATAGACCAAACCTTGAGCCATCTGAATGTCTAGACACCAGGATTATTTAATTAGATTCTAACTGTAAATTAAGTTCAAATAAATTTCTAAATAATGTCCTTCTATTTTCCATAAACTGGTTTCATTCTTTCCATCCCCTTTAATTCTCTCTCCTTCCCCCCATCTCTTTCTTCTCCTCTCCTTCCCTCTCCTTCTCTCTTTCTCCCTTTCTTTACTTTCCTAAATATTTTCTGAGCACCATGGTCTGGCACCATGATAAGTGCTGGGAGTTCAGTAGCAAACACGTGAACAGTACCAGTACCCACATTCATACAGTTTATGATCTGGTGGAGATCATAATACAATATAATACATACATAATATAATATAATACGAATATTATAAGTGTGCTAAGTTTTGAGACAAAAATGTGCAGAGATTGACCAAATCATGTGAAGAGAGATCTCATCAGTCAAAGTATTGAGGAATGTTTTCCTAAGGAACCGATGTTTATGATGAGGCTGAAGACACTTAGGAATTAACCAGGAGAAAGATACTTGGATTCTTTCAAGATTGGGTTTCATTGGTAGGTGTGATCAACAGAAGAGTGGGGTCCAGGAATTCGGGACATAATTACAATTTTAAAATGATGGGTCATGAAATAAAAACTGATTGTGAAGGAAAATGAAAACAGGGGAGGTCTTATTGCTAGAGAGAAAGCTTACGAGTCAATGGAGGCCCCAACCAGGCCCAAGAAAAGTTCGCGGGAATCCTTGAGTATATAGAAATAGAAGAAAAAGAGGCACTTCAAAGGTGACCCATGAACTAGTCATTTGGAAGGGAAGCTGTTTCAGAGAGCAAATGTTCAGGATGAAATCATGGAAGATAATGGAACAAAGAAAAGAGTTACTCAAGAGGAAGGAAAGGAACAACTGACAGCAGAGAGCATTGAGTGGTTTGTATATAGTGATGCTGAGGTCTCCCAGGGTGATGAGAGGAACTGGAGTAGAGAGGAAGATGAAAAGCTGAACACTAAAGTTTTCTTTGAAGGGATAATAGAGCTGGTGTTCTATACTAACATCATTTTATAAATCAGAGTTTCTCAAAGTGTGGTCTGCAGACTGAAGGCAGTCCCAAGATCTTATGAGGGCAGTATTTGGGAATTCAAAACAATTTCACAATAATACTAAGATATTATTTTCTCTTTTCACTGCATTTATGTTTGCCCTGATGGTATAAAATTAATGTTGAATAAAACTCCTGTGGCCTTGACACAAATCAAGGCAGTGACGTCAAACTTACAGGAAAGAAGTTGTTTCACTTAGAAAATTCCTTAAAACAGTTAAAATTGTTAATTTTATTAAAACACAATCTTTGAAAATATGTTATTTAAATATTATTTGTGGCCAAATGAAAAGAATGCATATAGAACTTCTACTGTAACTGAGTATGATGACTGTCTTGAGAAAAAGCAACTGTTTAAGTCAATGTTGATGTCTTTTTCCTAGAACATTGTTTTTACTGGACAAAATGACTGCTAGACAAACTACTGTTATTCAGGCTAAGATAATTGGTAGACGTTGTCTCAAAATGAGCAGAGGGCCTATTACTTCCAGGAAAACAGATAGCATTATTTGTTACCAATGACAAAATTTGGACTTTCAAATGAAAACTAAAATTTTGGATAACATATTCACTACTATGAGCTTGAGATCACTGTTAATATTAATAAATTTGACTTTAAAATATTTTACATTGAAATATATGAATATTTTTCAGATACATTCACTCTGGGAGCCATTGTTTTCTCAATTTCCAATGTTTGCTGTTATAAAAATTATGTACGGATGTTGTTGTTGTTTACTTGCTAAGTCATGTCCGACTCTTTTGAGACCCCAGGTTCCCCTGTCCATGGGCTTTCCCAGGCAAGAACACTGGAGTGGGTTGCCATTTCCTTCTCCAGGGTGTCTTCCCCACCCAGGGACTGAGCACATATTTCCTGCACTGGCAGGTGACTGCCTCACCAGTGAGCCACCAGGGAAGCCCATGCATGGGTACTGGATCCATTTAAGGCATGCACAGACCAATGAGTTTTAATGTAACAGAGAAGTTAAAAATTCACCGATAGGCTTTCAGATTACAACTAACATTTAAGAAATTACTGCTTTTAAAGTGTTGGTGTAACATCAAAGTACATCCACAATTATCTAAGAAGACTGTTAAAACACTCCTCAACTACATTACTTTTTCAGCTACATAACTGTATGATGCTGGAGTTTCTTCATAGATTTCAATTAAAGCAACACAAAGCAATATATTCAATGAAGAAGCAGAGGTGAGAGTCTAGCTGCTTCTTATAAACCAGGCATCAAAGAGATTTGCAAAAACATAAAACATAACACTTTTCAATAATTATTTTTCTTGGAAATGGATATACATGGTAATATGTAACAATTTCACAGTGATTTTAAATGGGAAAATAAACACTTCAAAATTTCTCAGTTTTGATTTTTAATTCTGTGACAATCAATAGGTCTATTTAGTCCCCTTAAATAAAAGCTGTTCAGGGTCCTCATAGTATATTAGCGTATAAAGGGTTCCTAGGACCAAAGTTTGAGAACCAATGATAAATATGAACACCACTTTCCTGAGGATCCTAGGGCTTCCTGTCTGGGGTTGCAGCCTAGGAGGGCATCATTCATTATGAGGACCAGCTCATGGCATAATCAGACTGAGTTTTGAAGCACTGCAGCATCATCCTTATATATGGAAGAGGCACAATATATTTTTATTCTTTATTTCTTAAAACTGTGATTGACTGAAAGGAAAACACATACAGTTATTTTTTTTTATTTGCTTAAATTTTACATCTCAAAATTGATGCATGGAAATGAAAAGAGTTCTGGAGATGGAAGCTGGTGATGGTTGTTCAACAATATGAATGTACTCAATGCCACTGAGCTATACACTTAAAAATGATTATGGTAAAGTATAAGTTTTATGTTATGTATATTTTGCCATAATAAAATATTGGGGTAAAAAGAACAATAGGCCATATATCTTTTGTTTTAAAAACAGCACATGCAATTTTTAAGAAGGATGATTGAGTTAGTCAACTATTGGAAATGCTCCTGCAGCCCAGGGTTCCAAGTAAAAACTGTCTTTATGAATGTTCCTCTCATTTCCTTGCTCTATTCCCACTCCTACTTCCGGATAATTTGAAGGCTAAGGGAATATATATTGTGATATTATTTCATGTTCTGTGGCTACAAGTACCCAGATGCCCAAATCAATGGGCAACCTGTACAAATTAAAAAAAAAATTAAGCATCTGTTCAGCCATAAAAAAAGGGGGGAAATTCTGCCATTTGTGACAACATGAATGAGCCTGGAGTACATTATGCTGAGTGAAATAAGCCAAGCAGGAAGAAGGCAATGCTGCATGATCTCAGGTGCATGTGGGAATCTAAAAGCCTAATTCATAGAACCAGAGATAGAATAGAGGGGCTTGGGGCAAGAACAACATGGGCAGAGGGTGGTCACAGGATATAAACTTTCTGTCATAGTGATAGCTTATGGTGAATGATGTCGGATTCGTGATCTCCGAAGAAGATTTAGCTTTGGGATAAGGGACCAGGCTTGATCACTCAAGAGCGTTTGTGTAGCAGAGTTTTATTAAAGTGAAAAAGGGACAGCAAAAGCTTCTGACATACACATCAGAAGGGGGGCAGACAGTGCCCCCTCGCTAGTCTAAGTAAGGGAGTTATATACACTTTAAATTAGTTATTACAATAAATCAAAAGAAAGTCCCAAGGTTGTAAAGATCTTGCTAGACCCACTCCCATAATTTACATTTTAAGATAACAGGATTAGCCAGAAGGTTTTCAGGAAGGAGAAACTGTCCTCAAGCAGAATACACTGTTATTATATAATCCTTAGTACAGCGTTTAAACTGAGTTGTTTGTTGTGTGGTGTGAATGTGAAATGTCCGACTCTTTGCGACCCCATGGACTGTAGCTTATCAGGCTCTTCCGTCCATGGGATTTTCCAGGCAAGAGTGCTGGAGTGGATTGCCATTTCCTTCTCCAGGGGATCTTCCTGACCCAGGAATCGAACCCCAGTCTCCAGCATTGCAGGCAGATGCTTTACCGTCTGAGCCACCAGGGAAGCCCCTTGTTGTGTAATCATCAGAAAAAAACCTATGTGACTAAGACTAAGGGATGTAGAGAGGAAGAGAGAAAGATGTTTGCCCCTCCCTCCTCCTTGAGAATTCCAGACCCCTATCTCCACTTCGAGAGCCCCAGACCACTTTCTCCTTCTCAGGGACCCCGGACTTCTTATCAGCCTGCCTGGGAATTGACTTTCTCAATTCCCAGGATGAAGAGTCCTGGGTTTCTAGCGTGCAGCATGGTAACTAGAGTTAGTAACAGCATAGTGTACACTTGGAATTTGCTAAGAGAGTCAGTCTGAAATGTCTTAGCACACCAAAAAGGGAAAAAAGGTAATTATGGGAGGTAAGGTATATGTTTCACAACGTATATGTATATCAAACTATCACACCCATCATCATAAATATACCATACAATTTTTTATCAGTTATGCCTCAATAAAGCTGGGGAAAAATTCAGCATCTGTTTACATATTATTAAGATGCCATCATATTAAAATACCTTTTCACATTTAAAATGACAGAAATTAAAATGATCATGATAAAAAAATTAAAAACTGAATCAAGGTCCTCCGTCTCTTTAGGAGAGTCAGTCGAGCTGTTGAGAGTTTCACCCCTACAGCTGTCTCCTGCCAGCTGGACAACTGGGCAGAGTGGACAGACTGCTTTCCATGCCAGGACAAAAAGGTGAGACATTAATAACCAATTCTGGAGCATTTAGCATTTGAATTGTGTAGTATGCATTCAAATGGGGATAAGCAGTTGGCACTATAAATCTGGAAGTCTGGGGAGAAAATGGATCTAGAAATAGGTATTCAGAAGCCATACACACATGGCGGTGGAACATATTTCTGCTTCTTCTGCTTTTGTCTGTAAGGCATTTGAATGAGGCTACACAGACATGTATGTTATGGCTTAGATGGAAAAAAGTAGCCTTCCAGAAATGGGCACACCGATCCCCACTGGCCCCTCTGGGTCTTGGCCAACCTACTGCCCTCTAGTGAGAGTCATCTGGAGGGACCAATGACTTGGGAACAAAATGCCAAGCTGTCCATGACCTATGGAAAACTGAGATAAACCAAAGCAGGCCACACAGGGTGTTTCTGAGGATTTCACTTTCATGCGCTGAAAAAGGCTGACACATCCAGTGAACAGATGTTTATCTATCTTGCCCACATAAGTGGTTTTAATTGGTCCAAAATGATTGCTAAACTCAGTAGCATAGGGAGATGTTGGGTGCACTCTGCTCTGGCAGGGAAAAGTATTACAGCTCTGTCTTTGTTCAGAATCACTGGCCTATCATGCTAGTAAAAAGACTAACTTCTATTCTGTTTTCTTAGTACTTTAAAATCTCTGCAGATAACACACACATAAGGGGTTGGTACAGCCCCTTACATGGTACACCACAGCCTCAGCCTTGTCTACTAGCCTGTTGCTGTCAAGCCTGTGTTTTAGCTTTGATTGAACAGCTTAGATTCTGGTTTGCACCTTATTT
>SJYV01034547.1:0-15515 GCA_006410875.1 Neotragus pygmaeus | reverse complement strand
GGGGAGAGGGAGGCGAGCAGGGGCAGACCTTTGGGGAACATCCAGCCCACGTGGTGCTTTGGGTCCATTCACTGCTGCTCCTTCCTCCAACTCGCCTGGATTCTGCCTGCAGCTGCCAAGCTGTCCTGCTCCTACTCGGGCTTCTCCTCGCCCCGCGTGGAGTGGAAGTTTACCCATGGTGATATCAGAGGTCTCGTTTGCTATAACAACAAAATCACAGGTGAGTCGCTCCAGCTCCTTGCTGACTGCCTACTTGTAGAGCGAGTGACTGTGCTTGGGTTCCAGGGGAGGGGCGCACCTCGGGTTCGAGTCTCCAGGGCCTTCCCATTGCCCTTGCGGTGGGAAGAAGGGAGCCCCTGTGCCTTGGGTGCTACCGTCGTCAGCTTCTCTCAGCTCTCCAGCTCACTCTGCCCCGGCTTCCTCTCTCCTGGCAGCTTCCTATGAGAACCGAGTTACCTTCTCGGACAGTGGCATCACCTTCCACTCTGTGACCCGGAAAGACACGGGGATGTATACTTGTATGGTCTCTGATGAGGGCGGCAACACCTATGGGGAGGTCACCGTCCAGCTCATCGTGCTCGGTATGTGCCGCAGGTCTTCTGTGTGGGTAAACCCTTAACAGGCTCTGCTAAGCTTCAGAGCTCACTGATAGTGAGGATGCTCCTGGCAGGTTGCAGGTGGGGCAGGGAGGAGGGTATTCAGAGTCCTGGTGCTGCCAGAGAGTGATAAGAGCCTGGCTAGGGGGAAGGCTAGAGCTGATGGATGGGAGTGTCATGCTACTGTGCCTGCAGGCAACCCTCCCACCCTTGTGACCAGTACCTTCTCTCCCTCCACAGTGCCTCCATCCAAGCCTACGATCAACGTCCCCTCCTCTGTTACCATTGGAACCCGAGCCGTGCTGACCTGCTCAGAGACAGATGGTTCCCCGCCGTCTGAATACAAGTGGTTCAAGGATGGGGTAGAGATGCCTGTGGAACCCAAGAGCAACCGTGCCTTCAGCAACTCTTCCTATACCCTGAACCACAAGACAGGGGAGTTGGTACGGATGTGTGTGTGTGTTAGTTGCTCAGTCGTGTTCGACTCTTCGCGACCCCATGGACTGTAACCTGCCAGGCTCCTTTGTCCATGGAATTCTCCAGGCAAGAATACTGGAGTGGATTGCCATTTCCTGCTCCAGGGGATCTTCCCGACTCAGGGATCAAACCTTGGTCTCCTGCGTCGCAGGCAGTGCAGGTGGGGTTGGGGTAAAAGGTGTGCAGGTTTATAGAAGCTCTGAAGGTGGGGGAAAAGCAAGCAGCAAGGTAACTTTGGCACGAGGGTCAGGAGACATAAAAGAGAGGTAAGTGGCTTCTTCAAGCAGGAAGCCAGTTCATCTCCTGCCCTCTAGATCTTTGACCCCGTGTCGGCCTCTGATACTGGAGATTTCTCCTGCGAGGCACAGAATGGCTATCAGTCTGCCGTGAAGTCAGACACCGTGCACATGGATGCTGGTGAGCGAGGGTGTGGCTGGGGCTTGCGCTCAGACCTGGGGTGCGGATTGGGGTCTGCTTCCGGCCTAGCTTTGGTGGTGCTGTCAGTGCCATGAAGGCGTATTCAGGTGCCTGACCTCTCATTTGTGTCCCATAGTGGAGCTCAATGTCGGAGGCATCGTGGCAGCTGTCCTTGTAACGCTCATTCTCCTGGGAGCCTTGATTTTTGGCATCTGGTTTGCCTATAGCCGAGGCTACTTTGACAGTGAGTATTTGCCCTCCAGAGTGGATCCTCCCTGCTTCAGGGCCTGATTCTGGAGTGCCACCTGAGTGCCGACCTGGTAGTGAGCCTTTGTGTGCTGGGTTACCTCCCGGGAAGCGTGGGTCACCCGGGTCTCAGGGCCACACACCGGGGTCCCCATCTTCCTGTGCCATGCTGTCTTCTACTCTGCTGACACTCATGGTCCCATTTCTTGTCTTTCAGGAGCAAAGAAAGGGTGAGTGAGCTGCTGCCCAGGGGCTCTCTGAGGCTGAGGACGTGTTTGTGCATGGTTTGAAGCTGAGATGTGCCCAGGGGAAGAGGTTGGAGGGGGAGGCAACCAGCCTGGTAGGGAGAACATCTTGATTCCCACCATTGTCCACTGCGGTCCTGTGCTTGTCCTTTCTCCCTCCACCCAAACCTCCCTACCGAGAGCTCCGTGTACCCGTGAAGTTCTCAGTCCTGGCCTCTAATGTTAGTGAGCGGAGGTTAAGGAGAGGGACTGGGGGCTGAGTGTCTCCATCTTCTGGGTTGTCTTTAGGACCTCCAGTAAGAAGGTAATTTACAGCCAGCCCAGTGCTCGAAGTGAAGTGAGTATGCCTGCCCTGGGAGGGGGAGGGCCCCCTGGCTGGAGGTGGGGGTTTCCAGCCCGTGTTCACATGTATTCTGGGGATTATCTAGCAGCTAGAGAAGACTGACGAGAGCTGACTTGGATGTTTGATTTCTCCAGGGGGAGTTCAGACAGACCTCGTCATTCTTGGTGTGACCCCGGTCCGGCTTCTCTCCAGTGCTTGCCTTTCTCAGGTGCTACCAGACTCTGGCCCCTGATGTCTGTAGTTTCACAGGATGCCTTATTTGTCTTCAAGCCCCTCCAGGGGCCCCCACTTTTATCTTAGGTTGTGTTTTGTAATAATTTCAGCCATGTACACCTTCCTGCCTCCCTTCCTTTCCCACCACTGCTGAGTGGCCTGGGACTTGTTTAAAGCCTTCTTGTCCCAGCCCTGCAAAGGATCAGAGAGAAGTCCTGACTGATGCCTGCTGACCACAAGTAGACCACAAGAGCGGTGGAGGCACTCACCGCCCCTGCATGTAGTGGTTCTCAGATAGGAATCTGGAGCCTGGCTTCTGGACTCCTTCCTGCTGTGCAGCTGGTCTCGAGTGGGGACTGGAGACTGGAGCAGCTGGAACGGCTGTTTGGAAACAGTGTCGAGTCTCTGCCTGTCAGTCCACTTTCTTCTGTCTGCCATGGGAAGTGCCACTGGGATCCTCCCGCACCATCCTCTTCCTGAACACAAGCAGACTGACAACGGTGTCTGTAGGGAAAACAAGACGCTGATCTGCAGAAAAGAAAGCTGGAGTGGACAGCTCAAGCTATCACCCTTCTCTTGGTTGGAACAACTCGACCTGCCCTTTTAAGATATGTCTGCAGGGTTACGGAAATTTGTGTAGCAGTCAGTTCTGCTGAGCATATGAGTGTGTGTTTGTGGTCTTAGCCCTATGTTGAAATCAAGTGTTCCAGTGTCCTCTTGGGATGGGAGGAGAGCACCTGGCTGAAGTGACGCTGTGCTCCAGGTTCTACGTGATCTGACTCAACCCAGTGAAAGAAGCCTGCCCTCCCACCTCTGCCAACCCAGATGCACTAGCACACTTCCCAGAGGCTACAGGAAAAGCTGCTCCAGAGCCTGAGGCAGGATTTCTCAAATCCTTTGGAGAACCACTTCTTTAGTATTAAAGTAGTACTACTTTATTTAGAGGGTAGGTATAGGTGAGAGCAGGAGTGAGTGGGGTAGACACGCCTGTCCCTGCTTTCCTCATCCCATCTGGACCCTTCTTTGCCCTTGAATCTCTTTCTCCCTTTACCCCAGTAGTCTATTTATTAACTAGCAAGAGGGCAAATAAGGGATCTTCTAGGACTGATTTTGCTAATTTTGTGGAGGATACTGTGCACCATTTTACCATATTGTGTACCCTTATCTGACAGTCCCTCCCAGAGCTAAGTTTTCTTTTCATCCAGGGTCCAGAAGGAAAAACAAAAAACAAATCATATTGTCACGCACCAATAAAAAATAAGCTTTCCAGATGGAAATAAAATCTAATTAGGCAATAAAAGTAGAGATTGTGAAATGGTTCAGTAAGAGAGAAAATTTCAAAGTATGTTTCAGTTTCCTGGTTGGGAGACAGGGTGGGAAGGAGTGAAGGGAGTAAAGGGCGCAGGGAGGCAGAGGTGAATCATTGCTCTTGCAAGTCTGGAGCAGATGGTTCCTCACTCCCTAGGTCACTTGTGAGGAGTATGAGTCAGTGATTACCAGCCTTGGAATTTACATCTCCAGCTAACAACAGCCCCTTTGAGTTGGAAAACACCTTGTCTGCTTTCATTTTAGAATGTTAAAACTAATTTTTGTAATAAATGTTTATTTTTCACATTGATTTTGTTTAAATCCTGAAGTTCTAGCTTTTAAAGAAGTGGAACTCCCAGAGTGACTTCGACATTCAATAATCTTCCCTGTAGTCTTTTATTTAAGAGATCTGGGATATCCTTCTACAGAATCTGGTGGTTAGATTTCAGTTTAACTTACCATTGGAANTGTTTAAATCCTGAAGTTCTAGCTTTTAAAGAAGTGGAACTCCCAGAGTGACTTCGACATTCAATAATCTTCCCTGTAGTCTTTTATTTAAGAGATCTGGGATATCCTTCTACAGAATCTGGTGGTTAGATTTCAGTTTAACTTACCATTGGAAAAGGAAATGGCAACCCACTCCAGTATTCTTGCTTGGAAAATCCCATGGATGGAGGAGCCTGGCAGGCTACAGTCCATGGGGTTGAAGAGAGTCAGACACGACTGAGCCACTTCATTTTCACTTTAACTTACCATTAGACTGTACTTAATGGTAATGTGAGTGAATATAATCTATATTAAAAGGAGACTTGGGGTTGGAGAACAGGGTGATTCTGTAGAGATTAGTGTTTTAGACATGGACCCAACCTGATTAGAGATAAAATGATTGAACATTAAGCATGTGTTTGTTGTCCCTGTGTTAATAGGATTTGCAGATCAAGGTGGGGATGGGGAAAGTGGGAAATGGATTGGTCCATTTCTGCATGCTGGGGCATGGGACAGATCAGTAAGGAGATAAATGAAGAGAGTACAACTTGCACTTTGAAAATCTTGCAATTTACTGTCCCTTTCTTGGTACTAGCTGTAAAAATCTAGTATGAAATGGGATTTTTCCAAGAAGAGGAATTTGTAATTTTTTTTCTTTTTTTGGCCACACTGGAGCTTGTGGAATGTTAGTTCCCCAATCAGGGATTGAACCCTCGGTCCATGGCAATGAAAGCCTAAGCCCTAACCACTGGACCGCCAGGGAATTTCCCAGTGGCTTGTTGAATAATTACTATCATTCATAAAGTTACTGTATATTACTGCTATCCCCATTTCACAGATTGGGAAAAAGAGGCACAGAAATGCTAAGGAACCTAGGCAAGTGTAGATCTGGGATTCAGGACAGCTCCAGAAGAGGCTGGGTAGCATATGTTCTCACAGTGACCCTTCTTGAGAAAGCAGGAGGAGCTGGAGACAGAATTTAACTTTCCCTGTAGGGGTGTGTGTGTGTGAGGATTAGGAGAGAGCAATGACACATGGGGGTTTCTCTGAACTGTGACACCCCAACAGTACCTACAGTACAGACTGAGACTAGCAATTCTGAAGCTTTTGGCAGAATGTAGGGCTTGTGAGTGCCACCTTCTGGAATGAAAGATAATGTCACTGCCTGAGGCCCAAGTGGCAAACAAGGCATGTCATATTTGTGGATAATGAGGAGTGAGAACAGCAACTTCATTAGTTGGCAAAATGAGAATACAAAAAGATCTCAATAGGCAGGAATGATAAACTTCATCTTAGAAGTTCAATAGTAGTAAGTGTCAGATTGTATCTTTGGACTTGCAAAACCAATTCTTCATGTGTAAAGTTGGGAAAATGTAGAATGTCTAGAAGCAGAGAGATTCTCGCTGCTGATAGTGCTAAAACCCTATATGAAGTTCTGCTTTAGGTGTCAAACTTTTTAAGATGATTACAGACAAATAGAATATCTTCATAGAAAGTGATATGGATGGTGAAGGGACTTAAAACTGTCATTGGAAACTTCTAAAACCATGTCAAACCCAAAGAATAAAGATTCAAGCAAGATAAAGTTAGATATTTGAAGATTACTGGATGGATGGCCTCAAGGGAGAAAATTAGAATCAGTGGATGATGTCCAAGAAAGAAGGCTGGTTCTAATTCAGAATGTGCCCTTCAGAGCGTTAAGGAAGGGGTGTTGTGTGGTGGGAAAATGTGTGCACATGACTGCTCAGTCGTGTCAGACTCTGTGACCCCATGGACTGTAGCCTGCCAGGGATTTTCTAGTTGAGAATACTGGAGTGGGAAGAAAATATACACAACCTGATTTTTATATCATAGTAAAACATGCTGGAGAGAGGACGTGAAGAAGCAATCAATTCCTGTGGTGAACACAGCAACGTAAATGCTGGAAGTCCTCTAGCATGATGATGCTATTCGTATTACCCCATTCTGATACTCTTCTGGTGCCCACTAGCTGCCATCTCCACACATTCATCTACCTCAAGAATCAAAGGGACCAAATGTCTGCAGTGTTTTTTGGACATGTCTGCCATGGTTTAATTTCAGTGATAACTTTCTTCCATAAATTTTTTTTTTGTTTTTTCTTTTTTTACAAATCAGAAAGGTGAACTTGGCTCATAGAGTCTACTTGGTGAGCTCAAAGATACCTCCAGAGAATAAAATTTATGGTTTTGTGACCCGGTGGACTGTAGCTCACCAGGCTCTGTCCATGAGATTCTCCAGGCAAGAATGCAGTAGTGGGTTGCCATTTCCTTCTAAAGGGGATCTTCTTGACACAGGGATCGAACTCCTTGCATTGCAGCCAGATTCTTTACCAACTGAGCTATCAAAAGAAGCTAAAGCACCTAACCTCATATTGATTTTGAACATCGACTTAACATTTCTTCGGTCCAGGTCTGTGACATCCCTGTGGAGAAAGAGACAACAGAGTAAGTGGGGACATCTGGATTAGAATAAGGGCTAAATCCCAGGAGCCTACAGGAAAGGAGTGAATGGAGAGCCAGATATTTTTAAATGTTGAGTTTTAATCCAGATTTTTCACCAACATCCTTTTTTAAAAAAATTTATTTTTTATTAAAGGATAATTGTTTTATAGAATTTTGTTGTTTTCTGTCAAACCTCAGCATGAATCAGCCATAGGTATACATATATCCTCTTTCACTAACATTCTCATCTCTTGATTTTTTAAAGTGAAAGTGAAGTCGCTCAGTCGTGTCCGATTCTGATTCACCAAGCTCCTCCATCCATGGGATTCTCCAGGCAAGAATACTGGAGTGGGTTGCCATTTCCTTCTCCAGGAACCCAGGTCTCCCACATTGCAGGCAGACTTTTTAAACCTCTGCACCAATGAAAATAAACAGAAAAGCGATGGGGGACAGAGGGTCCCAGGCCTTGAAGCATGCATTTTGTTCTTGCTGTGTGGGCAGTAAAGACCGTGGAACGGGGTACAGGGCTGAGAATACAATGGGCAGCCTCATTAACTTCTGGTGGACTCCTTCCCAGGCAGCTGGGCTCCTGGGTTTTCAGCGTTCTTCCTATTTCTGAGCCCAGCTCACAGTTTTAACTGTTGAGGTGGCCAGGAAGGAGCACATTCAAACCTTCCCTGGGGAGGCATCAACCTATACAGGAAAGGCTGAATGCTGAGAATGAGGTCCATCCATCCTGGTCTGAAAGGAGCCTGGCAACAGCAATGTGGCCAGAGGGATAAACAAGGAGCAGGGACAACCCCTAAGGCTCTGGGTATCTCTCTCTCACCTTTTCCCACCAGTATTTTGACAACACTCCCAAGAGACTTGTGACCTAAGTCTGTTTACACACAGAACACTTGAAGTCTACCTCGCAGGGAAGAAAAGTCATTTCCCCACTACCCTCCTAGGTTCTTCAGTTGGGGTCCTGTCATTAGACTAACAAAAGATAATTTGGGCGTATACAGCATAATAAAAGAATAATAATGTTTTAGTGAAATGACCAGTCAAAAGGAAAAAGACTTTCCAGGAATGGCAAATTGTAGGGACGTAAGTATATGGGAGCGGAGAAGGCAATGGCAACCCACTCCAGTGTTCTTGTCTGGAGAATCCCAGAGACAGAGGAGTCTAGTGGGCTGCCATCTGTGGGGTCTCACAGAGTTGAACACGACAAGCGACTTAGCAGCATCAAGTATATGGGAGAAACTAAAGGGACATGAATGTTAGGTTTGTTATGTAGATTTTTTCTTGTGTCGTCTCTGGGCTAAAGGCTAGAGTTGTCTCTGGTGATTAACTTCTGTCCTTTCTAGTAAAGGTGGAAGGGCACCTTAATAAATTTATGTCCTGCTTTTAGGCAAATAGGGGAAGGGCAGAGGGCTTTTCTTGTATGCACTATTCATCCTCTTCAGCTTGAAATAATCAATATGCCAAAGTGGCATATTTTGGGGTGGCATATTCTGCTACCCATCAATATCTATTTTTGGAGGGGAGTTGTTAATGTTCAGTTGCTCAGTCATGTCTCACTCTTTGCAATGCCATCGACTGCAGCATGTCAGTCCTCCCTGTCCTTCACTATCTCCTGGAGTTTGCTCAAATTTATATCCATTAAGTTGATAATGCCATCCAACCATCTCATCCTCTGCCCTTTCTCCTCCAGCCTTCAATCTTTCCCATCATTAGGGTCTTTTCCAGTGAGTCACCTCTTTGCATAGATGGCCAAAGTATTAGTGCTTTAGCTTCAGCATCAATCCTTCCAACAAATATTCAAGGTTGATTTTCTTTAGGATTAACTGGTTTGATCTCCCTGCTGTCCAAGGGACTCTCAAGAGTCTTTTAGAACACAATTCAAAAGCATCAATTCTACAGGGCTCAGCTTTCTTTATGGTCCAACTCTCTGACTTCCATACATGACTACTGGAAAAACCATAGCTTTGACTATATGAACCTTTATCAGCAAAGTTCATGGTTGCAGTCACCATCTGGAGTGATTTTGAAGCCCAAGAAAATAAAGTCTGTCACTGTTTCCATTTTTTCCCCATCTGTTTGCCATGAAGTGATGGAACTGGATTACTCTCCTCTTTCACCTTCATTAAGAGGCTCTTCAGTTCCTCTTCACTTTCTGCCATTAGAGTGGTGTCATCTGCATCTCCAAGAAACACAGGTTGAAATTTTTAAAGATGTCCATGCTGAAAAGGGATGTCACTGTTGGCAGAAACATCACAGATTTTTATACAAAGGTGTGAGAAAGATGAGCATTCTTTAGAGTTTGAGATAAGCAGATTTAGGTGAAAAACAGCCTTATGTTTTCCCTCATGGAGCTTTTACACATTTAGGAATCATAGGAGAGCTGATGCGGCTGAAATTCCCTGCTGCTGCTAAGTCACTTCAGTCGTGTCCGACTCTGTGCGACCCCATAGACGGCAGCCCACCAGGCTCTGCCATCCCTGGGGTTCTCCAGGCAAGAACACTGGAGTGGGCTGCCATTGCCTTCTCCAGAAGTTGTTCCCTAGGGGGCAGCAATCCGGTTGGAGGGCAGGACCTGAAGCTGTAGTTGCCTAGTGCTTTACATAATGATAGCTGGCCTGGAATCCTCAGTGCCAGGCATTGTTCTAAAACCACTGAATGCACTAGCTCATTTAATCCTCACACCTAAAAGGAAGGTACTCTATCATTCATATCTGCAGATGAGGAATTGAGGCAGGAAAGCAGTTAAGTGCCTTGCCCAATGTCATATAGGGGTAAGTAGTGGAGCCAGAATGCAGACCCAGAAGGACAGACTCCAGAGCCCAAATTCTAAAGACTCACTATTCTGCCTCTACCAAGGTTATAGAAATGTAATTATCTGTATGAAAAAGAGCTATTGGAAAGTTTCCCTAAACCACACCAGCACTGTCACTCTGTACACAACTCCAGAGGCTTTTTGAAAAATTCAAGAATATGAGATGCCTTGTTGGGAGACACTGCAGGCCAGGGGTGCTGCTCTTGTGGAATTCAGTGTAAGCAATACCAGGAGGATGCGACCTGGGGCTCTTGCCTGCAGCTCCCTGTGGAGCCTGCAGAATCCAGGCCTGGATCTGAGGTCTATTTCAAGAAAGCATTTCTTATGCATGCAGGTCAAATTTCCCTGTACACTGAAAACTTTTTTAGTCCTAGGCCTTGATCATGTAGAAGAGAGAAGG
Source organism: Neotragus pygmaeus (assembly GCA_006410875.1). NCBI lineage: Eukaryota > Metazoa > Chordata > Mammalia > Artiodactyla > Bovidae > Neotragus > Neotragus pygmaeus. The sequence continues at coordinate 5,504 of SJYV01034547.1, read as the reverse complement.
AAAAGAAGAAATGAAAATAGAATGAGGGGAAAGAAGTTGGCTAGGGTGGGAAGCAGGTGATGACAACCTCTAGCTCTCAATGTTAGAACAAAGCCTAAGGTCCATGTGGTCTAAAGATTGCCCTCTGCTGAATGTTTGAGTTCCACCCAAATTCATATGCTGAAATCCTAACCCTCAAAGGTGATGGTATTAGGAGGTGGAGTCTTTAGCCGAAGTTTAAGTCATGAGGGTGGGGCCTTCATTAATGGGATTGGTGCACTTATAAAAGAAGCTCCTCCTTCCACCAGGGAGGATATGAGAAGTCTACAATTTGGAAGAGAGCCCTCATCCAACCATCCTAATCTCAGACTTCCAGCCTCCAAAACTGAAGAAATAAATTAGCATTGTTCATAAGCTACCCAGTCAACAGTATTTTGTTATAGCGGCCTAAATGAACCAAGGGATCCTCTAATATTTTAAAGGGTCTCAGTGGATGAAAGGACAAGACAGCAGGTATACTTGTGAAATAAAGCTGGTAAAAGGGTTAAGCCTGTCAACTACAAATTGGCACTTGCCAAGGGCATTTGCCAGCAACTGAACACCAACAAGAAGGGCGTTTGCATTCTAGCCATGCTATTACAGCTGCTGACCTTCAACACTCCCTGAAGGGAATTCAGGGTGGAGAGTGAGTTGCTCTGTGTTCCAGGAAAACTGGTGGAACAGGTCTTTAGATAGATATTTTCAGGAGCTGATTTCATGATCCCAGTCCTTGCATCTCCTCATATCTAGAAAAGCACTCAATCCCTTCATGGCCACATCAGCTCCTCCTGACTAGCAGAAAATCCTGTGAAGAAAGCATTTGACTGCACTGAAACCCCCCTTCTCCAAAATCGTACATATTGGCCTTCCCCCACTGCTTCTTTGGAGCGGTCTCTCAGAGCTATTTGAGGTGCTGTCTCCCAGGCTGTCCCAAATAATACTTAACTTGCAACTCTCACTTTATGCATCTTTTTAATTGGCTAGCCCCACGTCTGTTAAATTTTATTTGGGGCAAAATGAGTACTGTGGCCCAGGAGACAGCAACTCAGATAGCTCTGAGAAACTGTTCCAAAGAGGAAGGTGATATATGTGATCTTGGTGAAGGGGAAATACTTACAATCAAGCACATATTTTTTCCCATAACGTTTCTACTAGTCTTGTGAAGATTTTGCTAGTCATGAGGAACAGTCATCACCCTGAAGGATTTTAGTGCTTTTCTAGATATGAAGAGATACAAGAATTGCGCTCATTAAATCAACTCATGAAATAGCTAACTATCTGGACACCTGTCCTGCCAGTTTTTTCACAAACAGTGTGTCTCATTTCTGCTATGCACCCTGAACTCCTTTCAAGGGATGTTGAAAGTCAGCAGTTGCAGCAGTACGTGATTCGATCCTTGTAGAGGTAGATGGCAAGCACCCATGGCAAGTGCCAGTTTGTAGTTGACAGAGGTGAGGTAAGGTGAAGTCGCTCAGTCGTGTCCGACTGTTTGCGACCCTGTGGGCTGTAGGCTTCTCCAGGCAAGAATACTGTAGTGGATTGCCATTTCCTTCTCCAGGGGATCTTCCCGACCCAGGGATCGAACCCGGGTCTGCCGTATTGGGGGCAGACGCTTTAACCTCTGAGCCCTGTCAGGGAAGCCAGTTGACAGGGGTAGTGAAATGTACAAAGGTACAAATAGTCCCAAAGAAAAGGTACAGTACCTTTCTTGCAGCTAGACATGCTACCACTAGGGGGCGCTAGACCCTTCTGTCATGGCTATTAACGTGATGCTATGTTAAAGGCATGATTTCCCGGACATAGAGTTAAGTATGAGGAATTAAAAATAGCTAACTTCCCTTATCAGATTGGCAAAATTTTAAAATCTTGTACAGGGGAGGAAAAAGAATTTTGCATCCACCCTTCTAAGTTNTTCTCTTCGAAAGGTTGACTTCTACTTGGTTTTCAGAGCATTTCCTATGTATGTATGTATGTATTTATTTATATGTTTGCTCCTTTTAAAAAGTAATCAACTCAAGATAATCCCTATGTCAACGTAGGGGATCAGAATTTGCCACTGTAAAATGTCTCTTTGGCATGCTGTGCTGTGCTTAGTTGCTCAGTGGTGTCCAACTCTTTGCGACCCCATGGACTGTAGCCCACCAGGCTCCTCTGTCCATGGGGATTCTCTAGGAAAGAAGGCTGCAGTGAGTAGCCTGTCCCTTCTCCAGTGGATCTTCCAGACCCAGGAATCGAACTGGGGTCTCTTGCATTGCAGGCAGACTCTTTACCAGCTGAGCTACCAGGGAAGCTCCTTTCATTGGCATATTCGTTGCTTTAAGCTGGTTATTCTCTGAGAAACAGCAGACATGGTGAAGTGAAAGTCGCTCAGTCGTGTTTGACTCTGTGACCCCATGGACTATACACAGTCCATGGAATTCTCTAGGCCAGAATACTGGAGTGGGTAGCCTTTCCCTTCTCCAGGGGATCGTCCCAACCCAGGGATCAAATCCAAGTCTCCCATATTGCAGGCAGATTCTTTACCAGCAGAAAAAAAGCCCGAGAATACTGGAGTGGGAGGTCTATCCCTTCTCCAGCCGGGGCTCTGTAAACCAAGTGGGAGTTGCCTTCTTGTAAGAAATGATTACGTGTGTGAGGGAAATCTCCATTTGTAAGGGTGTGCTTTCTCTGTACCTCTAAGAGGAAGATGACCAAATCTCTGGAAACTTATCAACAGAGAAGGCAATGACCTAAATCCGCATCACAATTACCCTTCTTTACTTTGCGGTTCCTGGTAACTTCCCATAATGCATTGCCCCCATTCTCAACATTCTCTTTTGTCTTTAGCTGAGGATGATATTTAAGGTGAAGAGTTTGGCCATTTTGTTGAGTCACTCAGTTTCCTGAGTTAGTTATCCAGTTTCCTGAGTCTCTCCCCTGGATATATGTTATTAATTAAATTTTGCTTTTCTCGTGTTAATCTGGTTCATGTCAATTTATTTCTTAAACTAGCCAGAAAAAGCTAAAAGGGGAGAGGAAAATTTCTTCCTCCTCAATACCAAAAAGGCATATGTTCGGGTGGCATATTCTGCTCCCCTTCACTTGATAATACACTTGATCATCAAGGGTGGGGAAACAAACACATATTTTGCTGATGTGAATATAAAAGGGGGGCAATTTGTTGTGGACTACAAATTGGCACTTGCCAAGGGCATTTGCCAGCAACTGAATAACAACAACAACAAGGAGGGCATTTGCCATCTGCTTCTGTGTAGGTAGAATCCTGTGCTGCTGCAGCTGTTGACCTTCAACACTCCCGGAGGGAGTTCAGGGTGGAGAATAAGAGGCACTTTGCGCTCCAGGGAAACTGGTGGAACAGGTCTTCAGATAGATATTTTCAGGAAATGATTTCATGATCTCAGTCCTTGCATCTCATTTCTAGAAAAGCACTAAATCCCTTCATGATGACATCAGCTCTTTGTGACTAGTAGAAAACCTTTTGTTAAGATAAGTGCTTGATTGCTTTGAACTCCCCCTTCCCATAAATCACATATATTGGCTTTCCTTCACTGTCACTTTGGAGCCGTCTCTCAGCTATCTGAAGTGCTGTCTCCTGAGTTGCAGTCCTTATTTTGCCCCAAATCAAAATCAACTCGTAATTCTCATGTTGTGCATGTTTTTTTAGTTGACATTGTCAATATCATAATAAAGCTACATATACATTTCAAATATGACCTGGCTAACATGTTCTCAAGCAAAACTTGTCTGCTCACCTGCCATGCAGGAAAGCCAGTCTACTGATAACACGGTGTGACGAAGGAAAGGACATCATTTATTGATGTTTCAGGAATCTTTTTTGGGGGGCCATATCAAGTGGCTTGCAGGATCCTAATTCCCCAACCAGGGAATCTAACCTGTGCCCTGTGCAGTGGAAGTGCAGAGTCCTAACCACTGAACCACTAGAAAATTCCTGATGTTTCAGGAATCTTAATCATCAGCTTTCCGGTTCCAACCAGTCTGAGGTCTATGGACTTGTGGTCAGCATGAAGTCATAGCTCTCCACCTGGGTAGGGGTCTTAGTTTCTGCAAAACAACTCAAATATATGCATCAGATGATTTATTATCTGTGTTCCATGAGGAGAAACTAGAACTCTGCTTTATGGCTGAAATACTGTTAAGCCATCATTACTTTTCTTGCTTGACTGCTTTTCCTGTTTTTGTGCCTGTCCTCACTTCCCTAATTAGTAACTGTTTGAGTCTGCTCTTTGGAACTCAGAGAAGGCTTAGGAGACTAAAACATTTTTCTCCAAATAAGAAGCGTGGGACATGGAGCAGCTTTTGTACCAGGGAAGTCCTTGCAGGTTCCTGCTCATTTTTAATCCCCCTCCCCTTTTCTTTGATAGTTCTCACCTCTGACAGAACAAGGATGGGGCAAGAGAGTGAAGGTGACAGGGCTGACAGTTTGATCCCTGGTAGAGGAAGTGAGATCATGCTTGCTGCTCATCACAACCAAAAAAATCTGGAGAAAAAAAAAAGGGTCAATAAGCTATGGTGTATTCACACAATGAAATACTATGCAAATATCAACTGAAAAACACACAGCATAGAAGCTGTGAGTTGGGCTCTCCTCGGGGTACAGTGGCTGGGAATATGCCTGCCAGTTGCAGGGGACACGGGTTGGATCCCTGGTCCAGGAAGGTTCCACATGCTTTGGGGCAGCCAAGTGCCTGCACCACAATTGCTGGAGCCCACGTGCTCGAGCCCGAGTGCTGCAACTACACAAACCTGTGTGCCCAGACTCTGTGCTTTGCAACTAGAGACACCACTGCAGTTAAGAAGCCTGCACACCGCAATGAAGGGCGAGCTCGCATGGGGCAATGAAGACCTGGTGCAAAAAATAAATGCATACATAAATAAGTAATTAAAAAAAGAAATTGGGAGTTAAGTTTTATTTGGGAAACCTATACAGCACAAGAGAACATCTCAAGAGCGCTGAAGAACTTCTCTAAAGATGTAAAGGAGGAGCTGGAGTATATATGAACTTTTTCTTATTTATTTATTTTTAATTTATTTTTTATTGAAGGATAATTGCCTTACAGAATTTTGCTGTTTCCTGTCAAACCTCAACATGAATCAGCCATAGGTATACATAGATAATGTTTGTTATTAACAAAGGAATAAAGCATTTCAATTTTCATTCCTAATTCTTCTAATATTTTAAATCACAATAAGGATATACTAATCTTGTTTTTTTTTTCATTTTTTCTATACATTTATAACCAAGAATAAAGCAATTTTTAATACCAACAAAAATTTTAAAGAAAATTGCATTTTCCCCATATATTATTAACATTTTCCCAGTTTCAGCTTGCATGGTTATTTTTATGGTTCTACAGTACCATGAAAAGCTAAGACTGTGTATATAGATAATATATTGAATACTATCAGTTCAGTTCAGTTCAGTCACTCAGTCATGTCCGACTCTCTGTGACCCTATGAATGCAGCA
>SJYV01034545.1:0-11371 GCA_006410875.1 Neotragus pygmaeus | reverse complement strand
CTTTTTCACTCTGCTCTTTCACTTTCATCAAGAGGCTTTTTAGCTCCTCTTCACTTTTTGCCATAAGAGTGGTGTCATCTGTATATCTGAGGTTATTGATATTTCTCCCGGCAATCTTGATTCCAGCTTGTGTTTCTTCCAGTCCAGCGTTTCTCATGATGTGCTCGGCATATAAGTTAAATAAGCAGGGTGACAATATACAGCCTTGACGTACTCCTTTTCCTATTTGGAACCAGTCTGTTGTTCCATGCCTAGTTCTAACTGTTGCTTCCTGACCTGCATACAGATTTCTCAAGAGGCAGGTTAGGTGGTCTGGTATTCCCATCTCTTTCAGAATTTTCCACAGTTTTTATTGTGATCCACACAGTCAAAGGCTTTGGCATAGTCAATCAAGCAGAAATAGATGTTTTTCTGGAACTCTCTTGCTTTTTCCATGATCCAGCAGATGTTGACAATTTGATCTCTGGTTCCTCTGTCTTTTCTAAAACCAGCTTGAACATCAGGAAGTTCACGGCTCACGTATTGCTGAAGCCTGAATTGGAGAATTTTGAGCATTACTTTACTAGCATGTGAGATGAGTGCAATTGCGTGGTAGTTTGAGCATTCTTTGGCATTACAGGGTCATACGGTAGTTTTATCTTTTTTAATATTAATTGGTTATTTCAATTGGAAAATAATTACTTTACAATATTGTGATATTTTTTGCCATACACTTACATAAATCAGCCATGGGTGCAGGTGCCCCACCCCGCTAGCTTGCACCTCCCCCCCATCTACCTTCTTCCTATCCCATCTTCTTGGTTCTCCCAGAGCTCCAGCTATTAGTGCCCTATTTCATACATCAAAATTACACTGGTCATCTATTTTACTTATGACAATATACATTGCCCTTTCAAATCATCCCACTCTTGCCTTCTCCCACAGAATCCAAAAGTCTTTTCTTTACATCTGTGTCTCTTTTGCTGCCTTGCATATAGGATTGTCATTATCATCTTTCTAAATTCCATGTATATGCAGTTATATACAGTGTTGGTGTTTCTCTTTTGACTTACTTCACTTTGCATAATAGGCTCCAGTTTCATTCACTTCATTAGAACTGACTCAAATGCATTTCTTTTTATAGCTTAATAATATTACATTGTGTATATGTACCACCACTTCCTTATTTTTTAAGGAAGATTCATACTGTTACCCATAGTGGTTGTATAAGTTTACATTCCTACCAACAGTGGAGGAGGAGCCCCTTTTCTCCACACACTCTCCAGCATCTTAATTTGTTAATTTTTTGATGATAACCATTTTGTTTGTGGATTGGAAGAATCAACATTGTCAAAATGACTATATTACCCAAGCCAATCTAAGATTCAGTGTAACACCTATCAAATTACCTATATAATTTTTAACAGAACTAAATATATATATTAATTTGTATGGAAACACAAACGACCACAAATAGCAATCTTGAGAAGGGAAAATGGAGCTGGAAGGATTAGGCTCCCTGATTTCAGACTATAACTAAAGTTATAGTCATCAAAGGAATATTGTCCTGGCACATAAATAGAAATACAGACCAATGGGATTGGATAGAAAACCCAGAAAAATACCCATCACCTATGGTCAAATAATCTATGACAAAAGAGGCATGACTACAAAATATTGAAAATACAGTGTCTTTAATAAATGGTGCTGGGAAAACTGGAAGGTTACATGTTAAAAAATGAAAATAACTGATTCTTTGACACCATGTAAAATGGGTTTAAGACCTAAATGCAAGGCCAGACACTGTAAAACTCTTAAAGTAAAACATAGGCAGAATACTTTCTGACATAAATCACAGCAATATCTTTTTTGACCCATCTCTCTGTCTAATAAAAATAATCAAATGGGACCTACTTAAACTCAAGTTTTTGCACAGCATAGGAAGCAATAAAGAAAAAAAAAAGTCAACCCATAGACTTGAAGAAAATATTTTCAAATTATATGACAGACAAAGGATTAGTCTCCCAATCTACAAATGCATGAAGGTTAACCTCATCAAACAAACAACTCAATCCAACAATGGGCAGAAGAACTATATAGACATTTTCCCAAAGAAGATGTACAGATGGCCAAAAAGTACATGAAAAGATGTGCAATATCACCAATTATTAGAAATGCAATCTTAGCACCACCCAACTCCCAATTCTGTCAAAGTTGCTATTCTCTTCTCCATCTCTTCTCCAAGCTTCATAATACAGACTCTCTCCTGGCTGATGCAACAGCCATAGCATAACAATGTACATAGTGAATCATGACATAACCTCACAAAACATAATCATGATGCTGCTGCAATGTAGTCCTGGTAGCACAGCAGCCAGGGTTTTCACGGTGAAGCTCATACAGGCACAAAGTAACCTGTGACCAAGTGGGTACCTTGTGATGCACATGCTCAGTCTATAAGTGATCTCAGATATTATATAATCATTATTTGCAAAACATGGGGCAAAAGGGAGAGGCCTTGGGAGAGAGAGCCTAAATACATCATCATGGCTAATTTGCTCTTTCCCTGCAACTAGTCTGCTGCTGCTACTGCTGCTAAGTTGCTTCAGTCGTGTCTGACTCTGTGCGACCCAGTAGATGGAACTAGTCTAAGTCAATGTCAATATATCTCAGGCAGATATATGAGATCAAAATTAATATCAACTTTTAATACATGAAGAAGCTGGGGCTGAGAGGTTGCTTACTTGCCTAGTCATAGATGATCTAGAAGATAAAGCCAGAATAACAAGTCTTCTTTATCTAACTTGAAAATTTATGCAATATAGCTTGGCTTCCTAGACTCTAGCACACCTGGATAGGGCAAAAAAAGTCCCACATTATTGAATTTGTCTGATTTGCATCAATCAATCATCTCAGTGTACTAATCCCTATCATTTTCTCCCTTTAAGCATATCTTAAAAAAGAGTTGGACACAGTACTTGGGTGCAAGCTCAAGAATGACAGAATGATCTTGGTTCATTTCCAAGGCAAACTATTCAATATAACAATAATCTGAGTCTATGCCACTACAATTAATGCTGAAGAAGCTGAAGTTGGATGGTTATATGAAGACCTACAAGACCTACTAGAACTGACACTAATAAAAGATGTCCTTTCAACTAGGGTACTAGAATGCAAAAGAAGGGAGGCAAGAGATAATTTGAAAAGAAAAAAATAAACAGGAGATGACTATGGCTCAGATCACAAACACATCACTGGCAAATTCAGACTTAAATTGAAGAATATAGGGTGAATCACTAGGGCATTCTAGTATGACCTATATCAAATCCTCTATGATTATACAATGGAAGTGACAAATATATTCAAGGGATTAGATCTGATAGAGTGCCAGAAAAATTATAAACAGAGATTCATAACATTGTACAGGAGGTGGTGATCAAAATCATGCCCTAGAAAAAGAAATGAAAAAAGGCATAATTGTTGTCTGAGAGTCCTTACAAATAGCTGAGAAAAGAAAAGAAGTGAATGCAAAGAAAAAAAGGAAAAATATACCTATCTGAAAGCAAAGTCCCAGAGAATAGCAAAGAGAGATAAGAAAGCCTTCCTAAGTGAACAATACAAAAAAATATAGGAAAGCAATGGAATGGGAAAGACTAGAGATCTCTTCAAGAAAATTAGAGATTCCAAGGGAGCATTTCATGCAAAAACAGGCAGAATAAAGGACAGAAACAACAGGAAAGGAAAAACAAAGACATGGGCCTAACAGAAGCAGAAAATATTAAGAAGTGGCAAGAATATGCAGAATAACTATATAAAAATATCTTAGTGACCCAGAGAATCACAATGGTGTGATCACTCATCTAGAGCCAGGCATCCTGGAAGGTGAAGTAAAGTGAACTTTAGGAAGCATCACTACAAACAGTTAGCGGAAGTCATGGAATCCCAGCCTAGCTGTTTCAAGTCCTAAAAGATGCTGCTGTTAAAGTACTGTACTCAACATGCCAGCAAATTTTGAAAACTCAGAAGTGGACAAGGGACTGGAAAAGGTCAGTTTTTATTTCAATCCCAAAGAAGGGCAACACCACGGAATGTTCAAACACCATACAATTGCACTCATTTCACATGCTAGCAAAGTGATTCTCAAAATCTTTCAATCTAGGCTTCAACTGTATGTGGACTGAGAACTTCCAGATGTTCAAGCTGCATTTAGAAAAGTTAGCGGAACCAGAGATCAAATTGCCCACATCCACTGGATCATTGAAAAAGAGAGTTCCAGAAAACCATCTACTTCTGCTTTATTGACTATGCTAAAGCCTTTGACTGTGCTTATCACAACAAACTGTGGAAAATTCTAAATAGATGGGAATACTAGGCCATCTTTCTTACCTCCTGCAAAACCAGTATTCAGGTCAAGAAGCACAGTTTTAACAGGACATGGAACAACATACTGGTTCAAAACTGTGAAAGAAGTACATCAAGACTGTATAATTTCTCCCCATTTATTTAACTTCTATGCAGAGTACATCATCCAAAAACTGGACCTGATGAAGCACAAGCTGGAATCAAGATTGATGGGATAAATATCAGCCACCTCAGATACGCAAAAGACACGACCCTTATGATAGAAAATGAAGAGTAATTAAAGAGGCCCTTGATGAAGTTGAAAGAGGAAAATGAAAAATCTGGCTTAAAACTCAACATTCAAAAAATGAAGATCATGGCATCTAGTCCCATCACTTCATGGCTAATTGATGGATAACCTATGGAAACAGTGGCAGACTTTCTTTTCTTGGGCTCCAGAATCACTGTGGAGGGTAACTACAGCCATAAATTTAAAATACTCCTGCCCCTTGGAAGAAAAGCAATGAGAAACAGACAGCAAATTAAAAACAGAGACATTATGTTGCCTACAAAGATCAATATAGTCAAAGCTATAGTTTTTTCCAGTAATCAGGTATGGATTTGAGAGCTGGACAATAAAAAGGCCTTAGCACCTAAGAATTGATTACTTAGAAATGTGGAGCTGGAGAAGACTACTGACAGTCCCTTGGACAGTACGAGGATCAAACCAGCCAATCTTGAAGGAAATGAACTCCGAATATTCATAGGAAGAACTGAAGCTGAAGTTCCAATACTTTGTCCACCCGATGAGAAAAGCCGACTCATTGGAAAAGATCCTGATGCTGGGAAAGATTGGACGTAGGAGGAGAAAAGTCCAGTGGAAAATGAAATCGTTTAATGATATTACCTACTCAATGGACATGAGCTTGAGCAAGCTCCAAGAGATGATGAAGGGTTGTTAGAATGAATACTAGCTTCTTAGGAAATTTTAAGCTAGAATGAGCATTTAATACTTACTCTAGCATTTAATCTAGAATGAGCATTTCTCTTAAGAATATCCTTAGATATTCACTCAGAAAAATGAAAATAATGACCTTACTATTTAAAACACACTTATTCAACCATATATGAGTTGAATTTTAAGTATTTTGAAGTAACAAAACTTGAAAAAAATATTGTCAATAGAAGCTTTCATATATTTCATTGTTGTTGTTGCTATTCAGTTGCTTAGTCATGACTGACTTTTTGTGACTCCATGAAATGCAGCACACCAGACTTCCCTGTCCTTCACCATCTGCTGGAGTTTGCTCAAATTCATGTCCAACTTGATGTCCGTGGCATCAAGTCAGTGATGCCATTCATCTATCTCATCCTTTGTCATCTCCTTCTCCTCCTGCCTTCAATCTTTCCCAGCCTCAGGGTGTTTTCCAATGAGTCAGTTCTTCACATCAGGTGGCCAAAGTTTTGGAACTTCAACTTCAGCATCAACCCTTCCAATGGATATTCAGAATTGAGTTCCTTTAGGATTGACTGGTTTGATGTCTTTGGAGTCCAAGGGACTCTCAAGAGTCTACTCCAACACCACAGTTTGAAAGCATCAATTCTTTGGTGCTCAGCTTTCTTTATAGCACAACTCTCACATCCATACATGACAACTGATAAAACCATAACTTTGACAATACGAACCTTTGTCAGCCAAGTAATGTCTCTGATTTTTAATATGCTATCTAGGTTGATCATAGCTTTTCTTCCAAGGAGCAAGCATCTTTTAATTTCATGGCTGCAGTCACCGTCTGTAATGATTTTGGAGCCTAAAAAACAAAACAAAACAAATTTTGTCACAATTTCCCTTGTTTCCCCATCTATTTGCCATGAAGTCATGGGACAAGATGCCATGATTTTCATTTTATTGATGTTGAGTTTTAAGCCAGGTATTTCACTCTCGTCTTTCACTTTCCTCAAGAGGCTCTTTAATTCATCTTTGCTTTCTTCCATAAGGGTGGTGGTACCTGCATATCTACGGTTATTGATATTTCTCCTGGCAATCTTGATTCCAACTTGTGCTTCATCCAGCCTGGATTTTCATGATGTACTCTGCATAGATGCTGAATAAGCAGGGTGATAATATACAGCCTTGATGTACTCTTTGTTCAATTTGGATCCAGTCCATTGTTCCATGTCCGGTTCCATGTCCCCTTCTTGACCTGCGTACAGGCTTCACAGGAGTCAGGTAAAGTGGTCTGGTATTCCGATTTCTCTAAGAATTTTCCACAAGCTTCATTGGACAGAGTTTAAATATAATTTACATCCTCAGCATATAGAACTTGAAGATTATAGTTGCCTAAATTACAGAATGACATGTTCTTTCAGTTTGTTGGCAATGTAAATTATTGCACTCTATAATTTGTTCAGAGTATATGGGAAACATGCAAATATCTTATAAAGAATTAACTTCTTTTTACTCAATTCTTCATACACATAGCATTTGGTAGCACAGTTCATCTAATGAAAATCAACATTTTATACTGTTGACTTCACTCTAATGATTACCTTTGGAACACTTTGAAATTACTGTGAAGACTGGGGCAACTTAAATGTCAGAGAAAATATCAGTTTAGGAAAATGATGAGCTCTTTTATAAAATATCTAACATGAAGACTAGTTGACCATTAAATTATTACTTTAATTTGGTACTAATTGTGTTCTATGAAATTCTCTATTTTTTTCTGTCCACACCAACCTAGTTGATTGACTTACTGAATATGCATATTTCTTTTTTTTTACTTTATTTTACTTTACAATACTCTATTGGCTTTGCCATACATCGACATGAATCCACCACAGGTGTACACGAGCTCCCAATCCTGAATCCCCCTCCCACCTCCCACCCCACAACGTCTCTCTGGATCATCCCCGAGCACCAGCCCCAAGCATTCTGCATCCTGCATCGAACGTAGACTGGCGCCTCGTTTCTTACATGTCAGTCTAATCTTTGTAGCTGATGTATTTTAAATTATTGTTAGATTAAAACACGTGATGCATAACCAGCAAATATGCTGAGCTAATTCCCTGAATATCAATAGAAAAGACGTGTTTCCTGACATGTGTTTGTATGTTCAACCAATATTTGAACATTTTCTATTAGAAAATCATGGTTATATACGGTGAAATGTCTCAATGTTTTGCCAGGTTAGTTTTTCATACACTCATAAATGTTTCATAATTCTATCTGCAAGCATAAAGAATATTTTTTTCAATTCCAATTTTCATTTATTCTTTCTTCAGGTATAGAAATACAGTTAAATTTTGTATATTTATCTCTAAAGGTATCTGTTAGTTTTAGTTGCTTTCTTGTGTATATGTTAGGAATTCCTTCATAAACCATCAAGATATTTAAGTGACAATATATAGGTCTTTAATCTTCTTTACTTGCTATTTTGTTTATTTATTGAATTATATATTTTATTTTAAAATATAATAAAAATGGTGTGAGCAGACATCTTATACTGTTTTTATTCTTGGGAGATAGCATTCAGTTTTTAACAAGTAATTATGATATTAGCTGTAAATTTTTCATAGCTGCTTTTGATTAGGTTGAGGGAGTTCCCTTATATTTCTTATTTGTTGATTGTTTTTAAAATCATGAATGGGTATAAATTTTACCACATTATCTTTAATATCTTTTGAAATAAATATATATTCTTTTTTTCCATTTCAGTGTGTTAATATGGTGAATTACATTAATCAATTGTCAAAAGCCAAGCCAGCCACACATCCTGGGATAAACCACACTTGGTAATCATCTGTATTCTTTGTATATATTGCTGTATTGAGCTTTCTAAAATTTTGTTGAGGATGCTTGCATTTAAGCTAATGAGGGATTGATATTTTGGTGTATAGGTTTCTTTTCTTGTAGAACCTTGGATTTTATATCAAGATATTTCTGACTTCATAAAATAAAATGAAAAGACTATTTTTTTGAAGATTTGCATAAAATTCATATCATTTCTTTCATAAGTGTTTGGCAGAATTCACCATGAACTCATCTCAGCCTAGAATTTTCACTGAGGGAATAATTTTAAACATAGATCCAATTTGCCTAATAGCTAAAAGGTTATTTAAGTTCTATACTTTTTCTTGTGTATAATTTGGCAATCTTTATCTTGCAAGTGATTTGTATATGGTACCTTCATTGTTGTCATAATAGTATATAGTGTTTACAATGTTATGCTAATTTTTTTTTTTTTTTGCTTGTGGGATCTTTAGTGATGTTTCTAGTATCTCTGATTTGTAGAATCTCTCTTCATTGTTTTTGTCAGTGTGATTAGAGTTTAAAATTTTTCATACTCTGCAAAGAATGAGCTTATGATTTCATTGGTTTGCTCTAGTTTTACTGCTTTTATTTCATTCTTTGGGGCTTTAAAAATTATGCTTTTTTTCTTCTTCCTGATTATTTTCTGTTTAAATTGTTCTTTACTCCCTAGTTTCTTAAAGTAGAAGATTATATTATATAATTAATATATTATATAATTAATATCATTAATATAAGAAGTTTCTTCTTTTCCAAATACATATTTAAAATTATAATTTTTCCACTGCTTAGTTGCATCAGAGAAATATTGATATGTTGTGCTTTTATTTTCATTTAGAATATTTAGAATATTTTTAGCTTTATTTATAATCTCTTTTTAAATTCATGGACTAAGTTTAATCAATGTTGTGTTGATTACTTTTCAAATATTTGGAGATTTTTCCAGGCTTTACGTTTATTCTTTCAGTGTAATTTCACTTGGTCAGAGAACATAATTTGTGTAAATTCTATTTATTTAAATTTATTATGGTTTGTCTTGTGATATATAATGTGGTTTATCTTAATGAATATTCCACATTGCTTTAAAGGAATGTATATTTAATGTGATTTTTAGGGGGTAGAGTTCTTTAAGTACAAACATGTACAATTTTGTTGATAGTCTTTTTCAGGTTTCTTTTTTAATATTCTTTTTGATTTTCTGTATATTTGTTTAATAATTATGGAGAAGAAAGTACCCAAATTTCCAATGATATGTATAGCTTTGATTAGTACTCATCTCATGAAATTTTGCTTCATGTATTTTGAAACTCTGTTTTTGGATCAATACACATTTAGAATTAATGTCTTCTTGATAAATTGACCCCTTTATGAAGTTTCTGTCTTTTCACTGGCTATATTTCTTGTTCTGTGATCAAATTTTTCTATTATCAACATAATAACTCTATTTTTAAAATATTTGTTTTCATAGTATTGATGGGATTCAGGTTATATTGTCTCAAAATACTCTAAAGTGGCATATTCTCAATTAAAGTTGTATAAGTAGCAGTCAGTGAAAAAACAGACACTCTGACCTCCTTTTTGTCCCTCTGAAAGCAGGGAATAAACCTCCCATGTGAAATATAGCCCCCTTGGACCAAGAGGTAGAAAGATAACCTATCACCAGAGACAGGCTGTGTAAGAAAAATCTGCTTATTCATTATTATTTTTTTAATTTAAAAATTACTACCCAAACTTCCTTATCTTGCCGGTTCTTTACAAATTTATTTTTATTATTATTATTTTCTAAAGAATATATAAGAACTTTATTTTGATCACTTTTTTGGTTTTATATCTGAGTTGTCTGAGCAAATAAAATGTATATGTGTGTTTTCTCTTGTTAATCTGCATCGTGTCACTTTAATTATTAGACCACCATAAGATCCAAGAATGATAGAGGGAAATTTTCCTCTCCCTGACTGTTTTTTTTTAATCCCTGTACTTTACTTTTTTGGTATCTTTATATTCTAAGTTGATTTCTTATAGGCAGTATATAGTAAGGTCTTGCTTTGTACTTTTTAATTGGAATATTGGATAATTTATACTTAGCATAATTATAGACAGCATGGGGTTTAAACATTCTTTAAGTTCATTTCTATATGTTACTATCTCACTACTTACTAAAATGCATATTATCTAGATCTCAGAAGAATGTAAACAGTTAGTTTAGTTTGTGGCAAAATGAGGACTGTAGCTCAGGAGACAGCATTTCAGATAGCTCTGAGAAACTGCTTCAAAGATGTAGGAGGAAAGGTCATTATATATGTGATTTTGATGAAGGGAGAATACATGCAATAAAACACATATTTTTTTGTCAAAGATTTCTGGTAGTCTTGTGAAGGTTCCTGCTAGTCATGAGGGGCAAACATCACCATGAAGGATTTTAGTACTTTTCTAGATATGAAGAGATACAAGAATTGGGCTTTAAAAAGTAACTCCTGAACATATCTAACTATGTGAAGACCTATTCTGCTGGTTTTTCCCAGAGCACAAAGCACCTTATTCCTGCTCTCTGCCCTGAACTCCTTTCAGGGACTGTTGAAATTCAGCAGCTGCAGCAGAATCTGATTCAATCCTTGTAAAGGTAGTTGGCCAGTGCCAATCTGTAGCTAACAAATAAGTAACTCTACAGTCAGAAGCAATTTAACTCAACTCTTTTATTCTAACTTACCCAAACAAGAAATCAGTGGGTTTATTTATTTATTTATGTATCTATTCACTTTTGTCTTTTTTTTTTAACCAAATATTTATTAGGCACTTGCTTAGGATCTGATACATTTAATGATGTCTTACTCTGTAGCATAACTCACATAATAAATGCAATGAAAATTACAATATCACAAGACTTTAGAGACGGGTCATTTACAATGCTATCCCAGGAAATTCACTTTCTATACTTTACAAATGTTCATTTAGTCCATCTTCACATATGCATATACACACAAAGATGGGTTTTAACGTTTACTTCATTTATAGAGCCAGAAGTGGGTGTCTGTCAATAACTTGTCTAATTTCACACAGCTTGTAAATGGTGAGGCTGTGATTTGAAAAGTCTGCCTCCTGTGTCTGCACTCTTACTCATCATGAATATAATTGGTTGACATGCATGTATTAATATTAATACATAGAAATTTTGGGGAGTAGGAGAGGGCGGGATGATCTGGGAGAATGGCACTGAAGCATATATACTATTATGTAAGAAAC
>SJYV01034538.1:15659-49776 GCA_006410875.1 Neotragus pygmaeus | reverse complement strand
CTAGCTTCCTTCCAGTTTGTTTTTACTTTTATTCAAGAGCTGTAGTTCTTAAAAGTCAAATAGTAGTGCTAGGTTTATAATGAATATGTTTTAAAAACGCAAAACACAAGCTACCTTTCAGTTCCTGGGGCCATCCCTCCTGCTCCCAGGTTCCTGCTCCCGTGGCCACCGCTTTTGCTTGTTTCCCTCCAGATTCCTGAATGGTGGGCTCATTTGCCAGATCTTGATGTTTTTTGGACTCGGGTGTTCTCCACTGACTTCCTACCTCGGAGATGAGGACTTGCCTCTCCCCCTGTTCCATGGCCGCCACAGCCCCAGCCGCATCCCGTCCGCCCAGCGCGCTCGGTCTTCCTGCTGAGGGCACACGTGACTCTCGGGGCCGGGGTAGCATCGCCATCCTCATGCAGTCGTTTGCTTTTTCCAGAATTAGTGAAGTTGCCTGAATTATTTCCTTGGTTGTCAGTGTACCAATCACAAATTAATCCTTCCACTCTCCAAACACTTGAAAGTCTCCTCTGAAGTGTTTCACTACCGCAAGCGGTGCATCTGACTCACTTGTTTCCTGGGCCCTCAGCCTGGACCGGTTGCTCTCGGCCTGTGGCACACCTGGAGCCTGAGCCCCTTCCCTCATCTCCTCCTGTGTATCTGGGACCAGCACCCGTACTTCTGTGGTTTGTCCCTTCATTTTGGTGAAACACGTCTTCAGAGTGTTGTGAATTTCAAGATGTGCTTTTTCTCTCTCACCAGTTTGGCTGGAAATGGTGGTCACTTTCCAACTCATCCTTTGCCTCCAAGGACTTGTCATAGCTCTGTGATATTTTCTTTTGAGTTTCAGGAAATCTTGTTATTCAGATGTCCTTTTAGATTGATGATTTGATTTTAATTCTTTTCTCTCCCAGTTTCTTTTCATTGCCTAATATACTTTTCTAGGTGATGTGCTAAGCTATATCCTCCAAATTTTCTTTGACTTTGAAAAAATTAATGCTATCACATTTTTAACTTTTTGGAGCTCTATTTTTGTTTTCTGATTAGATTATGATCTGTTCCTTTATATGTATATATATATATATATAATTTAATTCTTATTTCATGGAGGACAAAACAATGTGAGGATGTTGGGTTTTTGAAGTATTCTGCATTCTTCATTGTCTTTCTTTTCCAGGTTCTTTCTGGTTTGGTTTTGGCTTCTCTTTTTCATATTCGATGCTTCTCTCAAACGTGTGGTAATCCATGGTTGTCCACTCATATTTGTGATGTGGATACGAGAAAGTAAAGCCTGGGGGGTGGGGTGGTGGGGGGACCTGTCCTCCTGCTGGGAAGGCCCATCTGGACCTCAGAGTCTTGTACTCTCTGCTCTACCAGGGCAGTGTTGGAGGTGGGCTGCCTGTGGGCCTTCCCTGGTGGCTGACCTGGGCTCACTTTTATCATTGAGTTGCTGGGTTTTTCAGCGTAGACCCTTGAGCTGTGTCTGTGCCTTCTGTTCCACCCCTTCTGAAAGTAAGATGAGTACTCTTCTGCCTGGGAGGGGAGGAGATGCGACAGGCTACCCGTTCCTTTTCAAGACGTCAGCCAGTCCACTTTGTGAGAGTGAGGTGGAATCAGCTTTCTCCTGTGCTTTCCACTGCAGGTTTGGGGTTCAGCTGGCTCTGGCTTGTTCTGTTGCTTACCATGTACCTGTCTGCTGTCCAATCTCTTAAGCATTGACTTCTCTGTCTGCTGACTTACACTCTCCAGTCCTCAGTGAGAGTTTCACACTCGTTACACACAACTGAGTGGGTTTTGGAGAAGGTGCATAGTTATTAATAGTCCATATTAATCGCCCATCTGCAAGCCCTCATGCATTTCCAGGCTTCTCTCTGCCCAGCTCCCTCCTTCACACTCACCCTCGTGGACTAGTTTCCTGAGCTCACATTGCTTTTCTACCTTCACACAAGCTCTTCCTTCTGCCCTTGCCCCTCTTCTGTCCAGTCAGCTCCCCCTGCCTCGGCACCTAGGGATGGTCCAGCCCTGGCCTCGCCTGAGGACTCTCTGTCTCCTCCCATCCTTGGGTACCATGCAGACGTGAGAGGAATTCCTGGTTTATCCCACAAAGCCTGCCCTGGGGGGACCCAGCATTCATTTTTCATAACTCTTTTATACAAAGTCTAACTTTTTTATCTTTTTTTCCAAATCTATTGACACTTGTGTGGAATCTTTCATTAGTTAAAGCTAGTTGATTGTTTTTTTTTTAGGTTCTGTGGTTATCCCTTCTTTAGAAAGCAGTTTGGATGAGGATACTAATAACTGAATCTTCCTCTTTCTCAAATCCAAAAACGGTTCCTAAATGTGATCATTGTTGGTTTAATCCTGATCCACGATACAGAAAATTCAACTCAGTGACAGGTATTAGCTGCTAGAATACTCTACCAAGAAAATCCATGTGGTTCCTTTGAGAAACCTCTTTGCAAGATTGTGTGTGTTTATGTGCTCAGTCGCATCTGACTGCGCCCCCGGGGACTGCAGCCCACTGGGCTCCTCTGTCTGTGGGATTTCCCAGGCAAGAATACTGGAGTGGGCTGCCATTCCCTTCTCCAAGGGATCTTCCCGACCCAGGGATCGAACGCACATCTCTCGCGTCTCCTGAACTGGCAGAGGATTCTTTACCATTGTGCCCCAGAGCCGTGGTGTCAGGAATTTCAGAAGATTCAGTGTTCCCACTGCCTAGCATGTGTCCCCGTGGTACTGCCTGAGGGCAGGGGGATAGGGCTGATGGCATCTTCACAGATCACCCGCCCTCAGATTCGTTACCTCTTTTCTTCCTGTGTCATAGCTGGCCCCTCTATTTCCAGCTCTTTGATCTCTTCTTTACAGTAATGAGAACTCTTTTAATCCTGTGCCAACAAACTTTTCGGAGTTAATCTGGAATTCTCTTTTCCCCAATGTGCCTAAGACCCCTATTCATTTTTTTAACTGTTACACGGGAGCTGTACGTGAATGATGCGCCACAGTTACTGTATTGCAGACCTTGGTCTCTGTGGTACGGGGGGTGCGGCCTCACTAGGATACTCAGTGTCTGGTGCACAGCTGTTATCAATAGTTACTCTTCTCGTGTGGAGGAGTGAAGTCAGGAACAACAGTCCACCGTCTTGGTGACATCCCTCCCAATAAAAACTCATGATGAACATCCTAGAATTACATTTTAGGAAGTCTGTAGTCGAGGGAGGAAAACTCTAAGGCTCATTGCCTTCAGTGAGGACACAAGTCAGCATTTTTAAAAAATCATGAAGGCGAGTACTTGCTTTTCATAAAATTCGAAAGTACTAATAATTACTTTGTAGAGTTTATCCAGGCGATGACAGATACAAACTATGATTAAATTATTCAGCCGAGGTTATCCAGTGATGCTCGTGAACTTAGAAAACAGGAGAACAATCCTTTACAACAGAAGGGAGAGAAGTAGAGTTATGAAAACAAATTTTCTACTTCAAAGGATTTACAGACACAATCTTACATTTGGAATCTATTCTTTCAGTATTTTGCTTGACCTTCAATTATAAAAAATAGCCACTAGTTTCTCCTTTGGAATGTTCTATTAGGAAAAAAATATTTATCATACAACTGGAATATTAAAGTGTTTGCTACTGATGTTAATAGTCCTAATACAGGAATACTTCACTTTATATACTAGATTTTAAAATGTAGGTGAACTGAGTTTTATTATTATACTTTAAATTTCCATATAAGAGAATCTTTTCCGATTTAAAAGAATATTCTGTAGAAATTGCCCTTATTTAGAAGGTGGTTTGGTGTGAAGTGAGAATTCTTCTTCACCTAATACATTTTTGACTTTAGATTTCCATGAGTAATGTTTGTTTATATGTTAAAAGTTTTTTAAAGGAGGTCTTCAATACTTTAACAGACCTAGTATTTTCTTAGACGCTTTAAGCCATGATTTCAAATAAACTTGAAGGCCTCGTTGTGGGGTTGGTACATCTTAAACAGCCCCAAGAGAAGACTTACCATTTTTTAGGTCTTAGCACATGTAGATATGAGAGGGGTGAAATCTTTGCCTCTGGCCTCCATCCTGAAGTTTTGTTGTTTTTGTTGTTTTTAATCTAGGAAGAGAGATTTCTTCTTTTTGCTTCTGAATATAAATTGTAGATAGATCCCACTTCCTCTTAGCAGCTGAAAGTAAGTTTTTCACAAAATATGGTCCCTCCTGATCCCTGCTGATGTGATCTATGAGCCACCAGAGTTTTTACAACTTTAAATGCAGACAGTACCATGATGCGGACAACAACATGAAAAAATCACTAAAAGTACCCTTTGTGCCTCTGTGACATCTATGAAATGAAAGCTGGTTTTTCTGTACATAATTTGTGAGAAATATTGATATGACCTTTATTGCTCGTTTGGAGTATAGTCAGGACTTGAGTGATACAGCAGGATTATTCAAGGGGGTATTCCAGTGCAGGATTAGTTTATTTAATTCTAATCATTTTAAAAACAAAATTTTTAAATCATCAGTATACACCATCTTTTCAGAAATATTAATTGATGAAAAAGGAACTATTATGATACTAACATGTGCTTAAAGCTTTAATGCATAGTCAGTGGAAAAGAATAACTATTCATTTAATTTTGAAATGTAAGGTTATGAAGTACCAGCATACAAGTCAAGTAGATTTGCTAACTCCTTCAAAGAATTCCAAGTAAAAAATGATTCTATAAGGTTTTTTAATTTGATAATTTTAAAAACTGACTATAAAAAATTCAGTAACATCAAAAATAAGAATAAATATTTATCACATTTGCTAATTTTATCCCTTTATTTTTTTTCTGTGCTGTATTTAAGGCAGATCCCAGATCACATGTCCTTTCACCCATACTTACTTCAAAATAAATCTCTTCAAAATGTGGATTTCCTTCCATAACCACAGTGCTCTTATCTGTCACAACCACCTCTTTACTTTGAAGAAGGTTCTTGTCAGATTAAAGTAAATGATTTGTCTGGGGCTTGGATTGACTATGGCTTTAAAGGAGGACATCTGTTGTGTCCAGGAGATGGGTGTTTATTCTCAAGTATCTCTGTGTCTTGTACTATAAGATCAAAAGTGGTTTATAAAGGAAACTTTAAAAAGCAACATAAATCTTTACATTCTCAGCTAAAAATATGATGTTGCGCCCATAGTTTTATAAATGAAAAGTAATTTACTGATATCTGACTGTCTCATAGGTGAGACCCACTCATTAATAGGGGAAAAGCCAGACTTAATAAAACCAAAATAAAAGGAGTCACAATTTGGTATTTGCAAGGAGTTTCTTGCTCACTGTAAGAAAACGTTTTCCTCTGCCAGCTGTGTACGTGCTGGTTTGAGGGATGAGCCTGCACCTCGCCCCTCAGTAGTAATTACAGGAACTCTATAGGCCTTAGAGTTCCTGTGGAGACTTGGAAGCCATTGTGCTAGCACATGGAAATCTCTCTCACACAAGCTCTTGTACTTAAATTATTGATTGCTATTACTATTTTTAATCCACAGACTCACTAGAGTAATTACTCAGTGAACCAGTCTTATTCTGGAGAAGAGACCCTCGAAGGAGAGTGAACCATAAGCAAGTTAAAGGCCCTGGGGAGTAGAGATCCTGCCTACTTGTGGAAACATAGCTTTGATATAAGATTTAATCTGACCAGTGGAAAAAGTGATTCTTCTCCCTCCCTTCCCATTCGATTTTCCCATGACTTTTTAGTGGTGCATGTACTACAAAAGTACTGTAAAAGGGAAGCTCATCTTTATTTTAAGTCTTGAACTGAACATATATAGAAATGACGTGCCAATAACATGCAAGGAGGATGTAAGTAATAGTTAAGGAAAATAAGGGAAACATACTCAGGAAAGGAAATCAGGAGATAGCTGCCACTCTTTATGGCTATCTTTGTACTACTGTTAATAAAGTTTTTTTGATTTTGCTTGTGTGTGTGTGTTCTGGATATCCTATTGAGCGCTTCATAGGAGAAAATAAATTTTTTTTTTCCTTAGCAAAAATAGGCCAAACTACTTACTGTGTACTATTCTCTGCTGTTTTGGTTGAGTGACACTGGCAACTAAGATGTTTAAAAATTAAGTT
This sequence comes from Neotragus pygmaeus, assembly GCA_006410875.1. Lineage (NCBI taxonomy): Eukaryota > Metazoa > Chordata > Mammalia > Artiodactyla > Bovidae > Neotragus > Neotragus pygmaeus. The sequence continues at coordinate 43,671 of SJYV01034538.1, read as the reverse complement.
GCTCTTTGTTATCTCTGAACTCAGATCATTGAAGAATTACTGTATAGAACACTCGGTATAGGTGAATTTAAAATACACTAAATAAAAACTTTTTTGAAATTTTTAAAGTTAAGAATGAAAGATGGGAGGCAGTTATTTGTGTATGCTGGCTGTTATTAAATACAACATCTAAAGATTATATTCACCAAGAATGATGTTAGCAGAATGGCAGAATAGCAAGCTCTGGAACCTCCTTTCTTCAAGAAATCCAGAAGCTAGTTGAGAGGCTTCTGTACCCCTAATGTGTTATGAAACTGGCCACATCAGAGCTGGTAGAAAAACTTGATTTGCCATAATCACTACCCCTGGCAAAGTGCCATATAATTGGGAGAAAAACCTCAGCTTCAAGCTCTCCCTGGGAAGAGAAGGAAAGAACTGGATCATATGTCCGATGTTTTGATTTTTTTCTGGGTGTGGCCTAAGCCACTGGCTTCTACCTTACCTGTCTCAAAGGGCTGATGAAACACCAGGGGCCACTGAGAAAAAAGATGACAGTTTGAACTAGCATATTCAAGACAGCCTGTTCTTCTGGCCCAATACATAGTGAGTTGGTGAGGAAGCCTCAGATTTCAGCTACTACATTAAAAGCAGAGGATAGGAAAGAGTTGGAGCATGTATCCAGTGTTCAGATTTCCTTAGGGCTGCCCAGGGGAGGGGCTTTTGAATTAGAGCACTGATAGGACCCAGCTATTCCATACATCTTGGGGTCACTAAGAACAAAGATGGTGGTTTGCACTAGTATGATGGTTGGAGCGACTTCCAGGATCACTAAACAGGCTGAGTAGTGAGAGTCTTCTTTTTTACAAGCCTAGTCAATGAAAATTGGGAGAGGTGGTAATTTTGTCTGATGTAGAGACACCAACATAGAGAGTCAAGAAAAATTAAGAAACAGGGAAAGAAGTCCCAAAGGTATAAGATAACTCTCCAGAAACTGACCCTAGTGAAATGGAGATATAAAATTTACCTGACAGAGAATTCAAAATAGCAGTCGTAAAGATGCTCAGTGAGTTAAAGAGAAAATGCATGAACCAAGTGAGACTTTCAAATGTTTTTAAAGTGTTTTTTAAATTAGAAAATAAGTAGCCTATGTGTATGATAACTGAAATGAAAAAATATACTGGAGGGTTTCAGCAGCAGATTAGATGAAGCGGTGGAAACCAGCAGCAAACTTGAAGGTGGATTTTATTGGAAATTACTTAATCAGAGGAGAAAAAAGAAGTGAAAGCATGAAGAAAACTTGAGAGACTTGTGGGATACCATTACATGGACCAATATGTGTATTATGGGAGTCTCAGAAGAAAAGAGAGAGAAAGGGGCAGATTGTTTACACAAAGAAATAATTGCTGAAAACTCCCCAAATCTGGGGAATAGACATACAGATTCAGTGATCCTCATGGTTCCCAAATAAGATGAACTTAGAGAAGTACACACCAGCACACATCGTAATCAGGTCGTCAAAAGTCCAAAGACAAAGCAAATTTTAAAATTGGCAAGAATAAAAGCAACTTGTCTCATATAAGGAGAACTCCATAAACCTATTAGTGAACTTTTCAGTAGGAACCTTGCAGTCCAGAAGGGGATGTGACTATATATTCAAAATGCTAAGTGAAAAAAAACTACCAATCAAGAATACCATACCTTGCAAAACTGTACTTCAAAAGTGATAGAGAAATAAAGGCTTTCACAGACACACAAAAGCTAAAGTAGTTCATCACCACTAGACCTGCCTTACAACAAATGCTAAAGGGAATTCTTTAAGTTGAAATGAAAGGATGGCAAACAACAATATGGAAATAGAAAACTTGCTAATAAAGGTATAGACAAATGCAGACTTTTGTTACTGTAATGGTGATGGATATATCCCTTTTAGTTATAAGAAAACTTAAAAGATAACTATTAAAAATGACTGTGTCAGTGAATATACAATGTGAAAATATAGAAATTGTGACATCAGTAAATGCAGTGGAATGAAATAATTAGAAGTAGAGTTTTTCATGCAACTATAGTTGTTAGGAGTTTAAAATAGACTGACATTAGTTATAATTTCTTTCATGTAAGCTCCATGTGAACAAAAAAATACTTCTAGATGATATGAAAAAGAAAAAGAAATCCAAGCATATGAAACATGAAGGAAGATAGCAAGAGAGGAAAAGAGGGACAAATGAACTAAAAGATTGACAGGAAACAGTTAACAAGATAGTAATAATAAATCCTTCCCTATTAATAATGACTTTAAATGTAAATGAATTAAACTCCCTAATAAAAAGACACAAAGTAGCCGGTCTGCTGAAAAAAACAAAAGCAAGATCCAACTATATGCTTCCTGTAGGAGACTCACTTCAGGTTGAAGATCATATATAGGCTGAAAGTGAACAGATGGAAAAAGGTATTCCATGCAAATGATGACCAAAAGGGAACAAAGATGACTGTAATTATATCACACAGAATAGATGTTAAGGACTGTCACAAGAGATAAGGAAAAACATAAAGGCAAAAGGGTGAACTTACCAGTAAGAAATAACAATTGTAAATATATATGCATACACTAGTAGAGCACCTAAATATATAGAACACTCAACTATTATACAAAGCAAACACTGACATAAGTGAAAGGAGAAGTACTAGAAATATTAAGATTGGTGAGAAGGTAATTGCGATTTTGGACCATGAATTTAAAATCATCATAACTAAGCTGAAACGTATTAATCAAAATAGGAACCATTACAATCAACACATTTTTACCAATGAGAAATGTTTCTTTATTACTGTAGCGTAAAAATCCATGCTTCAGGATTCAGCAAACTCTTGGAAAGCATTCTTTGCCTCCTGCTGGTTGTGGAAGTATTTTCCCTGAAAAAGGCTGTCAAGATGCTTGAAGAAGTGATAGAAGGTTGTCGAGAGATCAGGCGAATAGAGTAAGTGAGGCAAAACTTAATAGCCCAGTTCATTCAACTTTTGAACCATTAGTTGTGTGACATGTGGTCTGGTGTTGTCATGGGGAATTGGACTCATTCTGTTGACCAGTGCTGGCTGCAGGCCTTGCAGTTTGGTGTGTCTCATCCGTTTGCTGAGCATACTTCTCAGATGTAATGGTTTCACTGGGACTCAGAAAGCTGCAGTGGGTCAGACTGGCAGCGGACCACCAAACAGTGATCATGACCTTTTTTGGGTGCACGTTGGCTTTAGGAAGTGCTTTCAAGCTTCTCAGCTAGCTCCTGAGATGGTCATCACTGGTCGTCATGTAAAATGACAGGTCACAATCCAGTTGAGAAATGGTTCATGGTTGTGTAAAATAAGAGAAGACAACACTTTAACAGTGTTTTTTTTAAATTTGGGGGCAGCTCATGAGGCACCCACTTATGAGCTTATGGACTGTAGCTTGCCAGGCTCATCTCTCCATGGGATTCTCCAGGCAAGAACACTGAAGTTGGTTGCCATGCCCTTCTCCAGGGATCGAACCCACGTCTCTTATGGTTCCTGCACTGGCAAGTGGGTTCTTTACGACTAGCGCCACCTGGGAACCCCTTCACTTTTCCAGTTTGCGTCAAACGCCTAACGACTGTAGAATGGTTGACATTGAGTTCTTCAGCGGCTTCTTGTGTAGTTGTAAGAGGATCAGCTTCAGTGATTCTCTCGGTTGGTCGTTGTCAACTTCCAGTGACCAGCCACTGCCCTCCTCATCTTCAAGGCTCTCGTCTCCTTTGCATAGCTTCTTGACTCACCACTGCATTGTACATTCGTTAGCAGTTCCTGGGCCAGATGTGTTGTTGATATTGTGAGTTGTCTCTGCTGCTTTACTACCCATTTTGAACTCGAATAAGAAAATTGCTCAAATTTGCTTTTTGTCTAATATCATTCCCCTAGTCTAAATAAATATAAGACAAACAGCAAGTCATTACCAAAAAATAAAGTGAAAAATGCACATTAAGATGATGTATAACATAACCACATTTAAAAATGCATTTTAATATCAAACAGCAAAGTTCAACAATGCAAAATTACAATTACTTCTGCCGCAACCTAAACAGACAGCAATCCAGTAATGTAGGAGTCTTCACTGCCACTCTCAATACTGGATAGAACACACAGATGGAAAATCCATAGAGAAGCAGTGCTCTTTGACAACACTATAAACCAAGTAGACCTAACAGATACGTTTGGTTTTTTTTTAATTTCAAACACTACATCAGGTTTATTTTAATAATAATTATATATGTAGTATAATATGTCACATACTGCTTCCATCAATTCTTTGGTGCTCAGCTTTCTTTGTGGTCCAGCTCTCACATCCATACATGAGTACTGGAAAAACCATAGCTTTGACTAGACGGACCTTTGTCAGCAACATAATGTCTCTTGCTTTTTAATATACTGTTGTTGGATTATATGGTCGTTGTATTTTTAACTTTTGAAGGAACCTCCATCAGTGTTCTCCACAGTGGCTATACCAATTTACATTCCGAACAACAGTATAGGAAGGTTCCCTTTTCTCTACAGCCTCTCCAGCATTTATTCTTTGTAGACTTAAAATTTTTTAATATATTTATTTAGTTATGACTGTGCTGGTCTTCAGTGCTGTGCAAGGTTCTTCTCTAGTTGTGGCGAGCGGGCTGCTCTCCAGCTGCGATGCGTGGGCTTCTCATTGTGGTGGCTTCTCTTGTTGCAGAGCACAGGCTCTAGGACATGCGGTCTTCAGCAGTTACGGCACGTGAGTGGCATAGTTGCGGCTCCCAGGCCCTAGAGCACAGGTTTAGCACTTGGGGCACACGAGCTTAGCTGCTCCACAGTACACGGGGTCTTCCCTCATCAGGGCTTGCACCCATGTCTGCTGCATTGGCAGGTGGATTCTTCATCACTGAGCCACCAGGGAGGCCCTGTTTATAGGTTTTTTCATGATGGCCTTTCTGACTGGGTATGAGGTGATACCTCATTGTAGTTTTGATTTGCATCTCTCTAATAGCAATGTTGAATGTCTTTTCATATGCCTCTTGGCCCTCTGTATGTCTTCCTTGAAGAAACATCTGTTTAGATCCTCTGCCCATTTTTTGGTTGGGTTGTTTGGTTTCTTGGATATTGGGCTGCACACACTGTTTGTAAATTTTGGAACATTAATCCATTGTCGGTTGCCTGATTTTCTCCCATTCTGTAGGTTGTCTTTTCATTTTGTTTATGGTTTCCTTTGCTATGCAAAAGCTTTGTAATTAGGTCCCATTTGTTTATTTTTGTTTTATTTCCATTACCTTAGGAGATCAATTGAAAAAGTTACTACTATCGTTTATGTCAGTCAATGTTCTCTGCCTACGTTTTCCTCTAAAAGCTTTATAGTATTGGGCTACCATCACCCTGATACCAAAACCAGACAAAGACACTAAGGAAAGAAAATTACAGACCAATATCCCTGATGAGCATTGATGCAAAAATCCACAACAAAATACTAGCAAACCGAGTGAAACAGCTCATTAAAAAAATCTCACACAATAGTCAAGTGGGATTTATCCCTGGGATGCCAAGATGTTCACCATATAAAAATCAATCACTGTGATACACCCATTAACAAAATACAGGATAAGAACCATATGGTCGTCTCAGTAGATGCAGACAAAGCATTTGACAAGATTCAGCACCCCGCCTCCCTCCTGTTCCCCTCTCCCCTTCTCCCAGTCATGTCTGCACAAGTGGAAGTTGAGATCAGCTCCTTGTCCTGCAGTAGTGATTCCTGGATAAAATCTGATCTTGCCTCCCTGACTGGTGTCGGCTTCACAGACCTTCGACAGCAGCCACAGGCGCTGTTGGGCCCACCCCCGTCACTGCGCACCCTGACAGTTGAGTCACAGGGTGTTCAGTCTCCTCAGACCAGGAAATCATTTCCTTTTAGCCCTTTTGTTAAGGAAGTTTATTAGTAGCCACAGGAAAAAATGACTGTTTCCAGATAATGAGAAATGTATTTAGATATTTATTGAAAGAGTTGGAGCCTTTTGAAACAGGAAAGGATTTGAGAACTCATCTAATACAACTTTTTAAAGATGAAGATGAGAACAGTACTCAGGAAGGCAAATGATCAATTCAAAGTAACATGTAAGTAGTTAGGAATCAAAATAGAACCAGACCCCTAGCAAGCCAACTCCCAATTCTGAGTTCTTTGCAAAGGAAAGCATGTTTTGCCAGTAGACTTAAGACGATCTTAAGCAGACAGGCCCAGCACATTTCATCCTGCTCCAGAGATCTGATAATGGAGCTGTATTCCTGAACCTTTTCTCTCTCTCATTCCATGTGTAATTTAGTATATTTCAACAGCATGCTCATATGGTGTATAATCCTAAATGTTTAAAAAGATATATGATGAAAAGTTCCCTTTCTCCCCACTACCCCCAGCCACCCACTTCTGTCCCCAGAGGTGATTAGTGTTTCCAGTTACTTGTGTGTCCTTCCAGAGGTATCCTTGTTAAATGTGTTTTTAAATTACTCCTGTAGTCAGACTGTTCCCCTCCACTCCCCAGAAATAATGTGTAGGTGTCTTAAAAGGATGAATAAACTTTAAAATGGAACCTGAAAGATTTGGGGAAGAACATTATAGCAATGAAAATTATTTAATGTTAAATTCAGTACCTGAGGTGGATAGACTATCTCCTTCTCTGAAAATCTTTAAACATAGAGTAGATTCTCTTCTTTATGGGTTAGTTTATAAGCAGTTATCCTGCAGTGAGGAGATGAAACGACTTCAAAATTACATGTTTAGCCCAGAGATACAAATTTATATTATAGCTGTTTTGGGCTAGATTTCTTTCCCATGTTTATCAGAATAAGTCTTAAAATGCCTGTTTTAGAAATGATTGTTAGAATCAATTTTGAAGTTATATTTTATTCTTTTTTTTTTTTTGGAACCAGGAAATAGTCTGTTAATCAATTGAGCAGTTCTGTCCTTTACAACTGTCTGATGTTAGTGGCTGAAAAAATACTCAAAAATATTAGTCACAAAATGCTCAAATCTGGCCTTGAAGCACATTTGAAAGCTAGTGTTTTGAAGCCGACAGGGAGCTCTTTCAGAACCAAAGTGTTACTTCCAGTGCATCTCAGGACAGAAGCTTCCTGCCAAGGAGCAGAAGGATGCTACTACACTCCCCTCCCCTCCCTCCATGGCCGTGCATGCAGGCACTTGACACCAGCTGCAGGCATCTCTCAGAGGTATTGTGGGTTTGGTTTCAGACCATTGCACTACAGTGAATCAGATACATTTTTTGGTTTCCCAGTGCATACAAAAATTATTTTTATACTATACTGTAGTCTATTAAAATTATGTAATAACATTATGTCTAAAAGAAAATGTATATACTTTAATTTTAAAATACGTTATTGCTAAAAAGGAAAATGCTACATCTGAGCAAGTGGTAATCTTTTTGTTGGCAGAGGGCCTTGTCTCAGTTTTGATGGTTGCTGAGTGCTCAGGGTGGTGCTTGCTAAATGTGGGCGTGGCTGTGGCCATTTCTTAAAATGAGACGGCAGTGAAGCTTGCCACATTAATTGGCTTTTCCTTGCATGAACCATTTCTCTGTAGCATGCAGTGCTGTGTTTGATAGCTTTCTATACAGAGGAGAACTTCTTTCATACTCAGTCAGTTCCCACAAACCCTGCTTTATCAACAAAGTTTATGTCATATTCTAGAGCCTTTGTTGTCATTTAAATAATCAAGTTTACCATCTTACATGGACTTGGTTTCCCAGAAGAATTACAGTAGTTAATATCAAAGGTCACTGATCACAGGTCACCATGACAAATATAATAATGAAAAAGTTTGAAATACTGTGAGAATTATCAGAATATTACACAGATACACAAAGTAACCAAATCATATTGGAAAAACAGCACAGACAGACTAGCTTGATGCAGGGTTGCTACAAACCTTTAGTTTGAAAAAAAAATACAATATATGCAAAGTATAATAAAATAAGGTATGCCTGCAGTCAGAATTTGTAATAACTTTGTCATCCTCTCCCCCAGCTTTAAATCACAAAAGCAAATAAATTGGAAAAATCAACTCCTTTTGTGACGGGTTTGTATGCTACTCATTGAACTCTGCATTTAGAGAAGCGTATATGTTTATAGTTGAAATTTCCTCACCTGGTCTTTATTCAAGTATTTAGATGAGGACCAGTCTTCAGAGATAAAGGTACTGATGATACATCGTCAGTGGTTGTAAAACATAAATCTTTTGAATGATTTTCTGTCTTCTTCCTGCGGCTTAGTTCATTTTAAATTGCTGGTGATAATTGTGTTACATTTTTAAATGATTACATCTAAAAATAGTTTAGAATGGAGAGATTGTATGTGGATACCATAATTTTTAAAAAACAGCAGTGGTATTAAGCACTGCCCTGAAGCAGTGTCCCCTGTCCAGAGGGACAGCCACTGAACCCAAGGGCCGGCAGATTTCTACCAGCTTTGATTCTTAGTGTACCTGTTATAGAGGGACCGTTATCTCCACCCCTCTGTGAAGCCTGCAGTCCAACAGAAATAGTAGGGAAAATCTGAGACAGAAATTAAAATTATCTATAACTGAAAGTGTTTTGGAAGCCAGTTTTATGGGAAAATTTGAGCATTGATCTAGTTAAAAGAAGAAAAGAAAGAAGCTGTTCATGTGTAGGAAAACTTGGGCAAAGGCTAAAGCTTTGAGCAGAAATGCATTTACTGAGAGTCACTGAGTGTCCACTGGTGACTGGCAGCAGGTGAGAGCCTGTGGCTGCAGACCTACCCTCAGAAGCTTATAGTGCCGCAGAAACAGCGTACTGTAGGGACCATGGCTCGAGTGAGGACAAGTCTGTGTGGTGGGTCTCAAAAGCCTTGACACGTGATGTCTGAGCCCCTGTTACATATCAGACCCCATACTGGACACCAGAGAAAAAGCACAAACCACAGTCTCTGCCAGCAGGACCTGCTCTGTGTGTTGGCCAGGGGACAGACGAGGTCATGCACCGCCTCAGGGACAAGTTGACTCTGACAAGGCCTGGCCTTTAACACATCTGGGGGTCGGCGGCTGGCCGGCAGTTGGAGTGTATGAGTCTGGAGCTTAGGGGAATGGCCTGGACAGGGAGCAAGCCAGGCCATGGACATGACTGTGACCTCCTAGGGAGGGGAAAGGGTCTGGGCCAAGCCTAGAGGAGGAGACCAAGCCTGGGCAAGAGGAGCCAGACCAGCCTGTCCAGAGCCGCATAACGGGGAGGAGAGGCTGCAGAGAGTGATGCTTTTGCCCATATGTGTATTCATGATTGTTTAGACTTTGCTGTCTTGTTCCTTTGAAGTCCTTGGCTCAGAAAAGCTTTATCTCATTCCAAGTGGTGAGGCATTTAAAGAACTTGTAATAGAGGAGATCTTCAGAAATCTGATTTTACATCACGTCAGTGTTCTTCAGTTATCTGACATACTTGTTCCAAAACAGAGTAACTTCCTCCATCACTGTTTGACAGCTCACGTGTTAGGGATGCCTTTTTCCTTCTCCCTGATCTTAACAGTGCATTAACTTCCAAAAGAGCTGCAGTCAGAGTTGATTAATGTTGGGGAATTTGGAGGCTGGTTCTCTTGTCCTCTTTTGCTTTAGTGTGATGTTGAACACTGAAAACTCATTAAGCCACCAGTCCTTCATTCAGGAATTAGATGGTGTCTGTTCTCCAAAATGGAAAAATGCGTTACTCAAACGATACTTCATTTGCTCCCTCCCTTCACAGAGGCTGCGGTGTGTCCTCTGAGGACAGGCCCCGGGGAGAGCTCAGTGAGAGCAGACACAGCCCGTGTCCTGGAAAGCTTGGGTCTAGCCTGGGGGCCAGGCAGACCAGAGAACACACAGTGAAGCGTGAGAGTAGTGAGGGCCCCGTGCCGGGGGAGACTGGGAACTGCAGGGGAAGGACCCAGGGAGCTTGTTTGGGATTGATACACATTTAATTCTGGGGACTTGAGAGGAATAACTGTTTGCTGTTGCCTGCTCATGAACTATGTTTATGAGAAACAAAGTCATAATTGGTGAAATAACCCCTTCACATACTCTGAGGTATGACACTGCCTTTGAGACGTGCTTGAACAAATGAGTGAGGATGTGGGAAGCAGAGAATAAAAGCCTGCATCCTGGGATGTCACTTTAGAGGGCTTCCCATACATCTTCCTCCTCTGAAATATGCAAATTGTAGTTGAAGTTATAAGAGGTCAGGTTCCATCTTCATCTGCACTGTGGACTGCTCAGGAGACACCTGCCGTGTCCGCCCCCCCTGCCCGTGTCTCATGAGGTCCTCGTGGGCATGCCAGTAGATCCTCACTTCCAGTGTTGGCAGCCGAGAGTTCAGCTTTTCCTAAAGTGACTTTTACTGTGTTCCTAGTACAACTTTTCTCTTTTTCCTGTAAGCAGCATTCAATAATGATTCATCACCAGCCCTGAAGGAAAACTGTTTCAGCTTTCCTTTTTTTTTTTTCTTTCTTACTTTCCAGTCTTTAAAATGTAGCTCATGTTTAAAGGAGTATTTGATGGACAACTGGTTTATCTCAACAGCTCTGTAAATTCTGTCAGCTTATTACTGCTTAAATGAAATACATCTTCTTTTGCAGTTAATCTCTCTTAATCATCTGGATTTATGTCCTAAGATTGCCTTCTGATTGTCACTGACTTTAACTCACTCATGTAACCATAAATACATATTTAATTTCTACTGTACCCAAAGCTCTTGTTAGGTCCCAGGGGTACAACTGTGGACAGTCTTTGACCTCCAAAAGCTCAGGGTCAAAATCTTAAAAGCAGAAAGAGGCATGGACCTAAAAAGTCTTAAATAACTTTCCCTTTATGTAAATCCTGGTCTTTCTAGGTAAATAGCCCTGGCTTGACCACTTAATGACTTTGTCAACTTACTTGAGCTCTGTTAAGGTGTTTCTGCATCTATAAAATGGAAATAACTTGCATGGTTCTCACAATGAGTTGCTGACGATTAGAGAATTCTCATCAGACACAAAAGATAGAAAGATTTCAGGGCCATCCGTCAGAATGATGCCCGTCAGGGGGCTTCCAGCAGCTGTGAGCAGCTGCTCTGCCGCCCTGATGGAGGGCGCCCACCATCGCCCACCCCCGCGTCCAGCCTCCCTCTGCCTGTGCTCTGTCCCCGGCCGTGTGCCTGCCTGCGCCCTAGCACAAGCCTGAGTGTGTGCTCGGGGCGGGTGACTGAGGGGACCCCCAAGAGCAGCCCTCAGTACACAAGGCGTCGGCCCCGTCTCAGCTCTGTGCCAGCAGTGCTGGCGCTTAGCTGGCAGGATTATTCAGACAGTCGATGAGGTAAACTTCGTTAGAATTGTGCTTAGTACAAAGTAAGCACTTAATATATTAATACCATTAATTTACTATAACATTATTACTTAAATACATCAACCCTGGTACTATTCTCAGTGAAACGGAACACAAGATAAACGGGCTTACGTACACTTGCATTTGATGATCCTTTGCTGCTGCCTTTTTTTTTTTTAAGAGAAAAATAAGAGAATATTATCTTCTTCTTGACCCCCCTCCTCCAACTGAAAAAAAAAAAAAGCAACCCACAAAATGTGACACAGTGATTTTGACATTATTCGAAACATCCACATACCATATTTATTACAGCACTAGTTCCCTTTCGCTAACAGAGGACTAAAATTCTTCCAGAAGGAGCCAGCTAACAAGCTTTGTGTATCCCTCTGTTGCTTAGCTGGTCTCTTCTTCCAGTTCTTACGTGTTGTNCATCCACATACCATATTTATTACAGCACTAGTTCCCTTTCGCTAACAGAGGACTAAAATTCTTCCAGAAAGAGCCAGCTAACAAGCTTTGTGTATCCCTCTGTTGCTTAGCTGGTCTCTTCTTCCGGTTCTTAGGTGTTGTGTCCTGTGAACATGTAGAGGTGGGAGTGGGGTGGGGCCACAGCCGCTGTCCTCTCTGCCTGCCCATCGGGGGTCCCGCTTCTCTGCTACAGGTACTGTTCGGCACCGCCGACGGGCAGGTGATCGTCATGGACTGCCACGGCCGGATGCTGGCCCACGTCCTGCTGCACGAGTCAGACGGCATCCTCAGCATGTCCTGGAACTACCCCGCCTTCCTGGTGGAGGACAGCAGCGAGAGCGACACCGACTCGGATGACTACTCCCCGCCCCAAGGTGGCCTGCAGGGAGGGCAGGAAGGAGAAGGACGCCCTCCCGTCGGGCAGGGTTCTCAGTGGCGTGCGGGGCGGAGCCGGCCTGCCCAGTCTCTGACTTGGACGGGACCGTCACCTGCCTCTCTGCCGTCCCTTGGCGCAGAATGACTGGTCGGGTGGCTTGGCCCTCCACTGGTTTTCCTAGACGCAGAACGAGACCGATGGCCATTTCCCTGACCCTGGGGTGTTGGAGGGGTGCCTGGTGCCTAGGGAGAAACAGAGCTGAAGGTGAAAACTGCTGTGTTGTTCCTACGTCCTAACCCATAGTGCTCTAGCTCCGTAGCATTACTGAAGCCGGCGAACCTGGCTATGTGAGGAAAGGGTTAGTTGTGCCCGTGACGAAGGCCAGCACGTTGGCCTGGATGCCATGTCCCTGCCTTTTTATTTCAGGCAGAAGGTCTTTGCTTGCTCAGTTCAGAAAAACCCACTGCCCTCACCCCACCGCCTCCAAGCCTTACAATGATGTTAGCGTAGATGACATCTGAGTTTGTGAACTTTTGGCCCAGTCATGATAGATGGTTTCAGCCCCTTGGTGGGAGTGATTTCGGGTTCTGCCTCCCCCCACCACCTTGAGCATGCCTGAGGCCCCAGAGCAGAAGCCTTGGGGGTGGGTGCTGGCCTGGCCGTCCCTACTGTCAGCCCTCAGTGTGCCCCCCCAGGGCTCTTCTTCCCTGGGGTCCCATCCCTGCTCCTCTTAAAGAACCTCTCTTTNGGGTTCTGCCTCCCCCCACCACCTTGAGCATGCCTGAGGCCCCAGAGCAGAAGCCTTGGGGGTGGGTGCTGGCCTGGCCGTCCCTACTGTCAGCCCTCAGTGTGCCCCCCCAAGGCTCTTCTTCCCTGGGGTCCCATCCCTGCTCCTCTTAAAGAACCTCTCTTTTTAAAGTAGACGGTGTGATGAGTAGTGAGTGAGGAGGTTTGACTGCCAGTGGCAGAGATCAAATTGGTGTCTTTCAACACTAGGCTCAGCATACTTTTAAAACAAAACTTACTGGGTTGAATGCATACTTGCTCTTCCCCTCTTACTAGGGGAGAGACAGGGTCCAGAGACCAAGGTGATGGAGCAAGTCCAGATGAAGTCTAAGAGCGCATTAGTTCCCAGCTGCACTCTAAGCAGTTCCCCTCCTCACAAGCACCGGGGCAGTTTGGAGAAGACTGAAACTTGCCTTCAGAGAGAGCAGGGTGTTCCTGGTGACTTTGGAAATTTGAGCACAGAGGTTAGTACCTGCAGCATTTTAAAAGTGAAGCAGATTAAAAGAGCCTCCACAGGTGGGCTGAGCAGGTGTCAGGCTGACCCACTGCAAGGAGTGGACACAGAGGAGCACCCCTCAGGGCTCCTTCCTTAATACACACACACACACACACACCTCACACACACACTGGGCATCACACACACACCTCACATGCACACTGGGCATCACACACACACACATACCTCCTCACACTCATGCACACTGGGCATCACACACACACACACACACACACACACCTCCTCACACTCACGCACACTGGTCATCAGCCACAGCCGAAACAACTCACGGTGGCTGCTCGATGCCTGTAATGTTCAGTGAAGGTGCATCCAGTGTTGAAAGGCAGCTTTCAGTACATTGGACCAGGATTTAGAAAATGTTTTCATCCTTCACCCTCATCCTCCTATGTCACGTGACGTTAAAGTAATTCACGTTTGTACATCACCAGAAACACGCAGGTTGGTAAACTCTCAGCAGGGCACCCAGAGCCCAGGGAGCCCCACCCGGTGCCCACAGGGCTGCTGTCCCCACCGCCTCTCATCCCGGGCTCCCGCCGTGCCCATGTGGTTAGAGCCTGATGCTGTGCAGCACCACCTTCCTGGGTGACCTGCCCAGCCCAGGGTCTCACCTGCACTGTTAGCGGTTTCCAGGCCTCCTCAGGCCTGCATGTGCAGGCTGGGGTTCAGGTCATGTGCTTGTCGCCTCATTTTCACCCGGCACTTCTGTTCCCACAGATGGTCCAGCAGCGTACCCCATCCCGGTGCAGAACATCAAGCCCCTGCTCACCGTCAGCTTCACTTCTGGAGACATCAGCCTGATGAGCAGCTACGACGACTTGTCTCCCACCATCATCCAGTCGGGGCTGAAAGGTACGGAGCGGCCCACCTTGCGAGCTGGGCGTCACTCCCAGGCCTGCTGACCACTGGCCTCTGCAGTCCCCTCTGCAGGGATTAATGGAGTCTGTCCGTGAAGGTCTTTTCTCTCGCTCCTCTGCTTGTCCAACCAATCGATTCCTGTCTAGACTCACCTTGAGGAAGCACTCCTGACAGTCACTTTGTCCTCACCTGCCCTTCTCGGGAGGAGCGGTCCTCTCAAACAGGGGGCGCTCGCCTCCAGACAACACACAGGAGGCCCCAGGGTTCTGAGGCTTCTTGAGGAGCTGCTGGTTGTGACAGACCTGTCAAATCGAGGCATCAGTGTGAAGGTCAGCGATCAGCGCTGACGGCCTCCTGAGGGGGCGGTAGGAAGTGGTGTCTCAGGAGGAAATTGGTGTCCATCAGCCCTCTGAGTGTTGTGAAATGTGCAGTTCAGGAAGCCTGCTGAGGTGGTGGCTCTGAGGAACCCTCCGGAAGAGCAGTCTGCCTCTTCAGGGTCGGATGGTGCGGTGTGGAAGCTCCAGGGCGGTCTCCGGTCCCCGTGCTAAAGGGGCCTGCTGTGATCTGAGTGGAGGGGGGAAAACAGGAGCCTTTGCTTTCTTTTTCCTTTTCTGTCTCCCACCCTGTCTCTGGACACAGGTGCACATGTGCGGGCGCACTCACACACACACGCACACACTGCGCACACAGTTCAGTCGTGTCCGACTCTTTGCGACCCCATGAACCGCAGCAAGCCAGGCCTCCCTGTCCATCACCNAACAGTATAGAGGAGAATTCCAGTGGGAATACTACAATTTTCGTCAGGCTATCAGGTATTACTGAAAGAAAGGGCTGAATCCAACTGAATTTACATAGAAAGTCATTTTTTAAAATGCTTCCTTTAAAAATTCTGAGATGCAGGAGGGAAGAATGTATATCCAAGGTCATTACAATGATCAATAGACAAAGATCTCTCTAGAGAGAAACATTTAACAAGGAAGCAGTCTAATTTCAAGATGATATATGTTCAAAACCAGTGATTACTCTTCCTATGGCTCACATTAAATGAAAGGATACTACAGATCAGAATTCAATGTGCCTTGTGTCTCAAATCAGAAATGACTTCAATTTATAGGGTTGTCTTGGGAATGAGTGACATAATTCCTAATAGTTGACTTAGAAATGTCATACCATCCCTTTACCCTCTCTCCACACTCTGAATTGAAAGTTTGTCTTTCAAAGATGATTACCTTTGTAGCCACTAAAAGAATCATATTCCTCTTCTTACCCTAAGGAAAATCAAGTTCCTACTGGGATAGGAGTTGAGGCAACTGGTACTCCAAAGCTGAATCCTGTATTCTGCCTAGCTGGAGTTGTGTTACTGAATGACAACAGGTTGGTAGAAGATGAAACTGTTTGGAATGGAGTCCCCAAGTTAAATCTTCCCATACCAGTAGTAGAGAAAGCAAACACTGTAGCTGAAGTGGTTGTCTTTGCAGAGCCAGAAGTAAACCAACCTGTAGTGGTACCAGTTCCTCCAAAAATAAACCAGCACCTGATTCCAAACCCTAAATGAGAGTAAGAGAGGAATGGAAAAAGAAAAATTCTAGCGATATAAAGGAGACTTTTAGGATCCACACTGGAATCAACTCTCTTATACTCCAGACTCCATGAAGTATCAGTTTAAATGCACTTACTAAAAGACATTTAAAAAATACAAAGCAGAGTTGTCAAAGAAAGAAAGACAAATTTCCAGGTGCCAGATAGGGAATTCATATCTATGAGCAGAAGCTGAAGCTGCTTAATTCAAGGGGGTGACTTGAATGAATATGTGCCCTAAAAGCTGGAATTATGCTAGACTGAGGGTAAATCTGAGGCCACAGCATAAAGTCACAGGCTCTTCAATCAATAGAGCCCTAGTGAAGCTTAAATCTGGGAAATCTGTATAGAAGGATGGAAAAGTCAATGGAGACACACAGGAACCCCAAGCTGATACAGAAGATATACACAGACGGCCTGAATTCAATTTACCTTTGTGGTGTGGAAATTCAAACTAAGATGTTAGCATAAACACTAGTTAGGAGCAGATGAAACTTTCAGGGCCCAAGCAGGTTGTGCATGACATCACTTACCAGAGGCATCTCCACTTCGTGTGTCTCTACTTTCATAATTCTAAAAGCCCTGAGAAAGTTAACTCAAAGACAAAGACTATCCTTAATAAAATTCTAGCAATCAGAATCCAACAACACATTAAAAAGATCATACATCATGACCAAGTGNTTGGCAATTTGATCTCTGGTTCCTCTGCCTTTTCTAATACCAGCTTGAAAATCTGGAAGTTCATGGTTCACGTATGGCTGAATCCTAGCTTCGAGAATTTTGAGCATTACTTTACTAGCGTGTGAGATGAGTGCAATTGTGCAGTAGTTTGAGCATTCTTTGGCATTGCCTTTCTTTGGGATTGGAATGAAAACTGACCTTTTCCAGTCCTGTGGCCACTGCTGAGTTTTCCAAATTTGCTGGCATATTGAGTGCAGCACTTTCACAGCATCGTCTTTCAGGATTTGAAATAGCTCAACTGGAATTCCATCACCTCCACTAGCTTTGTTTCTAGTGATGCTTCCTAAGGTCCAATTGACTTCACATTCCAGGATGTCTGGCTCCAGGTTAGTGATCACACCATCGTGATTATTTGGGTCGTGAAGATCTTTTTTGTACAGTTCTTCTGTGTATTCTTGCCACCTCTTCTTAATATCTTCTGCTTCTGTTAGGTCCATACCATTTCTGTCTTTTATCGAGCCCATCTTTGCCTAAAATGTTCCCTTGGTATCTCTAATTTTCTTGAAGGGATCTCTAGTCTTTCCCATTCTATTGTTTTCCTCTGTTTCTTTGCATTGATTACTGAGGAAGGCTTTCTTATCTCTTCCTGCTATTCTTTGGAACTCTGCATTCAGATGCTCATTGCTCTTCACTTCGTTTCCTTTCACAGCAATTTGTAAGGCATCCTCAGACAGCCACTTTGCTTTTTTGCATTTCTTTTCGATGGGGATGGTCTTGATCACTGTCTCCCGTACAATGTCATGAACCTCTATCCATAGTTCATCAGGCACTCTATCTATCAGATCTAGGCCCTTAAATCTATTTCTCACTTCCNAAGGCTTTCTTATCCCTCCTTGCTATTCTTTGGAACTCTGCATTCAGATGCTTACATCTTTCCTTTTCTCCTTGCTTTTCGCTTCTCTTCTTTTCATAGCTATTTGTAAGTCTTCCCCAGACAGCCATTTTGCTTTTTTGAATTTCTTTTCCATGGGGATGGTCTTGATCCCTGTCTCCTGTACAGTGTCACAAACCTTCGTCCATAGTTCATCAGGCACTCTATCTATCAGATCTAGGCCCTTAAATCTATTTCTCACTTCCACTGTATAATCATAAGGGATTTGATTTAGGTCATACCTGAATGGTCTAGTGGTTTTCCCTACTTTCTTCAATTTAAGTCTGAATTTGGCAATAAGGAATTCATGATCTGAGCTACCTCATATCCTGCCTCATATCCCTCCTAGTCTTGTTTTTGCTGATTGTATAGACTCCTCCTATCCAGTCAGCTCCTAGTCTTGTTTTTGCTGATTGTATAGACTTCACAAAAGGTCAAAAGGTGACACCACGTGTCCAACTGTTACAGAAACCGTGGCGGCACTCAAAGCAGCACTCAAAGAGGAAGAAGATGAAGAACAGCAGGGTTTATTCAGCACTGGTGCAGGCCCAGCAGAGTCACCTCCAAAGGCTGGGCGCCCCCGCTTTGTTCTGGGTATCTTTTATATTCCGTAAAATTCCTGCTCAAATAGCTCAGATCCCTCCCCTCCCCAACAGCCCTAATTCCCATGGATGTAAGGAGCAAGCAAGATCACAGAAGTGAAAGTGGTGATTGATGAGCAGCAGCTGTTTAAAAACAAGATAAGGAAAGGGAAAGCAAGCGACTGTCGCTTTAATTGGGGTTTTGATCTCGTTCCTACGTCATTCCCCCGTCTTGATGCTTAGGATGCATCTGCAGCTGTCACAGAACATCATCTTCTGGCACTTGCTGGTGTTCCTTTAAAAGCAGCAACTGGGTGGCTGTCTTCCGTGGGACAACTGCCTCTATGAACCTTGTTACAACTCTGATTAGGAGGGATATGAGGCAGGGAATAAGCAGACCTCCAGCAAGTATGACTATGACCATCCCGATCATTTTTTAAAACCCCCTCGCCAAGAGAACCATCCTCCAAAGAGGCCATCTGAATCCCATCCCTTCCAGGTCTGAACTGAACATGGGGAATCTTCCTGATATGTTTAGCTATGTCTATCACAGCTTTTCCATTATCATCTGTTTGGAGGTAACAGTCAGTTTGACTGAATTTCCCACAGACTCCTCCTTCCTCTGCTAGGAGGTAGTCTAGTGCCAAGTGATTTTGAATGATGGCAGTTTTCATCTGGGATTGTTACTGTGCCAGCAATTCCAAGGCAGCAGCAGTTTCATTGGTTATAATCACTTGTAGCATCACTTGTAGTCAGATTATTCGATTTAGCATATAAATGGGTGTCCTGTATCCCCAACTCCCATCTTGTGCCCTTGTGGCTGGACCATAATATCGAGTATTCACTGGGGAGGCCAGTCATTTTTGGGGTGATGGCCTCCTATCTCTAGAGACCGCCTTTCTCAACATTTTAAGTCATCATAGATTGGGACGCCAAGCGTGTCTCCTTGTGAGCCAGGGAGGAGGAAAAAATCTGGCTGAATCATTCCTATGGTGCAGGTTCCTCCCCTCCCTATCTGGATGGGAGTCATGAGTAGGCCCTTCCCCCCCAGATCCAAAGACAACCCTCTGGGGCCTGCCATAAGTCTGGGTTTGTGGATTTAAAATGTTTCCAATATGGGCTAATCCCTGGGATTGCAAGAAAGGGATTAATATCAGGTTGATTTCCTGTACAGTTTTGCACTAGAATCCTGGTGGTGGAGTTGAAGGGAATGCAAGTGTGATTTCTAGACCCTCCTTTTTGGGGAGCCCAATACCAGCTCGGGGCCCCTGGTCACCACAAAAGGCTCTTACTGGTGTCACTATAGACCAGGGTTCTTTTGTATTTTGTTTTTCTGACCCAGGTATAACATCCTTTCTCTGCTCAAGCATTTTTTGCCTATCGTCTCTGAGGACAGGGCTAACTCCAAATAGGACCTCCTGCCTGCCTACTAATTGTTTGATCCCATTGCAGTAGCAGAAAGGCGTCCAGTCTGGTACCCTTCAAGGGCCATGTTTCACTTATCAGGGCTCCTCCACAAACCCAGCAGTTAGTGATACCCAATGCTCAGGTAACCTGCTCGGCTAAATGGATAAAGAGATTATTTTCAACAGTAGGCACTTTTAGTTCATCTTTTAGGGAAATGAGTTGATTATATAGTCCCTTGAATCCTGGCCCAGGGCTTAATGTCGGTGGGCCAGGGGTGGCTACTAAGGGGTCAGGTCCAGCCAGATGTACTCAATCGGCCATTTTCCTAGGTCGACGTGAATTTTTGTTTTCTCTTTGCCTAGTTTCCAACAAGTTGCTTGTCCTGGAAACCCATAACATCTTTGGCCATCTATATTTTGGGCTTTAATTTCTCCCTTCCAATAATGTTTCCCTTCTCTAGTGCATGTAGAGGCTGAACTATGACATGAGGTCAACTGGTGCTTATAGTAAGCAAAGGCACGGCAGACTCACCGCTTCTCATAATAGAAAGATTCTATACATTCCGAACAATCATCCTGACTCTCAGATGAGGAGGGGATTTTACAACTTAACAGAACTATAAGGCAAAAATACGTCATTTTCATATTTAAGCTGATCACAGTAGGAGAAAACTCCAAAAATCAAGGACTATGAAGAAGCAGACAAAGCAGAGAGTTTGGGGATACAAGTCCACTCTGGGGGAGAGAAAGAGTAAAGCTTTATTCTGCATAAGATGAATAGGGCGAGTCCCAGCCCAATTAATAGCATATACATCTGCCTTTTGTCAGTCCAGTTGGTTCCTCACGCTTCAGCCACGTGTTGACTGACCAGCTTCCAGTGTGGTCCGAGCAGGGCTTCGGGGTGGCTGTTTCCTCCTTCACAAGATCAAGCCCTGGGCGCCTCCAGACTGAGGGCTGCTTCCCACTCCCCTCAGCTATTGGTCAAACTTGTAGGTTTGACTCTGGAGTAATGGATCCAAGCGTCTATTCCTGCCGCATTGAGACCAGTGGGAGTAGTTAAGATTACAGAATAGGGCCCTTTCCACATGGGTTTTAAAGGCTCTTTTTTTCCAGTCCTTCTCCCGTGCTTGGTCCCCTGGTTGGTTGGGATGCACTGTTATGCCTAAGGATATGGGTATTCTATCAACTGTCCATGTATGTGTTTGAGAGATTGTGTGTCATAACCCTTCCAGCTGCCTATACAAGTCCAAGTTCCCCAGTTCTCTGGTGTCTCCCCTTAGGTTGACTAGCTGGGGTGGCCATCCATACAGGATTTCTAATGGTGAAAACCCTATCCCTGCCCAGGGTGGACACCTCACCTTCAAGAGGGCCATGAGTAACATGCCTACCCAAGGTAAGCTGTTCCCCTGGCATAGTTTTGCTAGGGTTTGTTTGAGGGTTCGATACTCACGTTCCACTTTCCCTGAGCTCTGGGGCAGGTACTGCTGCTAAGTCACTTCAGTCATGTCCGACTCTGTGCAGCCCCATAGATGGCAGCCCACCAGGCTACCCCGTTCCTGGGATTCTCCAGGCAAGAACACTGGAGTGGGTTGCCATTTCCTTCTCCAATGCATGAAAGTAAAAAGTGAAAGTGAAGTCGTTGTGTCCGACCCTCAGCGATCCCATGGACTGCAGCCTTCCAGGCTCCTCCATCCAAGGGGTTTTCCAGGCAAGAGCACTGGAGTGGGGTGTCATCGCCTTCTCTGCTGGGGCAGGTAGGCATTATGCAATTTCCACTGAATCTTCAAAGCCCTTGCCATCTATTGTACTGTCTCGGCTACAAATGCCTGTCCATTGTCCGACCCTATGGTCAGAGGCATTCCACATCTGGCGACAATGTCTTTCAGGAGTGCCCTTCTCTTTTGATACCTGGTTCCCAGCTTCTATTAACAAGGAGAGGAGGGCCTTTGTTCCTTCTGGGCAGCAAGCCTGTGTTGTCCTGGCCAGCATGAGGTCATTGACATATTGCAGCAGGACACAGTCTAACTCCTGTCCAGGAAAGTTAACCCGGTTGACAGCCAAAGCTCTGCTGAAGAGGGTAGAGGAGTTCTCGCACCCCTGAGGAAGCCGTGTCCAAGTGAGCTGTTCCTTGTCTCCCGTGTGTGGGTTTTCCCATTCAAAGGCAAATAGCGGTTGGCTGACAGGTGCAACCCAGAGGCAGAAGAACGCATCTTTCAGGTCCAAGCAAGTAAACCGTTCAGCTGGGGAAGGGATAAGTCCTAGTAAGGTGTACAGATTAAGCACTGCCAGATGCAGAGTAATTGCTGCCTCATTCACAGTTCTTAAGTCCTGAACCAGACGGTAGTCATGAATCCCTGGCTTCTTCACGGGTAGTAATGGGGTGTTCAGGAGTGTTCCAGGGTGTTCCAAGGTGACTGGCATTTCGTCAGAAGTCTGTGTTGGAGTAGTCTGTCTGAATAAGCCTGGATTCCCAGTCGGGCTTCCCGGGGAATTGGATGCTGTTGTAGTTTTACAGACTGAGCTCCCAGTTTCAGATCAACCAGGATGGGAGCGTGGTGTTTTGCCAGACCCGGAGGATTTTCCTCCAGCCAAGCTAGTGGGCACTCAGCCTCTAATTCAGGAGGAATGGTCCCTTCTCCTGGAGGGGAGAATACAGGTGCCATTCTTCTTCTCTCCTTAGAGTGAGGGTCGTAATCAAGGAGGAAGGCGGTCGGGCTCACTTTAGCTGAGCTAATCCATCAGCAGAAAAGGAAATCTGGGCCCCATCTCTGCAAACAGTTCTCTTGCCATCAAGGGAACGGGGCAGCTGAGCAGATAGAGGAATCTGTGCATTATCACGTGGCCCCCTAGGCGGCACTGTCAGGGACTGCAAAATGGCCTGCAGGTCTGGGCACCTGTGGCCCCGATGATGATAGTTTCTTTTCTCGAGAGGGGGCTGTCTGCTGGGTGACCACTGAATGCTCATCACTTTTATCCACCAAAAGTCCATTGGATGGCCCCCTACTTGAATTCTGACCATGGGCTCTCGGGGGCGCAGTTGGGGAGAGCCTGGTCCTCCCTTGTTGGATTTTGCTCCAGCTAGCCCAATCAGATTAGTGCTGGGTGGCTCAGTTTGATATCAGCTCAGGGAGCCTGGGGCTTTGGTTTTCTTCTCAGGGCGCTAGGGCACTCATTTTTCCATTGTCCCTTTTCCTTGCAATAGTCACACTGATTACGGCTGAGGGGAACGCTCCCTTTTGGATCTGGGCCCCTAGACTTATGGGGTGGTCCCACGGTGGAGCGTGGGGTTGGGGAAGGCTTTGACAGGGCATCTGCCAAGAGTGCCGCTTTTTGCTTCATCCTCTTTTCTGCTTCTCAGCATGCTGTTTGATTGCTATTGACAAAGACTTTGTTAGCTATTTCTAGCAGTTCTGTGGCATTTTTACCTGCGAACCCTTCTAACTTCTGTAAGTTTTTTCTGGATGTCATTTTGGGCCTGGCTCACAAAGTCTGCATTTATCAACCATTGATATTCAGGGGCTTCAGGATCAAAGACCTGAAAGGCTTCACATGGCCTTTTATAGAAATCGGCCGGGCTTTCATCTGGATTTGGAGCACCTCAGTGGTCTTAGCCATGTTAGTAGGCTTCTTAACCCTGGCTCTTACGCCCTGTAGGAGGGCCTGTCGATACCTTTCCAATTGGTTTACTGCCTTCCCTTGGTATCCGGGCCCAGCAAGCCTCTTCCTCTGGGAAATTCTCCCTATCCCAGTTCTCTGCATCTAATTGACCCCCTGGGACATTGGCCTGGAGCCATTTCTGAGCCTCTGTTTTGACTCTTCAGCGCTCCTCTGTATTGAATAGGGTGAGGAGAAGCTGTTGGCAGTTTCCCCAGGAAGGGCGGTGGATATGGAAGATGGATTCTAAGAGATCAACCAGTGCTTGGGGCTTTTCAGAGCCGAGGTGGTGTGATGTTTCCAGTTAAGGGAATCAGTCATGGAAAAAGGCTGGTAGTAAAATATGGGTCTCCCCTCATGTAGGATCCTATCGGCGGCAAAGTGCTGCAGTCTTTCTCCCCTGAGTATCTTGTAAGCACATTTGAAGTGCTGAGTCAGCTGCTCCCTGAGCCGACCGGAGGCATCTACCCATTGGTTCTGGAATGGCTGGCGGAGGGGGCACAACAGCTTCAGGAGCACCAGGAGGAGGAGAAGGAATGAAAGGCGGTGGGCTGTCTGGTAAATGGGGATCTGCTGCTCTGGGTCCGTGGGGATGTAAGGTGGGGACATTGGATGCAGCTCTTCAGCCTCTCCCTGGAGGATAGGTGGTTCCTTCTTTTGGCACGAGATCCTTTTTTTTGATTGGACTACTAGGACTTTACACTACCCCTGAGCTGTGGCATAGAATGGAACCCAAGGGGGCCCTAACTGGGCAATTTCCATTAACTGATATATAGGAATTGGTCTGGGTGGCTGGAGTCTCCTGCTATGACACTACTCGGACAGTGGGCATATCTAAGGTACCTTATGGGGGTCACTGACCCCGAAGGAGGTCTACTCCAGGGTACAAAGACTGTACAGTTTTTCAGGACTCAATTTTACACCATAATCTCCAGGAAAAGTTTAAGTCGCTTAGTCATGTCTGACTCTTTTCAATCCCCATGGACTGTACAGTCCATGGAATTCTCCAGGCCAGATTACTGGAGTGAGTAGCCTTTCCCTTCTCCAAGGGCTCTTCCCAACCCAGGAATATGAACCCAGGTCTCCCACATTGCAGGCAGATTCTTTACCAGCTGAGCCACAAGGGAAGCCCAAGAATACTGGAGTGGGTAGCCTATCCCTTCTCCAGCAGATCTTCCCAACCCAGGCAGAGAACTGGGGTCTCCTGCATTTTACCAACTGAGCTATGAGGGAAGCCTGATCCCCAGAAAATTCCTTTCTTAAAATTTTTAATCGTACACTCTAAGATAGTGAGTTTAGAAGACAAGTTGCCCATTATGTGAAAGTTCCCACAACAAAACAAAGGGAGACACTCATTTTCATTCATCTGGCTGCTCCCCATACGGAAATTTAGACACCACTTAGCATTGGCAGGTCAATATGAACTCCCAACCCAGACCAGCCTCGCAAGGACAGATTAAATCCCCCAGAGGCTGGCACTGCCCTGAACTGAATGAGCACATCATGGAACCACAGGTTAGGACCCTCTCAGTCTCCATAGTCCAAAGACGGTGGAGCGCTGGCTTTCACTCTGCCCAATCATTCTCCCACAAACAGCAGAATTGACAGACCACCCGAGGGAACATACCCTATTCTGAGTGACTCTCTGGTCTCTGGGAGGTGATCAGGCGCCCCTTCTGCCATATGGTGGGTCCTGACTCAGGCAGATGTCCCCAGGGCACTCACCCATCTGACGTCCTGTACTGGAACCCGCTTCTGCTCTCCCCCTGAGTCTGTTGGGGAAGCGGCATGGGCCAAGGCCAGCGCGACTTGAGTGAGAATCGGGCTCCAGCAAATGGCTGGATGTGCCTATCCGTCTGTCACCGGGTCGGCAGCCACAGCTTTCTCTGGTTCCCTGACAATGGTGACGCAAGGGGCCAGTTCGGTTGTCAACTTCCTGGCCAAAGCACCAGAAAATATTATAGAAACCATGGTGTCTGCAAGTATCACTCAGAGATACAGAACAGCAGGGTTTATTCTGCACTGGTGCAGGCCCAGTGGAGTCACCTCCAAAGGCTGGGAGCCCCGGCTCTGTTCTGGCTATCTTTTATACACCATAAACTTCCCGCTCAAACAGCTCAGATCCCTCCCCTCCGCAGCAGCTCTAATTCCCATGGATGTAAGGAGCAAGCAAGATCACAGAAGTGAAAGTGGTCATTGATGAGCAGCAGCTGTTTAAAAACAAGATAAGGGGAAGGAAAGCAAAAGGTTGTTACTTTAATTGGGGGCTTTGATCTTGCTCATAACCACCTCCCAGAATCCTTCTCACTGACATCCATTCTGGCTGAACAATGTGTGCGCCACCAGGAAGGACTCTGAATCAGAATGATTGGCCAAAGACCACCTGGAAACTAATCCCATCACCATAAAACCCGAGACTGCAAGCTACATGGCAGAGCAGTTCTCCTGGGTTCCCTTACCCTCCTGCTCTCTGCCTGGGCGCCCCTTCCCAATAAAATCTCTTTGTTTTGTCAGCACATGTGTCTCCTCAGACATTCATTTCTGAGTGTTAGATAAGAGCCCTCTTTCGGGCCCTGGAATGGGTCCCTCTTTCTGCAACAAATGGTGACTCTGGAAGGACTCCTCTTTGCTGCAGCTGACATCCTGACCACTTGGGGTGCTCAGGGACCAGCTTGCCTGGTGATGGATCAGACCCAACTGCCACAACTCGGACCCTTTTGTCCCTTGTCTCCTCCTGGTGCGGACAACTGGCCAGAGTGCCCAGACCAGGTAAGGAACAAGAGATTTTATTTATCTCTCTCTCCTTCCTTCTCTCTTTCCTCTCCTTAACTCTTTCTATCCTACCCTTTCTCTTTCTAGCCCCCTGATCCTGGATGCAGAAATCTGGTCAAAGGGCCTCAGCCTGAGCTGAGGATTGGAGGCTGATCACCTCTTCTTGGCAGAGACTCGAATTCTGGCTCTGTTCTAGTTTCTGGTTTGAATTCTGGTCTAGTCTGGTTTCTGGTAGGGCCGAGTTCCAGTCCTCCCTTCTCTGGAGGCCCAGGGTAACGTCCCATGATGCCTGGGTGTCCGCAGGTGGCAGGAGATGTCTAGAAGGCCACAGCTTTTGCCCCTCTCTCCTGCCTCCTCCCCCGTCTCCTTTCAACCTAGCTTCCTTTCCTCCCTTTGGAATCTTTGAAGACCTGAGATATTTTCATTTACTCTGTTAGTCCTTGCATCTGAAGTTCTGTGTCTCTATAGGAGGTTTTCTGAGAGACTCTAATCTTCCGTTAAGGGAGGGTCTGATTAAGACTGCCAGGTCTGTGTATGTGTTTTATACTCTGTGATCTGTGTGGTGATTTGTGATGACCATTCTGCTTTGTCAGGCCACCATTTGGTTTAGACCTGCAGCCATTTTGATAGAACTTGATTTTCATTCCCTGTGCCTTGAGACCAGGGCTCTCAGGAACACTTATCTATAAAATTGTGAATTTTATACTGTAATACCTAAATCATGAATAGTTTAGAAAATGAAGCTAGATTTTGCATTGTGTCTATCTGAATATGTGTATGTCTCCATATGTCTTTGTCTCTGGATAATATTTTTGAGATTAATTTGTAGATAAGCTCTATTTAATTGGCTTTAAAAAAGTAAGTGCTTACAAATCAAATAATTCTAAATTAAATTAAATGAAATTTCAGGTTCATGTGAACTGAGAAATATTCAGTATTAAATGAATACCTGGTAACATAGATATGTCTTTAGAACCATCAATAAGTATAATACTTCTGTTGTACCTAGGTTTACTAGAGGTCAAATAAGACTGTATTCTGTAACAAATTTGTCAACAAGAAATGTACCTCATTGTGTAAAACACTTTAGAGAAACTAAGATGTGTTTTCAATAGAAGAAAACATGAAAAAAAATACTGAAAAGAGTTATGCATGGTCAGGATTTTCTAAAATTGGGTTACAATTCGTTGAATAAATGGATTTTCTTAGGAATAACACAGCTGCAGGAGAACTGCTTAGAGCCTAGATGCGGAGGTCCAAGATGGTGGAGTCGACTTTCTTTAGACCTTGAGTCTCCTTACATACGCCCATTGTGATATATCAGCAAGCTAAGTACTGGAGTTTCAGCTTTAGCATCATTCCTTCCAAAGAAATCCCAGGGCTGATCTTCAGAATGGACTGGTTGGATCTCCTTGCAGTCCAAGGGACTCTCTAAGTGATACACCCATCAGCACTGACTAAATCTAACCAAATGTTCTAAATAAATCCTTTTGATTGATTTTTTTGACAAAACTTCCTAAATCAAATTCTATTGAAGTTCTTTTGACCTCTAGCTAACTTTGGGTTGCTTTAGGTTCCATCACTTCATGGGAAATAGATGGGGAAACAGTGGAAACAGTGTCAGACTTTATTTTGGGGGGGCTCCAAAATCACTGCAGATGGTGATTGCAGCCATGAAATTAAAAGACGCTTACTCCTTGGAAGAACAGTTATGACCAGTCTAGATAGCATATTCAAAAGCAGAGACATTACTTTGCTGACTAAGGTCCGTCTAGTCAAGGCTATGGTTTTTCCTGTGGTCATGTATGGATGTGAGAGCTGGGCTGTGAAGAAGGCTGAGCACCGAAGAATTGATGCTTTTGAACTGTGGTGTTGGAGAAGACTCTTGAGAGTCCTTTGGCCTGCAAGGAGATCCAACCAGTCCATTCTGAAGGAGATCAGCCCTGGGATTTCTTTGGAAGGAATGATGCTAAAGCTGAAACTCCAGTACTTTGGCCACCTCATGTGAAGAGTTGACTCATTGGAAAAGACTCTGATGCTGGGAGGGATTGGGGGCAGGA
>SJYV01034538.1:0-12666 GCA_006410875.1 Neotragus pygmaeus | reverse complement strand
AGACTCTGATGCTGGGAGGGATTGGGGGCAGGAAGAGAAAGGGATGACAGGGGACAAGATGGCTGGATGGCATCACTGACTTGATGGACGTGAGTCTGAGTAAACTCCGGGAGTTGGTGATGGACAG
This sequence comes from Neotragus pygmaeus, assembly GCA_006410875.1. NCBI lineage: Eukaryota > Metazoa > Chordata > Mammalia > Artiodactyla > Bovidae > Neotragus > Neotragus pygmaeus. The sequence continues at coordinate 12,539 of SJYV01034538.1, read as the reverse complement.
GGAGGCCTGGCGTGCTGCGATTCATGGGGTCGCAAAGAGTCGGACACGACTGAGTGACTGAACTGAACTGAACTGAACTGAGAGGACACCTAAAACATCCCAAAGAGAGATATTAAACTAATTGTGCTTATTTGGTTGTTTAAATTACATGGGAAATATTATCAAATGAATACTAAGTCCTCTCAGGTTATAATGTATGGTAAACATTACTAATATAAATATCCTAGAAATTATGTGGAGTTTCTAACATTCTGATATGTCCTGGTATTCTAACAGGAAACATGATGACTTCGCAAAAGTTACAAAAGGACTGAATGAACCAGAGAATATGCTTATAACTTTTATGGTTTCTATCTGAAAAAAATATAGGTTTGAATCTGTTTTTTCCAGGAGTAGGGAAAAACTTCCCCTCAAAAAAATTATGACAGTAATTTGGTAAAATTATATGTTACAAACAAATTAAAACAATTATATTTTCTCTCTATCTGACTGTTTCAGAGACTGGACAATCTTAGGTTTTCAGTAACTTTATCAGATGAGTTAGGAGGGTTTTCTTCAGGTACAGAACTCTGAAGGAATTTTTGAGACCTTGAAAAGGGAAGAATTCCCTTAGATTTGTTAAGTGAAACCTGTGATAAGCCTTTGGCATGACTTTTCCCAGCCCTGTTTTATTTTAAAAGTTCAATCTGAGAATCTATGAAAGTTTCAACAAAACAAAAAGTCTGTAATCAATTATGGTTATAGAAATCATCAGGCCAAATTTATTGAAAGCAGACCTATTTTGCAAACAAACTAGCCTTAATTTGGTTATTTTTGATAAAAATGAGAGTATTATTAGGGAGGAAAAGATATTTCAATAAATGTTAAATCCAAGTTTGTTAATGGAGGTCTGAATCTAGTAAGATTCATTTCCTGGATAGTTCTTTGCTGTTATGTGATATTAACGTAAAATTTAACTGAATTCCTAAAGAACACCCTAAGTTTGTTTCTGAAGCTTATCTCAGTAATCTATCTTTGCGGAAAAGATCAGATGCCTCATGAGCTGCAACCAGGACTGGAAAAAGACATAATTTAAGGGGCTGTCTCCAACCTGGATGGAAGGACCTTTTTATCAGGTACTCTTAACTAGCTCATGCACAATGAAACTGAAGGGAAATTGACTCTTAGATTAATTCCAACTTCCAAAGGCCCCTACACTGGACTGATCTATAGAGAGGACCACTGACCTGATCTCACCTTAAAATGTTGCTCAAACAGAGGAGAAACTGCATGACACCAGGGCAAGAAGAAGACGACATCAGAGATAACAGTTTGCCCAAGATGTGGATCTGATTCGTATGATCATTTATAATGTTTTCTTGATTTCTTAGGCCTTTGCATATAAATCAAATGCTTTTCTATCATAGCCCTGATCCTATGCTAGTTTTAGAAGTCAATCCAATTGTTGGGTTTGTGGCCAGTTACCTGTGTCTAGTTTTGGGTTACCTTGGTGAATTTCTCTACTCCAAGTCTCTAACTGGTTGACCCTGGGAAAATTTACTTAAAAAGAAAAATTATAGTCATATTCATCTCAGTATTGATATTACTAGATGGAATCCCCTTACCTGATGAATTAATAATGACTGCTCTGACCCTGGCCATAAATTTGAATTTTCTTCTATTACTTAGTCTCAATCAGAGCAGCAAGCAAAGTTTCAGCAAAGGAAAAAACCTCCCACCATTATGGGATGGATTTGTATAGATATGGAGAAGGCAATGGCACCCCACTCTGGTACTCTTGCCTGGAAAATCCCATGGACAGAGCAGCCTGGTGGGCTGCCATCTATGGGGTTGCACAGGGTCGGACATGACTGAAGCAACTTAGCAGCAGCAGCAGTAGCAGTTATATAGATAACACCAGGTTATGGTAATTTAGGTTTAAAGTCTCCTCTGTGTTGGAAACAATTAAATTATACTAAGGATAATCAGTCTAGTAACACTAGGAAACTGGGTTACGTGCGTTATAGACAGTGCCAATATATAATTTCCCTGGAAGATAAAGATATGTACAGAATAGACAAAGTCAGATGACCTGGGATATACTGGGCTACATCTAATGGAAGTTTTTAGCTTATGATACTGCTGTCTATGTTACTTGTCTTTCACCAGTTTTATAAAATTGCTGTTTCTTATACTGCCAAATGTGTGACTGAGGCCTCTGATAAAATAATATATAGTTCCATATGAGATCAATGATGGTAACAGTATAACTCTAGATATGGGAAGAAGCAACATGAAGGAATGTTTTCCTGGACCAAGAGGCTAGTAAGATAGGGGGTCTAGAGAATTTTGGATACTGTTTTATGGCTTAGTCCAGTAACAGCACATTGAGTGGCCTGTTAACAAAGTTGTTGCCAGACCTGAGAATGGACATTCTCAGCATCCTAGTATGAAATGGTCATGAAATGCTCTCCCTTAAAATCATGGCCAAGTTTATGACCAAGAAGGGGCTCTGCCAGCTAAAAACTGACACTTGCCATCTACCTCTACAAAGATTAAATCATGACCACTGGTAGCTGCTGATCTTCAATACCCCTGAAAGGAGTTCAGGGTGGAAATCAGGAATGAGACACTCTGTGCTCTGGGAAAAACTGGCAGAACAGGCCTTCAGATAGTTAGATCTTTCCAGGAGAAGATTTAATGAGTTCCAATTCTTACATCTTCTCATACCTAGAGAAACACTGACATTGTTAATGGTGACATCTGCTTTGGCTATTAAGGAGAATTTTACAATTAAAAGTCAAAATAAGCCAGGCTCTCCTATGGATCCAATCTGAGGCTTTCGCGGGATGCTGAGGCCTCTGGCTGTCACCCTGGATGGCAAGACGGCCCAGCTGCAGTGAGCACTGGACAGAGAGGAAACAACTTTGAAGATTGTCCAATGAGGATTTTACATGACCTTCACCCAGAAGTATGGACTCTAAAGGGTGATGTCAATATTCTTGATAAAGCCAAGCTTGGAAAGTCAAGAAAGCATTGGTTTCATAAAGGCAACAAAAATACTGATGAAAAAGAATTCAATAGATATCATGAAAATAAGAGTTTTTCCATAAGTGTGGATATAATCCATGTGCCAAGAAAAATTCAGTGGATGAGCAAGAAGTCATTGACTCTAAACCAGCATCCAGTGAATGTGAATGTCCTGAGAAGCCTGACATGAAAGATGATTTGTTCTGCTGCTTCAAAACTTCTGTTTCTGAGAAGTCACTGCATAGTCCACAACTTTCTGATTTTAGATTTGAGCAGTACATCATATCCCAAGTTCTGCCAAACCATCCCCAAGCAGTAAACAATGAGAAGGAAGAGCCAAAAATTTAAACTCCATTTTCCAACCAGTCACTAGTAAAAACCTCAAAATGTGCACTAAAGATGGATGATTTTGAGTTGGTATCTCTGAATACACTATGTTTAAGTGATGATCACACAATTGGACTTGAAAATGTAAAGACTAACAGTGAGACCACAGAAACAGAACCAGTGCCCAGTGATAATGTCTTTGCCACTCCTGGACTCATAATCCAGCTGTTGGGGAAAAAAATGGTGCAGAGCACACAGGTTCTCCCTTGGCACCTACATTCTGCACTCCTGGTTTGAAAGTTCCTTCTACAAAGAGCAGCACAGCTCTGATATCCACAAATTATCTACTATCAAAAGCAAACAGTTCATTGAATGATTTGGCAATGAAAGAAAGTACAAATTCAGATGAGTACTTTGAGAATTTTGCAGATCCCTCTTCTACGATTTCTTCTAATGAGAATCTACTCAAAACACCTACACCTCCAGAAGTTACTATGATTCCAGAAGATATTCGCCAGATTTTATCAATATACAACTCAAACCTAGTGTCTCTGGTAGCAGTTAGAGCAGTGCCACCCAGCAAAGTGTTCCTTCCTCAGCACGGAGGACAGAAGATGCGAGATGCCAGTAACAAAGGAAACTGGTGAAGAAATGATAGTGGATCCATCCTCCCATTATAGAAACTGAACAGAATGAGATGAAAGCAAATCTGGTCTCAGTTGGTTTTTGACATCCCCTACATCGTCCCCCTTTTGAAAAACCAACTCATGTTAAAGATGAGTATGGATACTAGCATCATAAAGTGCTTTTTATTAAGTTTGATTTAATCTAGTCTGTCTTTTGATATGTAGTTCAGCTGCTCAGTTTTGAAAGATCATTACTATTTCATTGATTTAAAGTTTACCCTGTCTCATGGAACTATGTGGTTTAAGTAATATTAGGAAGCAGGATAAATAATTTTTGAAATTTGAACATTACTGTTTGCCACTCAGATGAGGCCACCTCAGTCTTCTCGGGGCTGGACAGTTGTTGCTGGGGCTGGGCTTCTTCCTTGGGGCTAGCTCTGCCCACTGTCTCCTCTCATGACTGTCCCAAGTCTTCTACACCTTTTGTTTCAACAATGCTCTTTCAGGCACTATTATTTACAAAAGACAGCCTAAACTGATATGAGAAAAGAGAAATTTACAGGCCTAGGTAGCTATACTGAAGTGGATGCCTCAAACATTTGGACTTAGACTCTTGCCTGCTGTCATGTCAGGACTAGTGTTTTTCTCTTACTTGCCAGTTTCATCCTCTCAAATCAGCTCTTCCCAGCACATGACTGTGACCTCCCCAGACCCCTATCTAGCTCAGCGCCCAACAGAGCCCGAACCTCACCCTCTGGAATATCCTAGGCATCCTCCTGCGTGAGTGCTGCTCTCTGGACTGTCAGCTGTGTCTGTGGACCTGTCTCTGAGAGCACCAGGCTGCCCTGTCCATGGAGCCCAAGAGCCTTATGATCTAAGCCAAGATGCATCAGCAATTATCCTCTTTTATGGTTGTGCCTTGAAAGTCAAACAGAAAGACGCATCACTTTGTGTCTCTTCATTTGTCAGAAAATTGTCCCCAAAGAACAACTTATTCTTTGTTCTAGGAACTACTGTGCAGTTATAATTTAAGTTTAGCTAAATAAAATGTTAAATTAAAAAAAAAAGTCAAAATAGAGTAGCTATGTTTCAGACATCCAAGATAGTGATACTATGGGTGTAATTTCAGACTAGACCTTGTATTGCTATACACTTGAATTTTCTGAGTTATGTCAGGCCTGGATGCCACCAGACATGCTCACAACAATATCTGCTGGAAACTGGTAACCGCAAACTCACTTTTTATAGAGCTAGGCAACTGGCTACCTGGCTACATGTCTCCCAGAAGTGCCAGGTCCAGACTGGGTTTCAGGCCTATTCTTCTGAAAAGAAATGAGATTTATTTTGTCTATTAAAATTCCAGTTGTCACTCCTCCAACTACTTCTAATTGGGTCTGTTACACCAAAATGGCAGACCAACAGATTGAGATTTTAATCATACAAGACTCAGATCTAGGACTTGGAACTCAGAAATGCTTCCAATTCAGTGTCTATTCTCCAACCTAAGCAGTCCTATGCCCCATTTAGACAGGAAGTTATCACAGTCATAGTTGCCCAGTTCCCTGAATTAAAACTGAGCAGGACTCACTGGGGCTCCGGAGTACAGATCTGTTCTGCGTTCTCCATTTCTTATCTCTAGGATATGAGCTTCAGTCAGCCTTCTTGACCTTTCCTGAATCCCAAAGGGCAGATTCAAACAGTTGCTAATCAGAGAAGGGAGGGGATACAGAAACAGAAGGAGCAATCAGATGGTGGTACAACCTTGAGGCAGGGTCCTGGTTCCTACTCAAGAAGCATGCATAACAATGTCCTTGAGTTCTTCTGCAGAACTGGGGCCCTCACCCAGGTGAAGGATGGTAACTTCAGGCTGAGCACAAGATTCCTGGAGCACCGCTCTGTTGCCTTACCACCAACCCATCAGAAGAAAGTCACACAACCTGCAGCCCTCACCCCCAAATGTTGCTTTCTCTTTCTGGGGCTCAGTGATCACCATCCTTTTAGGCCTCCTATTTGCCCCTGTCTATCTCATATCTGACAGGGGTCAACAGTTTCAAGCTAAATTGCGGTTCTTACAAGGGCACATGCTGGTTTCAGACACAAAATATCTTGGCTTAGATCCTGAGAAATCTGTATGCAGGTTAAAAAGCAACAGTCAGACTGGGACATGAAACAACAGACTGGTTCCAAATTGGGAAAGGAGTAAGTCAAGGCTGTATATTGTCACCCTGCTTATTTAACTTATATGCAGAGTACATCATGTGAAATGTTGGGTTGGATGAAGCACAAGCTGAAATCAAGATTGGCAGGAGAAATATCAATAACCTGAGATATGATGACACCAACCTATGGCAGAAAGCGAAGAGGAACTAAAGAGCTACTTGAGGAAAATGAAAGAGGAAAGTGAAAAGGCTGGTTTAAAACTCAACATTCAAAAGACTAAGATCATGGCATCTAGTCCCATCACTTCATGGAAAATAGATGGGAAAATAATGGAAACAGTGTCAGATTTTATTTTCTTGGGCTCCAAAATCACTGCAAATGATGACTGCTGCATGAAATTAAGATGCTTGCTCCTTGGAAGGAAAGCTATGACCAATCTAGACAGCATATTAAAAAGCAGAGACATTACTTTGCCAATAAAGGTCTATCTAGTCAAAGCTATGGTTTTTCCAGTAGTCATGTATGGATGTTAGAATTGGACCATAAAGAAGGCTGAGCACTGAAGAATTGATGCTTTTGAACTGTGATGTTGGAGAAGATTCTAGAGAGTCCCTTGGACTGCAAGGAGTTCAAACCAGTCAATCCTAAAGGAAATCAACCCTGAATATTCGTTGGAAGGACTGATGTTGAAGCTGAAGCTCCAATACTTTGGCCACCTGAAGCGAAGAGTTGACTTTGGAAAAGACCCTGATGCTGGGAAATATTGAGGGCAGGAGGAGAAGGGGATGACAGAGGATGAGTTGGTTGGATGGCATCACCAACTCGATGGATATGAGTTTGAGCAAGCTCTGGGAGTTGATGATGGACAGGGAAGCCTGGAGTGCTTCAGTCCATGGGGTCGAAAAGAGTTGGACATGATTGAGCAATTAAACTGACTGACTTGATCAAGTAGAGAGAGACTTCTGCTCTCCTGGGCAGGCCTACGCCCATGTACAGCAGGAAGAAATTACAGAAGAGACCTCTGTCCCAATTCCCAAGAAGTATCTTGAGTATGAAGTCTCTCAGAGGGAAGTTGTTAGGGGAAGTGCACTGACTGAAACCACCCACCCAGCCAGGCATCATAGTTGTTTTTGCACCACCATTTTCATGAGTTGTTTTACAACAGGAGGTCCTGGTAAGGAACATGAAACTAATAAGCCACCACCAACGGGAAGAGTTCGGGAAAGGTCAAAAGGTGACATGACATGTCCAACCACCTTCTAGAATCCTTCTCGCCGGCATCCATCTTGACTGAGCAGTGCGTGCACCACCAGGAAGGACTCTGAATCAGACTGATTTGCCAAAGAACTCAGAAGCTAATCCCATCAACATAAAACTGGAGACTGCTAGCCAGGTGGCAGAGCAGTTCTCCTGGGTTCCCTGACCCTCCTGCTCTCTGCCCAGACACCCCTTTCTAGTAAACGCTCTTGCTTTGCCAGCATGTGTGTCTCCTCAGACATTCATTTCCGAGTGTTAGACAAGAGACCACTTTCTCGTCCTGAAAGTGGTTCCCTTTCCTGCAACACACCCATTTTGTTTTTCTCTTTCTCTCTCCCTTTTTTCCTTCTCTCTGTTTCCCCCACCCCCTACCCCTTTTTTTTAACATTTTGATAGAAAATACATGAGTCCTAGAGGCACAGAAGCACAGATTTTAATTTTTATTTGCACTCTAAACACCATATTTACTGTTTTTCTTTTGTGAGTTAATTACCCCTGTGAAGTTAAGTTTCTTCTGTTATAAAATGGAAACAGTGATATATAACTTACAAAGTTTTGAGGATGGACTGAATGAGCCAATACATGCCGATGCCCACACTAAGCACATAATACAATGTCATTTCCCCTCCATACGTCATAATCTAGTTTGGAGGTAAATAGGTATTTTTTAGGTATTACCTATCCAACTATATAGATAACACTAAATTAAGACTGAACTCCAAATCCAATAGTAAAGAAAAAAAAGAGTCATCATTTTCTTTGAGAGAGACAGAGAGATGAGGAGAGACAGAGAGATGAAGAGAGACAGAAAATGTGTGTGAGAGACAGAGATGCTAGAGCTGACCTGCGGGCCTTCTATTTCAGAACTGCCCGGCCTGTTCTGCTCTTCCAGGATGGCAAGGGCACACAGGTGTGGAGGTGTGCAGGTGTCAATATGACCGGTGACAAAGGGCTGAATTGCCCCAGAAGTAGGGGATTTCCATTTCTACTCTGATCTAGTCTGTGAACACAGTGGTGTTTTAGCCTTATGGGAAGACAAGGAGTGTAAAGCCTTCCCGCCTCAATGGTCAGGACAATGTGGGGTTGGATAATGAGCTCCCTCGTCCTCCAGGATCCCACCTCGAATGCCAGCCAATTATAAACTTGAGCTTCTTCCTGAAAATGTGGTGTCACGTGAATGTCTCAGATAAGACAACTCCATAAATGCCAACCTCTGTAGCACCACTTCAAGATACCCTCAGAATTTAGAAACTTATTCCCAAGTCTGAGAGATTACAGTTTAGAAAAGGTGGTCCTAAATATCTCTATGGTAACAGAAAAAAAGTTCAGTATCAGTATCAGAACACTGAAAAAATTCCAATTATACTTAATTATTTAGTTTCTGTACTGCAAAGTCATAGTCCCCCAGATACACTGCCTGCCCAGTAAGGACAAGCTTGTGCAACTGTTGATATATTAGTCAGGGGTCTCCAGAGAACTAGAACCAATGTAGCTGGATAAATACATGCATATATACACACACAGCTACAAATATACAGATGTTACACACATACATACATAGGTAGACACAAAATGGGTAGATACATGCAGATAGATGACAGATGCTTACATGCATACATATCAGTTCATTTCAGTCACTCAATCGTGTCTGACTCTTTGTGACCCCATGGACTGCAACATGCTAGGCATATATATAGATGGTAGATATACACATACAGAAATATATATTAGTATATATATGTATATATACTTACACAGATGGCAAATACATACATACATACATATATATATATATAAGGTCCGTCTAGTCAAGGCTATGGTTTTTCCTGTGGTCATGTATGGATGTGAGAGTTGGACTGTGAAGAAGGCTGAGTGCCGAAGAATTGATGCTTTTGAACTGTGGTGTTGGAGAAGACTCTTGAGAGTCCCTTGGACTGCAAGGAGATCCAACCAGTCCATTCTGAAGGAAATCAGCCCTGGGATTTCTTTGGAAGGAATGACGCTAAAGCTGAAATTCCAGTACTTTGGCCATCTCATGCGAAGAGTTGACTCATTGGAAAAGACTCTGATGCTGGGAGGGATTGGGGGCAGGAGGAGAAGGGGACGACCGAGGACGAGATGGCTGGATGGCATCACTGACTCGATGGATGTGAGTCTGAGTGAACTCCAGGAGTTGGTGATGGACAGGGAGGCCTGTTGTGCTGTGACTCATGGGGTCGCAAACAGTCAGACACGACTGAGCAACTGAACTGAACTGAGTTGATAGGACTTCCTTGGTGGCTCAGTGGTAAAGAATCTGCCTGCCAACACAGGAAACACGGGTACAATCCCTGGGTCAGGAAGATCTCATGGAGAAGAAAGTGGCCTGCCACCATTTTGTTAGAACTTGATTTTCTTTCCCTGTGCCTTGAGACCAGGGCTCTCGGGAACACTTATATGGACCAGCTCTAACTCCTGAGACTGAGGAAAAATGGGGAAGAGCCTTTAGAAATTTTATTTATTCCAACAGTTATTTATAAGCTAGCAAATTTTATATTGTAGTATCTAATTCATGACTAAGCTCAGAAAATGAAGCTAGATCTTGCTTTGTGTCTGTCTAAATATGTCTCTATATGTCTTTGTCTCTGGACAATATTTTTGAGATTAATTTGTAAATGAGCTCTATTTAACTGGCTTAAAGAAAAGTGTAAGGCGAGTGCAGAGAAAAACAGAGCAAGCCGGGCAGTCAGGCAAGAAAATGAAATTTACTAGAGGGAAAAGAGAGGGTGACTGGCTCTTGAGGAAAACCAGCGCTCTCCCTTTCTAATGGAGTCCTTCTTATACCCTACCAATGAAATATTCTCTGAAGGGATGGCCGCGTGGCCATCTGGAATCTGGTGGTCTTGCAGCTTTGAGAAGATAAGTGCCAGTGAGATAACAGGATGCCATTTGGGCAATTTTGTCAGTCTCACAGATCACTGTGATTTTACTCTTCATCTGCAAGGTTGACATAACGAGCCATCTTATCAATGAAAACCCATGTGGGCCCTATCAATAAGTAAGGAGAATTTTATAATGAAAAATCAAAATAGAGTAGCTATGCTTCGGACACTCAAGGAAATAGCTAGGTGATTTTATGGGTGTAATTTCAGACTAGACCTTGTATTGCTAAACACTTGAGTTTCCTGAGTCATGTCAGGCTTGGAAGCCACCATTCTCAAAACAATGTCTGCTGGAAGCTATTAACTACAACCTTACTTTTTATAGAGCCATGCAACTGCCTACAAGTCTCCCTGAAGTGCCAGGTCTAGACTGGATTTCAGGGCTATTTTTCTAAAAATAAATGAGATTTATTTTATCTATTAAAATTCCAGTTGTCACTCCTCCACCTACTTCTAATTGGGATGTTACACCAAAATGGCAGACCAAGGGATTGAGATTTTAATCATACAAGACTTAGATCTAGGACTTGAAACTCAGGAATGCTTCCAATTCAGTGTCTATTCTCCAAGCTGAGGCAGTCCCATGCCCCATTTAGACAGGAAGTTATCACAGTCATAGTTGCCAGGCTTCATTCAGCCTCCTTGACCTTCCCTGAGTTCCAAAGCATAGACTCAAACAGTTGCTAATCAGGGAAGGGAGGGGATACAGAACCAGAGGAGGAGCAATCAAGTGGTGGTACAGCCTTGAGGCAGAGTCGTAGTTCCTACTCAAAAAAATACACATGACAATGTTTTTGAGTTCTCCTACAGAACTGGGGCCCCCACCCAGGTGGAGGATGGTAGCTTCAGGCTGAGCACAAGATGCTGAGAGCTCACTCTGGTGGTGGTTACCTTACCACCAACCAATCAGAAAAAAGTCACACACCCTCAAGCCCTCACCCCAAATGTCGGCTTCTGTTTCTGGGAACCAGTGATGCCCATCCTGTTAGGTCTCCTGTTTGACCCCTGTCTATTTCATCTCTGAGAGGAGCCAACAGTTTCAAGCTAAACTGCTGTTATTATAAGGGTGACTGCTGGTTGCAGACGAAGAGTACCTCAACTTAGATCGGGTAGAGAAAGATTTCTGCTCTGCTAGCCTGGTCCACACCCAAGCACAGCAGGAAAAAGTCACAGAGGAAAGAGACCTCCGCCCCAATTCCCAAGAGGTATCTTGAGTTTGAAGTCTCTCAGCGGGGAGTTGTTAGGGGAAGCACAGTGACTGAAGCCGCCCACCCAGGCCACAGGTACCATAGTAACCATCTGCATGAGTTGTTTTATGACAGGAGGTCCTGGTAAGGAACACGAAACTAATAAGCCACCACCAGCGGGAAGAGTTCAGAAAAGATCAAAAGGAGACACCACATGTCCGACCACCTCGCAGAATCCTCGCTGGCATCCATCTGGCCTGAGCAAGGCCACCAGGAAGGACTCTGAGTCAGAATGATTGGCTAAAGACAACCCAGAAACTAATCCCATGACCATAAAACCTGAGACTGCGAGCCATGTGGCAGAGCAGTTCTCCTGGGTTCCCTTACCCTGCCGCTCTCCACCCGGGTGCACTTTCCCAATAAAATCTCTTGCTTTGTCAGCACATGTGTCTTCCTCAGACAATTCATTCCCCAGTGTTAGACAAGAGTCCACTTTCAGGCCCTGGAAGGGGTCCCCTTTCCTGAAACACCCCCACCCATCAATGGGACCAGAGATTGCTCAGCCTCCAGGGATGGGATAGCATCCCATGTCAGGGGTCAGACATTCTAGAGCAGGAGCTGCTTTTTGTCCCTTTCTTTAACATCTTGCCGATGCTCCAGTGCATTATGTTCAATATGCAACGTTGTGCTTGTTGTCAGCGTACAGGAGCCTGATTCAGGTATTGCATATCTACAGAATATCTCTATTGTTTTTTTGATTTTGCCACAGAAGAATCAGCAGTGTGCTGAGCCACAGGTCCTGCGAATTGTCTGTCTCAGATATACTTTTCTGTGTATACAAAGAAGGAAGATAGGAGATAATTATTGTGGATTATCTCTTAGAGATGCAGATTTCTGTGTATCTGTGGAAGTATGGAAGGAAGAAAGAGTCAGGAAGGAATGAAGGAAAAGGAAAAGGAGATTCCTTCTGGATAATCAAGTGATGGGGATTCCACATGATCATCTCAACAGATACAGCAACAACATTTGACAAAATCCCATGGCCACTCATG
>SJYV01034536.1:0-10924 GCA_006410875.1 Neotragus pygmaeus | reverse complement strand
AAAAAAAAGTAACTTCCTAGATAGACTTAAGTGAACTTTTGGCAGCCTTTAGACCAAAGTGCTGGTCTTAATTGAATGGTAAATAGATTGTCCACAATCCCTTTTGAAATATACTTTGCATTTATTTTCTAAACATTGTTAAAAGCCTTCCAGAAATAAAATGTGCAATTTGCACAGTCACAGGATACAAGGTCAATATATGAAAACTCAATTGTATTTCTATGCCATTTATAATTGCATTCAAAACATTAAATAGTTATGGATAAATTTTGCCAAATATACACAAGATCAATCTAATAAAAACTTCAAATGCTTCCGAGAGAAATTTAAAAGATGTAAATAAATGGAGATATACACTGTGTTCCTGAATCAGAAGACTCAATATTGCCAAGATGTCAGTTCTTCCCAAATTGATCCATAAATTCAATGCAATCAAAATCCTGGCATGCTTTTTTGTAGAAACATATATTTCATTAAAGTTTAAAACTTGCTCTTTGGAATACAGTATTAGAAAATAAAAAGCACACCACAGACTGGAAGAATATCTTACAAAACATTTATCTGACATAAGACTTGAGTTAAGAATGTATAAGTAATACTTAGAACTCAGTAACAAAAAGATAAATGACCCAATAAAAATGGGCAGACTATTTTAACATAAACATCACAAAATAAGGTATAGGAGGTATATGAAAAGATGGTCAACATCATAGCCCTTAGGTGAATGCAAATTAGAACCACAATGAGATATAACTATAAACCAACTGGAAAGGCTAAAAGTATAAAGATTCACAATACCAGGTGTTATAGAAAATGTGGGGAGGTGGGAGGGAGATTCAGGATTGGGAGCTTGTGTACACCTGTGGTGGATTCATGTCGATGTATGGCAAAGCCAATAGAGTATTGTAAAGTAAAATTTTAAAAAATTAATTAATTAATTTAAAAAANCGCGAGCGCCGACCCCGTCCACACCCGCAGCAGCTCCTGGCCAGCCTGGCGCAGCCGCCCCGCCCCGCAACCGCACCCCGCTCTGTCACCACCGTCCATTGGTCCGCGCGACCGCCGCTCCGCGCCCATTGGCCACCGTACGCCCGACGCTCCGCGCCCATTGGTCCGCTCGCCCGCCGCTCCCACCGCCCCCGCGAGTGGGTTTCTAGGGGCGGCGACGCCGCTGGAGGGTTGCTAAGGGCGAGTTGCTACGCGCCGCTGGGTTGGAGCCGAGGTCCACACCCTAGTTGCGGCCGTGCGCCCCGGCTTCTCGCGCTCTCTGAAGCCAGCCTCGCGGCGGTCAGTACTCAGAGACCACCCAGGGCGCTTCCTGGGGGGCCGCCCTTCCGATCCCGAGACATTCCCGGAACCACACTTGACAACCCAGCAGTCCTTCCCAACCATGAGCGGCCGCGCCCCCAAGCCGCAGGACGCCTTCTGCCTGCCCTAGTCCTGCCCAGACTTTTAGGGCGTCCACGAACTTGCCCTGCACGCTTGCCGGACGGTCTTTTCCATCTCCCGCCCTTGACTGCCTGCCGCCGTCTTCTAACGTCTGTATCCTGTAATGAGATCCGCTGTTGGATCCAGTAAATCTTGTCCTCAACTTATTCGCAGTTGTACGGTCCCCACAGAACATCCTGTCAAAAGTCATCGCATGTTGACCTTACGGCGTTCGATTCCGAAGCTAGTGTGCCGTCCACGTTTTGAGTTTTTAAAACGCAGAAAACGTAGCACAAACTAGGAGAGCCGAGCTCTGTGCTCGTTGGCCAGCCTCCATTGACAATAATCCCTGCTTATCTTGCTCTGACTGGACCTGACACAGACTACGTTCTGAAGGCTGAGGGAATGGAGTTGAATGAGAAGCTACTTGTATGGGTGGGAGGAAAAGTAAGATATCTTGTTGACTGGACAGTCCCTCTGCATTAATTACAGTAAGAAGTAGTATTTGAAAAGATTACAGATTTATTTACATACATTTTAAACAGGTCAAGAAATCATTTTCCCACCCTACTTTATGAGGTGAGGTGAAGTCGCTCAGTCGTGTCCGACTCTTTGCGACTCGTGGACTGTTACCTACTAGGCTTCTCCGTCCATGGGATTCTCCAGGCAAGAATACCGGAGTGGATTGCCATTTCCTTCTCCAGGGGATCTTCCCGACCCAGGGATTGAACCCAGGTCTCCCGCACTGGAGGCAGATGCTTTAACCTCTGAGCCACCAGGGAAGCCATAGCAACCCTAAGTAACTTAATCATGTCCCCTTTATCTCCCTAGCAACCCCCCCTTCACCACATTTATTACATGCTTGCTGCTCTCTCTTCACCCTGCCCTCTCAGATGAGCCAAGACTGCAGGCACAGCAGCTCAACTAGGAAAAGTCACAGTCTGCTTCAAGTTTTTCCATGTACCGTGTCAAAAAGGAGGCAGTCATTGAGTTGGTCCTCAAACATGTGGACTGAATTACTTTGAATGAGATGATTAAAAGAATGAATAGATAGTGGGTAAAGGGAATAATTAAGAATGACCATTTATGGGGGAGGGGGAGGCAGTATTGCTGCGTTAGTGTAGGTCAGAAGCAGCATTCTCTAAAATCTCTGCAGCCATTTATTTACTGACATTCTAAACAGTTATATTTAAAATTTGTTAATAAACAGTTAATACACTAAAAATATGAAGTCCACTGTTTAGGATACTAAAAACTGTTTATGACACGAGATATTTTAAAAAGCAAATCTGGGAATTCAACTCCCTTTTGACTCCAGCGATCAATTTCTTGAGACCATGGATGTCTGGGACACAGGTCAGTCTTTCACGAGGAACTGGCTTCTGCTCAGCTTTCCCCTCTCCCTGAGGTAGGAGAACAGGTGTCGTCGCCTCCTCCACGTGACCTTTATCCCATACTTCTCCTCTGGGGTGTCTTTAACCAGAACAGGCCCGGGCTCTGGGCTCTTGGGTGTGCTCGTGTGAAGGGAACAGCTGGGAAGGCTGTTTTCCCTCAGTTCAGAGGGAATGGGCTTTCCCTGCCCCGGGGATCCTGGGGTCTGGATGTCCGGGGGAATGAACGCACATGGGAAGTCTGGAAATGTGTGTGCCGACAGCTCTCTGCAGCTCTGGGGGCTGAGCATGGGCACCAAGGGCCTTCCGGAAATGTCCTTTTCTGGTTGACTGGGGCCATCCCTGATTGACGGGATCCCAGGTGTGGCTGAACTGGCAGAAGACTGTGGAGTCTCAAACATTAGACATGGAAACCTGGAGCTGGTAGATTTTCGACTTGAACGCCTTGCATGATGATGATGCTTCCGGTTGCCTGGGAACCAGCTTTCTGCTGTTGTATCAAACTGAGGTGATACCTAAGGATTCCAAAAGAAAGACATAAAAGTGAAGCATGCTAACTCCCAGATACGAACCTAAGGAAAGTGCATCGGATGACCAGAATCCTAAATGGGGCCCACACAGCAGTGGGCCTACGACAGCGGCCTAGGGGCCTCCCGGGTGGCACAGCAAGTAAGAATCTGCCTGCCGACGCAGCGGACATGGGTTCGATCCCTGGTCTGAGAAGATCCCACCTGCTGCAGGGCAGCTAAATCCATGCACCACAACTACCGAGTCCAGCTCTGGAACCCAGGAGCCACAGCTGCTGAAGTTTGAGCGCCTAGAGCCCGTGCTCCCCAACAAGAGAAGCCACCGCAGTGAGGAGCCTGTGCACTACAATGAACAGCAGCCCCTGCCGGCCGTAACTGGAGAAAGCCCAAGTGTAGCGGCAAATACCAGCACGGCCAAGAAACAACAGCTGTCTGTCTTACTGGATAACCATAGGAAGGGATGCGGGCTTTGGGCAAGTTACTCAGTCTCACTGGCTTCATCACACCCTACGGCTGCAACACATTTAACCATCTCCCTTTCAGTTCTGAGGGCGGGCCCAGCTAGACAGCCCCATCTTCACCACTGATGCCCAGCACCTAGAGGACCCCAGTGTAGGAAGAAAGGGCTGAAGGCAGACCAGTGAGATCAGGCATGGAGAGCAGTGAGCAGGGCCTGGCGCATGGTGAGGACTCCGTATGCACCCGCGAGCTCATGCCTCCTCCCACCAACAGCGCTCTAACATCTATGCTTCCTCCCCACTCCTGAACCCAGGGGTCCGGTTCTCCCCAACACTCCTGGACCACATCTGTTAGGCGCCCTGGGGCAGAGCTCATGCTTTTGTCTGGCTCTTCTGCTACACCACTTTCTGACACCCCGTAGCTGTGTTCTCTTTCCAGGGCTTCTAAACTGTTAAGACAGAACACATGCCATTTCTGAGTTTTTCTTCACTCTTTGGTCCATTAAGCAGTAAACAGAGGGACTTTCCTGGCAGTCCATCAGTTGGGACTCTCCATTTCCAATGCAGGAGGTGTGCATTCCAGCCCTGGTTGGAGAGTTAAGATCTCACAGGCCTTCTGGCCAAAAAGAACCAAAGCATAAAACAGAAAAAATGTTCTAACAAATTCAATAAAGACTTTAAAAATGGTCCTCATTAAAAAAAAAAATCTTAAAAAAACCCCAAAACAGTAAATAGACTACTTAGCTAAAAATTCCACCTCTAAAATGAAGCTCAGGAAACAACCTCATTTTTCACTCATTCTGCCATTTATCTGGCTTTCTCACCCTTCTGGATACTTTTATACTGAACTCTTTCAAGGGAACTGGTGGGGGAAAGACTCCAACTCCAGTCCACCCACGCCTCAGCCTGAACTTAGGCGAAAAGATACAGCAGAGAAGATGGCTGAGGACGGCGGGAGCGTGAACACTGCCTCCTCGTCCCTGAGCCCGTGAGGCTAATTTTTTGGCAGCCCTGGTCACGGGGCAGAGTACGCACTCTGAGAAGCCTGGCAGGGCAGAAATCAAGGCAGGAACCCTACCCAGGAAGTGATGGTGGTGTGGTCCACAGGCTTGCTGGGCACCTGTCTAGTGTGGGTGACCATGGGAAGCTGGGGAGATTGACAGCGGTGTTTGGGGCCCTCCAGTGGTTGTTGGTGGAATAGCAGCTGGGGTTTCTGGGCAGCTTGGCGGCGCTTTTTCCTGGGAGGCATCAACAGGTGAGAGAAGAGCAGTTAGCAACTGCATGATGCTGGCTGTCGGCAGGTCTGGGGAGAGGCTCCACTTCCAACCCATGCCTGCAGAGAAGAAACAAATGCCAGGAGAAAACAACCCGGTGATTCCCCAGGAGAAAACAACCCGGTGATTCCCCAGCTCCTCCTCACACTCTGCCAGCCATTTCTGCTAGCAGCTTGCAGCCCTACCTCAGGGGGTGGGCTGGCATACCTAGCCCAGCTTCCTACAGCTGCAACACACAGCACTTCCCACTCAACAAACACCGCCCAGTGAAAACTTATCGAGCACGGCCTAAGCACCATGCTGGTGCTGGGAGTTCAAAGATGAAAACCAGTTATTGCATCATCATGTATGGGGTGCCAATCACTTGTACAGACACGGCCCGTGCCTGTCTTCAAAGACCTGAGAGTCTAGCAGAGGCAGACAGGCAGTTACAATAATGGGAGCCATGCTTCCCTCCACTCCCCCCGGGGAGGCTCTCTGGGGAGGGTCACAGCTGACCTGGGGACAGAAGGGCAGGAAAAGCCAAAGAACGAGGGGTGGGGGCTGTCTCTTATACACATCTGGGAGCGTGAACACTGCCTCCTCGTCCCTGAGCCCGTGAGGCTAATTTTTTGGCAGCCCTGGTCACGGGGCAGAGTACGCACTCTGAGAAGCCTGGCAGGGCAGAAATCAAGGCAGGAACCCTACCCAGGAAGTGATGGTGGTGTGGTCCACAGGCTTGCTGGGCACCTGTCTAGTGTGGGTGACCATGGGAAGCTGGGGAGATTGACAGCGGTGTTTGGGGCCCTCCAGTGGTTGTTGGTGGAATAGCAGCTGGGGTTTCTGGGCAGCTTGGCGGCGCTTTTTCCTGGGAGGCATCAACAGGTGAGAGAAGAGCAGTTAGCAACTGCATGATGCTGGCTGTCGGCAGGTCTGGGGAGAGGCTCCACTTCCAACCCATGCCTGCAGAGAAGAAACAAATGCCAGGAGAAAACAACCCGGTGATTCCCCAGGAGAAAACAACCCGGTGATTCCCCAGCTCCTCCTCACACTCTGCCAGCCATTTCTGCTAGCAGCTTGCAGCCCTACCTCAGGGGGTGGGCTGGCATACCTAGCCCAGCTTCCTACAGCTGCAACACACAGCACTTCCCACTCAACAAACACCGCCCAGTGAAAACTTATCGAGCACGGCCTAAGCACCATGCTGGTGCTGGGAGTTCAAAGATGAAAACCAGTTATTGCATCATCATGTATGGGGTGCCAATCACTTGTACAGACACGGCCCGTGCCTGTCTTCAAAGACCTGAGAGTCTAGCAGAGGCAGACAGGCAGTTACAATAATGGGAGCCATGCTTCCCTCCACTCCCCCCNNNGGGGGGGGGGGGGGGGGGGGGGCTGGGGGCAGCTCCAGGCTGAGGAGCAGCGCACACGAAGCAGAGACCTGAAGGAGCTCGGCGAACCCAGGGAGCGCGTGGAGTGGGACACAGGCTCGACGCGCTCTCAGGGCCAGGTCGGCAGGCCAGCTGGACCACCTGAGTCTGGACTCTGGCCTAGGTAGTCAGGGCAGATTCTCAAGCGGACGGATATCATCACACTTGGATTTCTTTTTTCAACTTTTATCCCAGCTGATTTTGAACACAGGAAAAAAAAAAAGTTACTAATACGAGCTGCTATGTGCCCATCACTCAGCTCCAACAGCCGTAAACCCACGACCAGTCACAACCTATCCACACCCCAGCCATTTCCCCTACTGATTTACTATTCTCAAAATACTATATTCCCAGTCATGATGTCATTCCTCGTAACACAACCCATACAAATATTTGAAAACCATAGGTATTATACAGACTTGCCTTGTGGCTCAGCTGGTAGAGAATCTGCAATGCAGGAGACCTGAGTTCGAACCCTGGGTTGGGAAGATCCTCTGGAGAAGGGAAAGGCTACCCACTCCAGTATTCTGGTCTGGAGAATTCCATGAACTGTATGGTCCATGGAGTCGCAAAGAGTCAGACAGGACTGAGCGACTTTCACTTCACTTACAGGTATTATACATATTTATATACTATACGTATCTACATAAACTATAGTACTCATGTATTTATATACATTCATATGTTTGTATGTGCAAATTCCTTAAATAGTAAAGATCCAATGTCATTTTCCGTTGTCTCATAGGTACCATAATTTTTTCTGTGTGTTTTTGTCTTAAGAGAGATCTTAAAGGCAACAGAGGCAAGAGCAAGGACCCTGGACGCAGGGGGACCAGTTAGAAGGTTACTGTGTTGTCTGAGAACCGCTGGGGCCTGCACCCAGGCTGTGTCGGGAGGCTGGAGGCAGAGGAAGGGTCAACAGGCCCTACCGGGTAACGAAAAGTCTGAGACGGTGTCCAGGAAGTCTAATAATGGGAGAGGCCACCAGGCATCCAGGAGAGACAGTCACACAGCAGAGCAGGCAGGTTCCATCAGACAGCCATGATCCTTCATTCAGTGAACAACAAAGCCACACGCTCTGTTCTGTGTCACTAGGCAGTGGAGAATCAGGTGAAGGAAAATAAGGATGAAGTCTCTACCCTCCAGAATCTAACATTTTAGGAAGACTGCAGGTAGGAAATACATCCATTTGCTCATTCATTCATTCAACACATATTTACTGAGTGCCGACTGTGTTCTGGGCACTATTACGGGTGCTGGAAATATATATCAGGTTACACAATTAAATCCCTCCCCTCGTGGTGCTTATATCTAGTTGGGGGGGGCGGTGATTAAAGGTAGCGAGAAAAGTAAAATTGGCATACGGGGTTGAGCTGACCTAGGCCTATTTGAGACAGGGTCATCCGGCAAGGCCTATCTCAAAAGCGATATTTGAGCAAAGACCTGAAGGCAGAAACGAGAACAAGGGGACAAGAGAAAGATGTGAGAAAGAATACTGCAGACTGAAAGAACAGTAAGTGCAAAGACTGCCAGATGGGACTGTGCCTGACTCGCTCAGGAAGCAGTAAGGGTCAGCATGGCTAGACTGGAGAGTGGAAGGAAGTGAAGCCAATTCACATGACACAACGTCAAAGCAAGCTCAAGGCCTGGGTTGCATTATTCTCAGTGTGCTAGGAAGTCACTGCAGGGTTCAAGACAGGGAAGGAACATAATCTGATTTATACTCTTACAAAATAGCTCTTGGTGCTTTGTAAGGAAAGGTGGGTTGGGAGGAGGAAAGTGAAAGTGAAGTTGCTCAGTCATGTCCAACTCTTGCAAGAATACTGGAGTGGGTTGCCATTTCCTTCTCCAGGAGATCTTCCCAACCTAGGGATTGAACTGGGGTCTCCTGCACTGCAGGCAGATGCATTACCGTCTGAGCCACTGAGAAGAGGGGGCATGGACAAAGGAAGCAGAGAAGCAAGTCAGAAGGCCCCCGTGGGAGCCCAGTGGAGATGACAGTGCCGGCAACATTCCCAGTGAGCAATGCTCCAGTCACCAGCACGCTCAGAGTCCCAGCCTCGTGGGGACTCCACAGTTTAGCAGTCCTACTGGGTCCTGATCAACTCATTTCCCCCACAAAAGATGGTCTTAAAACTTTAGAATGCCTCTCCCAGCCAACTGCCTTACTTCCTCCTACACAAAGAACCCAGGAGACATCAAAGGAAAAACACCCTCAGCTTCCAGGAAGCAGACGCATATCTGCACCCGCTCCCCTTTCTCTGCTATAACTAGAGGCCGGTCCCTTTCGCTACAAGGGCCTCGCCCTCTGGCTGGGTTTTGGAGCCTGCCTGCCTCTGTACACCTTTCTCAGGCAATCACAGGCTGACATGTCTATAACCACCTGGAAGTAGGTGAGTCCAGTATTTCTACGTTCAGTTTAGAATTCTCCACACTCAGGACCCAAATATTCCACTGCCTACGTGACAGCAACTAGATGTCTCAAATGCAACTCAAACTTGACACATTTCCAACTGAATCCATGCTTATTTCCCCTGCACTCCCTCCACAAAAGTGATCATCTTCCAGGGCCTTTGCTCATGGAACGGTTTCATCACTCATCCAGCTATGTGGCCAAAAACCCTGACATCTACCTTTCCCCTCTACCATTCAACGCAACATCAAGTCCTCTCGATTCTACCTCGTAAGCATGCCTTGAATAATACCCCTCTCTGGGCTTCCCTGGTGGTCCAACCGTTAAGACTCAATGCAGGGGGCCCAGGTTCCATCCTTGGTTGGGGAACTGGATCCCACATGCCACAACTAAGACCTGGGGCAGCCAAATAAATAAATAGTTCTTTTCAAAATACTAACAGAGGCAAATTTCTAAAATAAAAATACTCCTCTCTTGGGGAGGGCAGTTGAGGGGTAGGCAAAATAAATGACGGAGGTCAAGAGGTACAAACTTCCAGTTATAAAATAAATACACCATAGGATGTAATATGGGGCTTCCCAGGTGGCACCAGTGGTAAAGAACCCACTTGCCAATGCAGGAAATTTAAGAGAGAGATGTGGGTTCAATCTCTGGGTCAGGAAGATCCCCTGGAGGAGGGCATGGCAACCCACTCCAGTATTCTTGCCTGGAGAATCCCATGGACAGAGGAGACAAGTGGGCTGCAGTCCATGGAGCTACAGTTCATGCTCAGTCAATGGGCTACAGTTGCGTAAGAGGCAGACACGACTGAAGCGACTTAACACACACACAGAGAATGTAATATACACTGCAGTCACTATAGTCAGTATTGTATTTCAAATCTGAAAGTTGCCAAGAAAATAAACTTAAAAGTTTTCATCACAGGACTTCCCTGGTGGTCTAGTGACTAAAACTCCACACTCCCAATGCAGGGGCCCAGGTTCGATCCCTGGTCAAGAAACTAGATCCCACATGATGCGACTAAGACCCAGCATAGCCAAATACATAAAAATATATATTTTTTTAAAGTTCTCATGACAAGGCAAAAAGTTTTCGTCACTATGGTGATGGGTGGTAACTAGACTGTGATCATTTTGCAATGTATAATAAATACCAAATCATTATGTTGTACACCTAAAACTAACATAATATTCTATGACAATCATATTTGTGGAGGGGTGGAGCTTAGATATGTGGGATTTGGTGATATAGTTGAGGATTAAATGTAGGATCACAATCAATGGCAATCTTTTTTTTAATGGCAATCTATTTTTGAGACTTGTTAGATGCAACTCAAAATTTGATAAAAGCATTCCTCCTGTGTGAAAAATAATACTATTACCCTATCCTCTCCCTCTCTCTACCACCCTTCAAATTTCAATAATTATGGCCTGGGGTAATGCAGTAGTCTAACTGGTCTACCCTAACCTCTGGCACCCCCTGCAGGGGGATGTTTTGGAAATGCAAAACTAATCTCCACTCCCTCCTGTTTGAAACATTTGTCTGGTGCAAGAACAAAACTCCTACGTGGTGGCTAAGGCCCTGTTGCTCTGGTTCCAGTGTCATCGCCCACAGTCCACCCCTGTCCCTTAGCTCAAACCCCTCAGATACATTCTTCAGCCTGTGTGCTGTCCCTGCTTCCTCCTGTCATGTCACTCAGTCCTGTCCGACTCTTTGTGACCCCATGAATCGCAGAACGCCAGGCCTCCCTGTCCATCACCAACTCCCAGAGTTCACTCAGATTCATGTCCATCGAGTCGGTGATGCCATCCAGCCATCTCATCCTCTGTCGTCCCCTTTTCCTCCTGCCCCCAATCCCTCCCAGCATCAGGGTCTTTTCCGATGAGTCAACTCTTCGCACGAGATGGCCAAAGTACTGGAGTTTCTGCTTTAGCACCATTCCTTCCAAAGAACACCCAAGACTGATCTCCTTTAGAATGGACTGGTTGGATCTCCTTGCAGTCCAAGGGACTCTCAGGAGTCTT
>SJYV01034534.1:15308-30767 GCA_006410875.1 Neotragus pygmaeus | reverse complement strand
TCTGCTGTCCATGCTGAGCCACACCAGGCTGGTGGCCCTTCCAGGGGCCAGAACAAGCGGCTGTTTGCAGCTGCAAACTGGGCATTGTCTTATGGCTCCACTTAGTATGACCTGTCCCCCTCCTAACCTGTGATAGGAGAGTGTGCCTCATCTCCTGCTCTGGCCCCTTGCCCAGGAGCAGGGCAGGGAATGCATGACTGTTGGGTCACTGAAGGGCTGGCTTGGGATCAGACCCTTTCTCTCTGCGCCTCAGGATTCTCATTGGTGACAGGGGTCCTGCCAGCTGCTCCTTCCCCCAGAGCTGTGGAGGCAGGCAGGTCCCCAGGGCCTTGGGCAGCCACTTCAGAGGGGTGGCAGGGCCCTGGGCGGGCAGCCTGCACCTCACTCATGCCCACTCTGTCTCTGCCCCGCCCCCAGGAGCTGGATGTTAGAATTCAGTTCCCAGGGTCCCACCTGGAGAAGTACACAGCACCCTCTGCCCTGGCATGGCCTCTGCCCCCAGCCCTGCCCCCTCTGTAGAGAGTCCTGCTTCTGTGGTGATGACCCCAGCAGGGGTGTGGAACTTGCGCTGACCTCCTGTCTTTCCGGCATCCAGGTGGGGGACGATTCTGCTGGTCATGAGCCGGTTCTGCACAGGGACGACCTGGAGTCCCTCCTGAGTGAGGTAACATGTCACTCAGCCCCCTCCTCCTCCCCTCCTCCCCTTCCTCCACGGCCTCTGAAGCAGTCAGCACCCCTATTCTGGGCCCATGGCATTCCACGGGCCCCCGTTGCCAGATGGCGCTGGCCCCTCCATGCACAAACAAGTCAGAGGGGGCCCCGAGCTGCCCGCTTCCCAGCCTTGCTGGAAGTCCCAGGCCCGGGACCCTGAAAGGCTGGTGGTGCAGAATCTGGCACCAGGGCCGCCGAAGGCTGACGTGCAGGCCGAGACTTTCCCCAGGTGCGGGTGGGGGCTGGGCACTCTGGACCCTGCAGATCCCTCACTCACTGCTCTCAGCGCAGGCTTCTCCACCTGATGATGAGCAGCTAGAATAACTGGGAAGAAAAAGTGGCTTTTAGGAAAGGTCAAATTTCTCCAGCCACACCCAGGCCTCAGGTGGCCAGCGTGTGTCCTCCTCAGGACCCTGGTGTGGCACTTGGGGATCCCAGCTGACCATGGAGTCCCTGCCTTATGTGATGGGCTGGACACGGGCAGGTCCCAGACACTACAGGTGTCTTTAGAGAGCCCCGGGCCCCAGGAGGCCGGGGTGACCCGAGGTGCCGATATAAGAGAACACAGTGGGCAGAGGCACAGGCCCTTCTGGAGCAGATCACCTTGTTCTGTTGGAATATTGGGCATTCCCGTGGCTCCCCCAGTCCTGCTGGAGCACCAGGCAGGCCCTGCAAAGAGCTGGGCGGAGGGAGGGAAGGAGCTGGCTCTGCCGGTCACCCGGGAAGAAGCCCCGAGGAGCCGAACAGCCCTGGTGGCCATGCCCAGGCTTAGGGGATGCACAGAGGAGTGGACGTGTACGGTGGGGCCTCGGGCCTCAACGTCCTCACCTCCGAGTAGGATGGCTGGGTCGGTGGGTTATGGCCCAGGCAGGCACACCTGCCCGCTGAGGCTCCAGCCAAGCCCTGAGCCCGCTCTCTGCTTCCGCAGCACTCCTTTGACGGCATCCTGCAGTGGGCCATCCAGAGCATGTCCCGCCCACTGGCCGAGGCGCCCAATTTCCCCTCCTGATCTGGATGCTGGGCTGACCCAGACTGGGCTGCAGGCAGCATGGGAAGAAGAGGGGAGGCACCTGTGGACTCTGCCGGAGCAGACTTCACACTTGCAACCAGCAGCTCTGAAAGGGATCAAGGATCTGAGATGTTCCACGTGGCATCAACACTCAGCTGATCAGCACCCTGTGTGAAAGTAAAGTCACTTCTGTGTGCTCGACATGACTTTCGGTGCAGTGTGTTTGTTTTGGAGGGTCTATCTGGTGCCCATCGTGCAGGCTGAGCTGGCTGTATGGGAAAGAGGGTGCCAGAATGCCGCTGGGTGCAGGAGTCCCTCTGCTCCCGCCCTGCGGGAGCCCCCGGCNTCCCTGCCCCCTATCTCTGTCCCTCCGTGGAAGGTAGATGGAGGTGGTGGTTGGGTTTAGTCTTCAGAATTAGGGGCCCATATCAGCTGCAGCAAAGCCCCACATTTGTTGTTCAGTTGCTCAATTGTGTCTGACTCTTTGTGACCCCATGGACTACAGCATGCCAGGCTTCCCTGTCCTTCACTATCTCCCAGAGTTTGCTCAAACCCATGTCCATCGAGTCAGTGATGCCATCCAACCATCTCATCCTCTGTCGCCTCCTTCTCCTCCTGCTCTCAATCTTTCCCAGCATCAGGGTTTTTTCTAATGAACTGGCCAAAGTTTTGGAGATTCAGCTCCAGCATCAGTCCTTCCAATGAATATTCAGGGTTGAAAGCCCCACATACTGGGTGGCTTAAGACAACAGGAATCCAGGCTCTTGCTTTCTTAATTCTCCCTTTGCTTTTCAGATCCCAGTTGTTGTTTTTTCTTCCTGTTGCTGAAAATGTAGAAATAAGTAGAAGTCTCTTGACTCAGAGGTTCATGCTGGGGCCCAGTGAGAGGGTTGTGTTGAGCCCCGGAGTCTAGGAGTCAGAAGTCAAGATGTCAGCATGGCTGTGCTCCCTTGAGACTCGGGGAAGGATCCTTTCTCACCTCCCTCACCCCCAGTGGAGGTCCGCTGTCCCTGGCCTGCAGCTGTGGCTCACTGTCACATGGCATCTGCCATGTGTGTTTCTGTGTCCAATCTTCTTTTCTAAGGACACCGGTCATGTTGGATGAAGGGCCTATCCTGGTCCTCATCTTAGCTCCACTGGAACCACCTGCAAAGACCCTAGTTCCAAATCAGGTAAACTTCGCAGGTACCGAGGGTTGGGACGTCAGCATATCTTCTTGTGGGGGAGGCATGATTCAATCCTTGACAGTCAGAGGAGGGAGGAGCCCCCAGTGAGAGGGGGAGGAGGCCCCGGAGTAGCCAAAGGGTCAGAAGTCAAAGACTTCCCCTTCTGGTGGGACCTTGTCTTCCCCGGTGGTCCTCGGGCACCGAAGGCCCTTCTCTGGCCCTGGCTGTGCTGGGGTGCCAGGCTCTGGTGCGGGTCCTTTCACGCTGTGTAGACAGGGCCACCTCTAAGCACGAAACTGAGTCTGTTTGGAATGTTGCTGTGGCTGTTCAGTCTTAAGTCATGTATGATTCTTTGCAACCCCATGGACCGTAGCATGCCAGGCTCCCCTGTCCTCCACCATCTCCTGGAGTTTGCTCCAATTCGTGTACATTGAGTCAGTGATGCTATCCAACCATCTCATCCTCATTGCCCACTTCTCTTGCCCTCAGTCTTTCCCAGCATCGGGTCTTTTTCAATGAGGTCTTTTTCGCTTTTAACATTTGGTGGCCAAAGTATTGGAGCTTCAGTTTCAGCATCAGTCCTTCCAATGAATATCCAATGAATATGGCTGGATTTCCTTGCAGTCCAGGGGACTCTCAAGAATCTTCTCCAGCACCACAGTATGAAAGCATCAATTCTTGGGCACTCAGACTTCTTTATAGTCCAATTTTCACATATGTACGTGACTGCTTGGGGAGTAGGGAACAAAATTGGTCACCCCTCATTGTCTCTGGCATGTTGATTATTTTTCATGCTGAAAATGATTAAGGCCCAAACGAATCAGGAAAGAAATTTACTTACCCCCTAAGTGTCTGAAGAATTTAGATAGAAGGTCTACTATAGGAATAGAGCTATAACTAGAGACATCTGCAGAGAACATGGACTGGGTGTGGTGGGGAAACATTTAGAGATCAGAGTCCACTCCATGTCCATTGTCTCTGCTTGGCCCAGCAAACATTTATTTACTAAACATTTGATTTCCCAACTCCTTGTGAATTGCCCTCCTCCCTTTCATTCTCACGCCATTACCCCCGACTGTCAGCTGTCTTTAGCTAAAGGTGGCATGTAAAGCGAGGACTTTGGCCATTTTGGTGAGTTGTTCAGTTTTCCTGGGTCTCTTCCATGTATGTGTGTGTGTGTGTGCTTCAGTTGTGTCCGACTCTTTGCTCCCCAGTAGACTGTAGCCCGCCAGGATCCTCTGTCCATGGGATTCTCCAGGCAAGGATACTAGAGTGGGTTGCCATGCCCTCCTCTAGGGGATCTTCCTGACTCAGGGATCTAAACCCTTGTCACTTATGTCTCCTGCAGTGGATTCTTTACCACCAGTGCTACCTGGGACGCCTCTCCCATGTATACATGTTATTAAACTTTTGCTTGATTTTCTCCTGTTAATCTTTCTCGTGTCAATTTAATTCTTAGACCAGTCAGAAGAACCTAGATGGGTAGAGAAAAATGTCCCCCTCCTCAATAGGGGCAAAGGGGACTGAAGGAATGGAGAGGAGATGGACTTGTGTGAGCTCCTGGCCTATGGCAGTTGAGGAAGAAAAGAAGAAATCCAAAGTTCTCTTGCGCACAATATTTGACTTAATTCTTACAATAGTACACCCATTGCACAGATAAGGAGACTGAGGGTCAGGGAGGCCAAGGGCCCTGCCTGGTAAGTGGCAGAGTCTAATGGACCCGAGGTTCCTGAATGAGAGAATTTCTTCTTCAGACAGGTCCCTCTGATCACACAGTAGTGGTGGTGGTGACTTGGTTGAAAGGATCTTTGGGAAAATGAGATTCCTTCCCAGGACTGGGATCTGATCAGAAACCTTTGGGGCTGACTGCGGGCTTCTTTCAGGCTGTCTGGGCCCCTGCTCTTGACATCAGGATGTGAGCCATATTGACAGTGGAGCTTCAAAACCCAGGATGGGGGGCCCCCACCCATGGGCACCTGATAGGGAGCGACTCAGGGCAGGGAAGTGTAGCAGGGACCTGAGAGAACGCATGCTCTCCTGGGGGCATCCCGAGACCTTCCGTTCAGAGGTGAAGATGTTAGGCCCCAGAAAGGCCTATTCTCGGGAAACGTCGCCTCACAGATCACCAAGACTCGAATTCGATGCAAAAAGCAAGAGGGTTTATTGAACCGGCGCGCCGGGGTTCGAACTTCCTCGAAAGGAGCGAACGAACCCCGACTTCAGTTACAAAACAGTTTTTATACACTAAAGCTGCAAGCAGGTATAGGAGGGGCGAAGACACTCTGAACAAACTGATTGGTGGACATAGCTTGACTTTTACAGAGACAGGTCTGGAATTACATCAAGTCTGAGGAGGTTGATTAACCTCCTTGCGGCGGTTAGTCAATTCCTGAAGGAATAATGCTCTAGGTAATCTTTAACAGGAGAAAACAATTACCTGGGGGGTCTCTTGTGAGGACCAGGCAACTAGGCTATAAGTCATCTGATAGGGAACAGGTCCTTTTTTCATGAGTCATGGCTCGCCTCTTAAATCAGAACAAAGAATTGCTAATAATTTTTAACTTTTTCCCTTCAAAGAGTCAAATGAGAGAAGGTCTTCCGAAGACCTGCTGTACAGCACATGGGACTCTACTCAAAGTTGCGTGCCGTCCTGGATGGCAGGAGGGTTTGGGGGAGAATGGATACGTGTATTTGTACGATCTTTCGAAATGAGGCTTTTTCAGGGAGCACTTGAAAACATTTGGCAGAAATCTGGACTGTTTTAAAGAGAAACAGGAGAGGCAAGCTGTCCAGAAATTAATTCCATCATCTTTTCAACTGTCCAAGTCATTGAGCTTTGTTTCCATTGCACTGTTTTTTTAAGACCAAATTCTGTGAAATAATATTGCGATGAATATGGAGGTCATTGACTTTTTGTATTCCTTTTTTATTAACGCAATTCATCTACCATATAGTCCATCTATTGAAAGTCCACAGCTCTAGCACAGGGAACTCTACTCAATATTCTGTAATAACCCATGTGGGAGAAGAATCTGAAAAAGAATGAATATATGAGTGTGTGTAACCGAATCCCTTTGCTGAACATCTGAAACTAACACAACATTATAAATCGACTATACTCCAACAAAATTTTTTTTAAAAAAGCTAAGTGCACAGCCCGATGGTTTTTAGTATATTCTCTGAGTTGTGCGTCCACTGCAATCAGTTTTAGAGGCTTCATTGTCCTCAGAGGATGCAGCCTTGGGCAGGAATCTGAGCCCGGGACTCTGGAATGACAGTGGTCTTAGCAGCGCTGTCTGGTTGTGTCTTTTCCTGATTCTTCTGTTAAGCTGTTTGCTTCAAATGGTAACATGCCCAGTCCAGCAGGAGGTAATAGACTCCACCTGCTGATTGCTCTATTGTTTTAAAAAATGCCCAGAGACTAAAATCCCTCCACAGTCTGATCCAGTTAAAATCAGGCAGGGGTAGATTTTGAGGCCAGTTTCAAGGCTTGTTTGGAGCTCAGGAGGGTTCTTCTTGCCTGTCTCTTTCTCGGTTCTCTCTGGTGAACTATCTAGCTTGGGTTTAGCTTATTGTTCTTAATAAAGAGGGGCTGTTGTTTTCAAAAGTGCCCTTAGCCATGAACTTCCTCACATTCTGTTTTAAATAAATTCAGTTCTTTTGGGAGCACTTCAGAGAACCTTCTTTTCTCATGGACTGCATTTCCCCTGAGAAATCCTCTAGTTCTGGAGGCAATCCTCAGCGTGTCTCTTCCTTGGAGCCTGTGACCCAGGAGTGAGCTGGGCGGAGGGGTTGGGGCCCCAGTCCTCTTAGCCAGCCTCTGTCCCATGACGCGCTTGAAGACGAAAAGTTAACATTTGACATAACCTCCCGCTCCTTCGGCCTCTGTAACTCAGTTTGCTCCTTGCAAAGTCTGGATCACAGAGGTCTCAGAAAGTGGGGACTCACAATACTAGGAACTGGAGCTTATCTCACTCACCCCTGTCCTGCTCCTTACAATCGCCCAGCCCCTGCGAACCCACAAACCTGCTTAATCATGCCTGTCCGGGTATAAAAACTCTGTGACCCCTTTGTTCGGGGCTCAGAGTGGAGTGTGAACTCCTCTGGGCCCTCTGGACTAATAAACCTGAGTTCTCCAGCTCTCCGAGTGTGGCACTTGGTTTCTCGAGTACTGGTTTCTGCAACACACTCAGCGGGAATTTAGCCTTTTCAACTTGGAGTTGGCAGAATGAGAAATGCTGGTGGCTGGTCCCTCCTGATGAGATATATAAGCCTTGATTAGGATTTGAGGGGTCGAGGAGCCCTGATTTCTAGGCCACACACATGTGGAGTGAGGCTTCTGTGAAGCTGAGCTGGAGTGGAGAGGGAGAGGGCAGGTTGCGGTTGAAATACCACAGACTTGCTGTTCTTACTGAATTTTAGTAGATTTTCTCGAGTAAATGTTTCTTTGTTTGTCATATGCCCTAAGGCAGCTCCCAGAGACTTTAAATTGTCTTTTTTTAAAAAACAGTTTTTGCCAGTTTCACTTCTTCCATGAAGTTACTCTGTCAGTCATCCCAGAAGTGGAAACTGTGCTGTTTTAATAATGAAGACCTCTTTATATTATGAATTTGCCTCCAGTGGTATGGGATAATAATCCCATATTATTCTAATATTCTAATTCTATTCTAATTCTCTGTTGTATTTATAATTCATTTTCTGAAGAAACCCAAAGAAAGGTTCTTCTAGTTTTCAGCTGGGTTGTCTGTCTATCCATGTATCTATCCATCTATTTTGCTTTTCAGACTTTCAGCATTCCAGCCTAGGTTTTATTGGATTTTGTGGTTGGGAGAACGGCTTGTATAGTTTCTGCTCTTTGTAATTTAGAGGAGTTATCTTTCTGGATAAGTAAGTGTAAGTTTTTTACAAATGCTCCATCATTTGTATACCTGTGAGAAAAAGATAAGACACAACATACAGCATCTCTCTGTTAATTTACTTTATTAGCTACATTGTTTGATANGCCCCCGCCACTGGGTCTCATCCTGGGCTCTGGGGACCCCCGCCTCATCAGAATCCCTCTGTGGACAGGTCCGTGAAGACCCTCCCTTGGGGGCTTGGTGCTCCCGTTGGTGGCCCTGTGGCCTCCACTGCACCCAGGTCACTTTCCTCGAGTTCAGGAAATGTCACTCCGAACTTGAGCACAGGGTGGGGTGCGATGAGGGGCACACAGCAATCCCGAGTGTCGTCTGTCTGTCCATCCATGGTGTGCGTGCAGGGAGCTCGTGGGAAGGAGGAGCTGGGGAGGGGCCGTTCCTGCTGTCAGAAGCCTGGGTTGGTGGCACGGTGTTCATACAGTGATCTATGCTTAGGGGACAGGAGAGGACGACCGTCGGGAGTGGGCCCTGCCCTTCCGCAGCCCCTGTGCTTTGCTCCTCAGAGGCTGCTGTCCAGCTTCTGCTCCTGTCCATCTTCCTGTGGGGCTGGAATCTGGTCTTGCTCATCCGGCAGTGAGTGGCGGCCAGCTACATAACCCCCTGCAGCATGTGTCTGCCCAGTGGGTGAGCGGCACCGGCCAGCGGCTACACTTGTACATCCTGTTCCTGGACTCCTTTCCTGGGCAACTGTGACAAAGTGCCACAGACCAGGCGGCTCAAACAACCGTGGCCTCTGACCTTGGCCTCTGTCTTTGATCCTTACAAGTCCAAGTCAGTTTGGGGGAACCCCCTTCCTTGGACTCTGAGCTCTCTGAACGTCTGATCTCTTTCTCTTCTTCAGCCTTCATCCTGATCACCTGGCCTGCCCTCAGTAAGGGTCCTGTCGAGGGGCTTAGCCATATCCCCAGGCCCCAGTGTTTGCTCTTCGAAATCTCCATCCACTGGCCCCACCTTGCTCCTTGGCCATAAACCCCCACTTTCCAGGTTGCATTCAGAGTTGAGCTGGACCTCGCTCCCCTCCTGCAAACCCCACTGCAGGGGTCTCCCCCTGCCAAGTGTAGTCCCTTGCCAAGTCACTTCAGCCCTGTCCGACTCTGCAACTTCATGGACTAGCCCATCAGGCGCCCCTGTCCACGGGATTCTCCAGGCAAGAATACTGGGGTAGGTTTCCATCTTCCTTTCCAGGGGGTCTTTCCTGACGCAGGGATCGAACCCGCCTCTCTTGTGTCTCCTACTTTGGCAGGGGGGTTCTTTACCACTAGTGCCACCTGGGAAGGCCTTTAGCACCTTGCTGCTGCTGCTAAGTCGCCTCAGTCGTGTCCGACTCTGTGCGACTCCAGAGACGGCAGCCCACCAGGCTGCCCCGTCCCTGGGATTCTCCAGGGATGGGGCAGCCTGGTGGGGTTTAGTACCTTAGCCAGTGTCATGGGCTCCTTTTCCTTTAACATGGGTAGGATTTGGCCACGACATTGCTCTTTTCATCCACATGAGGCTGTCAGAGGTCTTGTTGATCCACCCTTGGTTGGAGGCTCAGCTGTCACTGTTCAGAAATTGTTAACGATCTGTGAACAAGGAGTCTGAATTTCATGATGTGCTGGGCCCTGGACGGGGTCAGGGGTCACTGCCAACAAGCGGTAAAGAGCCTGGTGCAGGTGGACACATCAGGGCTTGGTGGGCTTGGGAGAACACAGTGCTCTGGACAGTCAGACTCAAGATAAGCAAGTGGGCTGAGCTCTTGGCTCGAGGGCTGAATTGGACTGGACACAACCTCTGTCACCCTCTGTGCCCTGAGCTCCATCATCTGATGTCACCCTGGAGCTCCCAGGACAGCTGTCTCACTTCCATTGATTCTCTGGGGACTTGGAGGCCATCTGGGAGCTGAGTGGTGGCCCTGAAGGTGGGGGTTGCACAGGGGTCCTGGGGACAGGTGCTAGTGGGGTCCAGGCCTCGGGGGTCTCTGACGGCCACTTGGTTTCCACCTGCAGCTTCTGCAGCCTGGTTCTAACCGGATAACAGATGTCCACAGCAATGCACTCCATGCAGCCCCACGGAAGCCCCCCAGCCCTCCAACAGAGAGCGCCCACTACAGGACGCCCGTCCTGAGCACCATGCACCCCAGACTCAGGGAAGCTCCTTGTTCTCGCCATGGCCTGTCTCCACATCTTCAGGGCACAGGCCCCTTTGTCTGATCACTTGCTCTCTGACCGTCCCTTCCAGGCTGTGTGTGCCAGGGGCAGATCTGCACAGAGCCCAGGCTGGTCAGTGCTCTGAGTGAGTGAATCCAACTCTGAAAATGAACTAAACGTTCAGTATCCATGGAGAAACAATGTCAGAGGTTGGGATGCTGTCCAGACAATAAGAATGATAAACACAAGCCCAGTGGGTGAACTGAGGTGTATTAAGTTATATTTAAAATTAGAAATACCAAGGGAACATTTCATGCAAAGATGGGCTCGATAAAGGACAGAAATGGTATGGACCTAACAGAAGCAGAAGATATTAAGAAGAGGTGGCAAGAATACATGGAAGAACTGTACAAAAAAGATCTTCACGACCAAGATAATCATGATGGTGTGATCACTCACTTAGAGCCAGACATCTTGGAAGGTCAAGTCAAGTGGGCCTTAAAAAGCATCACTATGAACAAAGCTAGTGGAGGTGATGGAATTCCAATTGAGTTGTTTCAAATCCTGAAAGATGATGCTGTGAAAGTGCTGCACTCAATATGCCAGCAAATTTGGAAAACTCAGCAGTGGCCACAGGACTGGAAAAGGGCATTTTTCATTCCAATCCCAAAGAAAGGCAATGCCAAAGAATGCTCAAACTACCACACAATTGCACTCTTCTTACACGCTAGTAAAGTAATGCTCAAAATTCTCCAGTCAGGCTTCAGCAATACGTGAACCATGAATTTCCAGATGTTCAAACTGGTTTTAGAAAAGGCAGAGGAACCAGAGATCAAATGGCCAACATCTGCTGGATCATTGAAAAAGCAAGAGAGTTCCAGAAAAACATCTATTTCTGCTTTATTGACTATGCCAAAGCCTTTGACTGTGTGGATCACAAGAAACTGTGGAAAATTCTGAAAGAGATGGGAATACCAGACGACTTGACCTGCCTCTTAAGAGACCTATATGCAGGTCAGAAAGCAACAGTTAGAACTGGACATGGAACAACATAGTGTCACCCTGCTTATTTAACTTATATGCAGAGTACATTATAAGAAACACTGGACTGAAAGAAGCACAAGCTGGAATCAAGATTGCTGGGAGAAATATCAGTAAACTCAGATATGCAGATGACACCACCTTATGGCAGAAAGTGAAGAGGAGCTAAAGAGCCTCTTGATGAAAGTGAAAGAGGAGAGTGAAAAGTTGGCTTAAAGTTCAACATTCAGAAAACGAAGATCATGGCATCTGGTCCCATAACTTCGTAGGAAATAGATGGGGAAACAGTGGAAACAGTGTCAGACTTTATTTTTGGGGGCTCCAAAATCACTGCAGATGGTGATTGCAGCCACGGAATTAAAAGACGCTGACTCCTTGGAAGGAAAGTTATAACCAACCTAGATAGCATATTGAAAAGCAGAGACATTACTTTGCCAATAGAGGTCCGTCTAGTCAAGGCTATGGTTTTTCCAGTGGTCATGTATGGATGTGAGAGTTGGACTGTGAAGAAAGCTGTGCTCCAAAGAATTGATGCTTTTGAACTGCGGTGTTGGAGAAGACTCTTGCAAGTCCCTTGGACTACAAGGAGATCCGACTGGTCCATTCTAAAGGAGATCAGTCCTGGGTGTTCATTGGAAGGACTGATGCTGAGGCTGAAAGTCCAGTACTTTGGCCACCTCATGCGAAGAGTTGACTCACTGGAAAAGAGCCTGATCCTGGGAGGGATTGAGGGCAGGAGGAGAAAGGGACGACAAAGGATGAGATGGCTGGATGGCATCATCGACTCAATGGACTTGAGTTTGAGTGAACTCTGGGAGTTGGTGATAGACAGGGAGGCCTGGCGTGCTGTGATTCATGGGGTCACAAAGAGTCGGATACAACTGAGTGACTGAACTGAACTGGACTGATAAATATAAAATCTATGTATACACATAGAGTGTATATATATATATATATATATATATATATATGAAAGTGAAAATGAAGTTGCTCAGTTGCAGCTGACTCTTTGCAACCCCATGGATTGTAGCCCACCAGGCTCCTCTGTCCATGGGGTTTCTCCAGGCAAGAACACTGGAGAGGGTTGCCATTTCCTTCTCCAGGGGACCTTCCCTACCCAGGGATCAAACCCGGGTCTCCCACATTGCAGGTAGACTCTTCACCCTCTGAGCCACCAGGGGATATATATAGAGAGAGAGCTTCCCAGGTGGTGCTAGTGGTAAAGAATCTCCCTGCCAATGCAGGGGATGTAAGAGATGTGAGTTTGATCCCTGAGTCTGGAAGATCCGCTGAAGTAGGAAATGGCAACCCACTCCAGTATTCTTGCCCAGAAAATTCCATGGACAGAGGAGTCTGGCGGGTTACAGTCCATGGGGTCGCAAAGAGTCAGACTCAACTGAGCAACTAAGCACAGCACAGTGTTCTTTGTGAAACTACCTCCCTGCCTCTTATATACATATATACACATAATGTGCGCAGAGCATTTAGTATTTAGTGTGTATTTAGAGTGTCGTCTGTTCAGCTAACTAGCTACAGATTATGTACAGTTGATCCTTGAACAACTCAGTGGAAAATCTGAGCATAGCTTTTGACTTCTTAAAACTTAGTTACTACTGTAGATCAGAAGTCTTAGATCTACAGTAGATCAGAAGTCTTACCGATAATATGAACAGTTGGTTAGTTTGTATTTTGTATGTTCTATGTATGCCTATATATATTTTATGCATTCATACATACCCTTTCCTTTTTTTTTTTTTTCTATTTCTAGGCTACATGGTTCTGCAAGTTTTTTTAATGTCAAAAATCTCCAAAAATTTTTCCAATCTGTTTGTTGAAAAAAATCTGCATATAGGTGGATTAAATTGATGTTTTCAAGGGCCAACTGTATATACACGTACATTTAAAAAGTGTATACTTATACATAGATAGACAGGATATATATAAAAAGACACTATGTGCTGTGCTGTGCTTAGTCACTCAGTCGTGTCCGACTCTTTGCGACCCTGTGGACTGTAGCCCGCCAGGCTCCTCTGTCCATGGGATTCTCCAGGCAAGAATAGTGGAGTGGGTTGACATGCTCTCCTCCAGGGGATCTTCCCAACCCATGGATCAAACTCAGGTCTCCTGTACAGCCGGTGGATTCTTTACCATCTGAGCCACCAGGGAAGCCCCGCCCCGCAAAAGATACTATATGTATGTATTTATTTTTTCCCAGCACTAAGTCAAATTCTTTACTTCTTCGGTTCCCATTAGTGATGGCTAAATGGAGGGAGGAGAGGGCAAGAAGAGGAAAATAGACAGAGGGAGGTAATGGGAAGGGAGGGGACAGTAAACCACTGTTCTGTGAAGTCTCAGGAGGCCAGTGCTCAGGGTAAGAAAGAGACCTGGAGAACTGTCCGCAGCTGCAGGGAGCATCGCGGTTTCCTTCTGTGCGAAAGTCCTTGGGGGGAAAAGGCTGCCACTGCGCCAGGCAGGGAGGGGGTCCCTTCGCCAGGGACCGATCGCTTACCCTCGATGCCACACTGGTGCACAGGTGGACTTTGTACTTTATTGCCTCTGCCATGCACTTGGCCCAGGCTTCACCTCTACGTGTTAATACCTCATCTTCCGTCTTCTACTTCTTGGCTACTCCTCCCAGATTAAAAATTTCCTTGACATGTGCACACTGCTGTATGATACTCTTGGCTGTGCTAGCTCTCTGTGGCTGCACGCAGGCTTTCTCCAGTTGCATTGAGCAGGGGCTACTCTCTAGTTGAGGTGTGCGGGCTTTTCATTGTGGTGGCCTCTCTTGCGGCCGAGCACGGGCTCCAAGGCGAGCAGGCTTCAGTAGCTGCAGCTCAAGGGCTCAGTGGTTGTGGCATATTGGCGTAGCTGCTCCTCAGCCTGTGGGATCTTCCTGGACCAGGGATTGAACCCCTGCCTCCTGCACTGGCAGGTGGACTCTTATCCACTGTGCCACCAGGGACGTCCGCTCTTCCTGTCTTGAGGGCTAGTTTGTCCCCATCTCTGTGCTTGCCCACGAAGCTGAGTGTGGGGCCCGGGCCGCACTTCCTCTTCGGATCCCCGGGCCTGTTGGTGGTGGTCGGCTGTTCCGGTCGCTGGAAAACTCTAAGGGCTTTCTCAAAAAATAAGAAATTGAACTACCACACAATCCAGCAAAACGATTTCTGGGTGTGCATCCAACAACAATGAAAACACTAATTTGAGAAGATACTGCACCCTCATATTCATTGCAGCATTACTTACAATATCCAAGACATAAACAAACTAAGTGCCCACCAGTGGGTGAATGCATCAAGAAAATACAATGTATATATACAATGGAAAGCTACTCTGTCATAAAACACGAATGAAATTTTGCCATTTGTGACAACATGGATTGATCTTGAAGGCACTGTGCCAAGTGAAATAAACCAGACAAAGACAGATATGACCTCACTTACACGTGGGATTAAAAACAAACAAAAAATCCAAACTCACAGATGCGGAGAAGGTGGTTGCCAAAGGCGGAGACCGAACAGTGGGTGGATGGGGCTGGGTCTCCCACCTTGCAGCTTGGCACTTTCCCCTCTGAGCCACCAGGGAAGCCAGATAAATGGATGAAGAGGGTCCAAAGGCACAAACTTTCAGTTAAAAATAAATAACTCACACATAGAGATATAAAGTATTGCATGGTGACTACAGTCAATAATTTGTTGTTTAGTTTCTAAGTTATGTCTGACTGTTTCAACCCGTTGGACTGTAGCCCGCCAAGCTCCTCTGTCCATAGGATTTGCCAGGCAAGAATACTGGAGGGGGTTGTCATTTCCTTCTCAAGGGGATATTCCCTACTCAGGGAATAAACTCTCATTTCCTGCCCTGGCAGGGGATTCTTTACCTCTGAGCCACCTGGGGAGCTGAGTCAATACAGTGTGGTTAAAAAAGAAAGTATTTTAGAATACTTTGTATCTGTAGAAAATCTCTGAAGCTAGGACAGAGCTCCCACAAACACATACCCCTGTGATTAACATCTTGCTTCAATGTGATACAATTGTAACAATTAGTGAATCACTACTGATACAAGCACAAGCTGGAATCAAGATTGCCCCGAGAAATATCAATCACCTCAGATATGCAGATGACACCACCCTTATGGCAGAAAATGAAGAGGAACTAAAAAGCCTTTTGATGAAAGTGAAAGAGAAGAGTAAAAACGTTGGCTTAGAGCTCAACATTCAGAAAACGAAGATCATGGCATCTGGTCCCATCAATTCATGGGAAATAGATGGAGAAATAGTGTCAGACTTTATTTTGGGGGGCTCCAAAATCACTGCAGATGGTGACTGCAGCCATGAAATTAAAAGATGCTTACTCCTTGGAAGGAAAGTTATGACTAACCTAGATAGCATATTAAAAAGCAGAGACATTACTTTGCCAACAAAGGTCCATCTAGTCAAAGCTATGGTTTTTCCTGTGGTCATGTATGGATGTGAGAGTTGGACTGTGAAGAA
>SJYV01034532.1:140902-174631 GCA_006410875.1 Neotragus pygmaeus | reverse complement strand
TTTCATATTACTCAGGATGTATTTTCTTTCTTTTTTTTTCTTTTTTTTTTTTTTTAATGTTTATTTATTTATTTTTTAAAATTTGACTTTACAATACTCTATTGGCTTTGCCATACATCATGTATTTTCAGAGTAAATTTTTAACAGCACAATTGCTGGGTCAAAAAGATAAACATACATCTCTATAAGATCTTGCCAATTTCCAATCCACCTACTTGCACCTACTTGTGTTTCCATTGGCTAGGTAAGAGAATGCCTGCTTCCCCACAGCATGTCCAACAGAATAATGTGTCAAACTTAAATTTTTGCCAATTTGATGGTTTCCAGAGTAGTTTTAATTTTTATTTATCTTATATGAGTAAAGTCGAACACTCCTTCTTGTACTTTAGAGTAATTTATATATCATTTTGCTTATGAATTGTCTGTTTNAGAATAATGTGTCAAACTTAAATTTTTGCCAATTTGATGGTTTCCAGAGTAGTTTTAATTTTTATTTATCTTATATGAGTAAAGTCGAACACTCCTTCTTGTACTTTAGAGTAATTTATATATCATTTTGCTTATGAATTGTCTGTTTATTTTTTTCCATTGAGAATTTGGACTTTTCAACCTAAATTTCAGAAGTTTTAGATGTTTGCCTGTAATATTTTTTCCCTGATTGTCGTTTGTCTTCTAAATTTGCCCGTGGGTTCTTCTTTTTGGTTCTGTAAACAATTTTTTTTATAGTATCTTCAAATTTATGAACTTTGTTTTCTTTCATCTAGAGTTTGAGTCAAATTTAGGAAAATTTGCCCTATATATTATACTATTAGTCAATATTTGTATGGCTTCATTATTATCAATTTTACACTTAAAATCTTTGATCCATTTGAAGTTTATGTTTGTGACTTGAGATATGAATCTAAATTTCTATTTTTTCGAGATAAAAAAGATGCTCAGTTTCTCCAGTAGCATTAAAAGTTTATTTTACCCAAGTGATATGGGATGCTTTCTTTTTCATATATTGTATGTTTCTGTAGTATTTATATATAGAATGTCATGTATACTTGGGTCTATTTTTATATTTCTATTCTTCTCCACTGGTCTTTCTCTTCATGTGTCATTACCACACAAATACAATCATAGAAGCTTTATAGTATTTTTTTAATATGTGGTAGAGCTAGTGTTTCTCTTAGCTTTTCTTTTTCCAGTTATTATTGCATGTTTGTCTTTCAACAGAATCTCTTTGATCAATTTGCTTATTTCCAAAAATAGTGGTTTTGTGGTTTTCCAAACTACTTAGTTTTAGAGAAAACTGCTATTTTATGATGTTGAAACATCATACTTTAGTCTGTTTTATTTTTTGTACTATTTTTGTCAGTTTTAGATACAATAATATACTTACTTCATACAAATAATTCTGCTTCATTGTTGCTTTGATCTTTCTTATGCTTCTCAGAAATCTGATGCTAGTATAATACTTTTTATGTTACTTACTTGTTTTGCATGGATCTTCTGAGGATTTTTTTTTTTTTTAAATTCTAGTAATTCACTAGGTTATGCCCTAGAATTGACCATTCTGGGGCA
Organism: Neotragus pygmaeus; assembly: GCA_006410875.1. NCBI lineage: Eukaryota > Metazoa > Chordata > Mammalia > Artiodactyla > Bovidae > Neotragus > Neotragus pygmaeus. The sequence goes on along the minus strand of SJYV01034532.1, from coordinate 173,065 downwards.
AACTTCTCAAGTTTCTGGTGGGTGTTTTTAATATGTAAATTAAGCTCTTTTAATTTTGGAAATTTTTCTCGGTTATAATATTAAATATTTATTGTTCAGATTTTCTTCATTATGGAATTCAGTTATACATACACTGGTTCTTTTTGCTTATTTCTCTTGTAAATTATTTTTGTTTCAGGCACTTTAGCTTCTTTCTCTATTTCATTTGTATTTATGTGATATTTTCCTACTTTTTAAAATAATGCACCCTTTAAATATTTACTTTAATCTGTTCTTTCTCGGTCATCTAGTCCTTTGAATTTTAATTTTTAATATTTTCTTTTTTCTTATTGGATCATACTTTCTTGTCTTTAAATTTTCCCTTGATTAATTTCCAGATAGTGTCTCTCTTTTTAAAAAAATATACTTNCAGGCACTTTAGCTTCTTTCTCTATTTCATTTGTATTTATGTGATATTTTCCTACTTTTTAAAATAATGCACCCTTTAAATATTTACTTTAATCTGTTCTTTCTCGGTCATCTAGTCCTTTGAATTTTAATTTTTAATATTTTCTTTTTTCTTATTGGATCATACTTTCTTGTCTTTAAATTTTCCCTTGATTAATTTCCAGATAGTGTCTCTCTTTTTAAAAAAATATACTTTTCCAAAATCATTGCCTTTTCAAGGCTGTCTCAGGTAATCCTAGATTCTTTTTGAAGTCCTTTTCCTGTACTATGTCCTCAGATGTAGTATGACTCTTGGTATTTTTATAGATAGATTTTCAGAGTGATTGTACTTCAGTATTGCATCCACTAATCCTCTTTTGCTTATTNCAAAATCATTGCCTTTTCAAGGCTGTCTCAGGTAATCCTAGATTCTTTTTGAAGTCCTTTTCCTGTACTATGTCCTCAGATGTAGTATGACTCTTGGTATTTTTATAGATAGATTTTCAGAGTGATTGTACTTCAGTATTGCATCCTCTAATCCTCTTTTGCTTATTAAGACAATCTCTTGCTTCCTTATAAAAGTTTGTGATAGAACTTAATTGAATAGCTTTATTAAAGTGGGTCTTTATTTACTATGAATAGGTAATTGAAATTTGAAATCTTCCTGTTTTTGTTTAGGGTAAAGGTGTGAGATTCACGTGGACTTATTTGTTCTTCCTGTTGCATTACATATTTTAGGAGAGAAAATGTTGGAACATGTCAATGTAAGTAATCCCCATTATCAGAATTATCCAGAAATAAATCTATCTTATTGATTAAAACATTATCAGAATTTTAAATTATTTAATATTTATTTTACTAAATGATAATTAATAGTAGAATAAGTGGCTAGATAGCTATGTAGCTAATTATATAGCTGTATACAATTGAAGCTCATTTACACTGAAAAAAATAAATGGCACATTTATGGCAACTGGTTTTGGAAACTTTTCGAGTAAAGATTGACTACTTTAAAATCAATTTAATATAAAAATATTTGAACATTCTAACTCTAAATGTAATATTTTGAAAATATTGTGATATTTAAATATCTATTATGATTTTTTTTGTCACTTACAAGAATAATAATAAACCTTAGTAGCATAGTACATGGTTCATGAACAAAAAAGGCTTCCCTGGTGGCTCAGATGGTAAGGAATCTGCCTGCAATGCAGGACAACTGGATTTGATCCCTGGGTTGGGAAGATTGCTGGAGAAGGGAATGGCTACCCACTCCACCACTCTTACTTAGAGAATTCCACGGGCAGAGAAGCCTTCTAGGCTACAGTCCATGTGGTCGCAAAGAGTTGGACATGACTAAGCACAGCACATGGGAATTAAATGATCTCTTGAATTTATTGTATAGTGTACAGGGAAAATTTCTCCCTATCCAATTCCCTCAATGACTTCCCATCTTACTCTACACAAAATGTTATAGTATTTTTCAATGGTATATAAAATCTTACAGATGTTGTTCTCTGGCAATCTTTCTAAAATTTTGTATTTTCCATTTTACTCACCGTGCTCCAGGCCAATTATCTTCTTGGCAGTCTATTGACTCAACTGTGGACTCCTACCCCAAAGCTTTGCATATAATATTTTTTCTTCTTGGAAATCCTTCATGTATATACATGCTTGTACATACAGTTACAAGTTACTGTAGTTACCAAAGTCTCTGTTCATATGTAAAATTATCAATGATGAGAAGATTATTATTCCTAGACCAAGTTATATAAATATATCCATTCCAGCTTTCTGCCCTCATTTTATATAGTTATATATACATTTATTTCTTTATTTTATGTTTCTTCTCCCTAGAATAGGGCTTTCCTGATGGCTCAGATGGTAAAGCATCCATCTGCAATGAAGGAGACCTGCTTTCAATCCCTGGGTTGGAAGATCCCCCAGAGAAGGGAATGGCAACCCACTCCAGTATTCTTGCCTGGAAAAATCCCATGAACAGAAAAACCTGATGGGCCACAGACCACGAGGTCAGAAAGAGTCAGACACGACTGAGCAACCAACACTCCCTGGAACATAATTTCCCTGAAGGCACACATCTTGTTATATATTCCCAAAAACTAGAATAGAAACATCTCTCAGCATATAAAAGTTGTTCAGTAAATATTTGTTGTAGGAATGAAAGAATGACTTTTTTTTTTTTAAATTAATCATGTATCTCCTGGAGGGAAAAGATTCTGTCTTCTTTTGCATGTACACATAAATGGTACATAATAAAAACTTAATGATGAGTATTGAAGAGTCATTTTATGTTATATCCATTTTCTTTTCATTTCAGCAAATCTTTGTAGCATTCATATTCTATAACTCTGTATTGAAATAAATACAAGTAATATTAAATTTATGTCGATGTATGGCAAAACCAATACAGTATTGTAAAGTAGAACAAAGTAAAAATTAAAAAAAAATGTATGCAAACCATGCTCTAATCAAAATTATGCTTCATTTTAAAAAAGTATGTATTAATTCTGAATTTATTCAAAATCTTAAAGAAAACCCCAATAGAATGGGGGAGAAAAGAGAGATTTGAAAAATAAGATCATAAATGATTTGGGTTGCTTCAGGCAAGTACTAAATAATCACATTCTGACTCATGTTAATATGTTAAAATGTACTGCAGTAATGTTAATGTTATGGTAAAAACAAGCTTAGTTCATCTTCTTGGTTATTATTCATTAGTTTTAAAAAATCAGCCTCATATTAATACTTGGTGATGTACTAGAAGGTATTGTGGAAGGATATATAGCCACTGTGTTTGGGGTCAGGTAAAATAAAACTTTTCTAAAGACTTAAAAAAAAAAAAAGAAAAGATGATGTCTGCACATTAAACACTGTTCATCATTTCAATCTCTAATATTTAAAAGGAACAGATTTGTATAAATCTATATTTGCATTAGAATATTTCCTTTGAGATATTTAGAAATAGGGCTTCCCTGGTAGCTCAGCTGATAGAGAATCCTCCTGTAATGCAGGATACACTGGTTCAACTCCCAGGTTGGGTAGATCCCATGGAGAAGGCTACCATTTCATTATTCTTGGGCTTTCCTGGTGACTCAGACTGTAGTGATAGTAGTGTAGTGATAGTGGCTTTATATCAATATGTCTATTTTTATATAAATTTTTTCTCAGATATTTTTATTTTTTTCCAAGATGTATTTATCTGCTGTTATTGTATAAGTGTCAGCTTGCTGGATGTGAATAGGGATAGCAATATCTCCAAATCTCGATTGCTTACATCCTAAGACAGAAAAATACAGGACAATTTACAACCTTTTAAAATATAAATAATAATAATTATAATAATATCAAACAAAGCTTTAATTCTACTATCTGCTGAGCACTGTTCTAAATCCTTTTCAGGAGTTAACTTTATACACATATACAATGTTGCATATTTATACTACATATCAGTTCAGTTCAGTTCAGTCACTCAGTTGTGTCTGACTCTTTGCAACCTCATGAATCGCAGCACGCCAGGCCTCCCTGTCCATCACCAACTCCCGGAGTCCACCCAGACTCACGTCCATCGAGTCCATCATGCCATCCAGCCATCTCATCCTCTGTCATCCCCTTCTCCTCCTGCCCCCAATCCCTCCCAGCATCAGAGTCTTTTCCAATGAGTCAACTCTTCACATAAGGTGGCCAAAGTACTGGAGTTTCAGCTTTAACATCATTCCTTCCAAAGACTGATCATTCCTTCCCAGGACTGATCTCCTTTAGAATGGACTAGTTGGACCTCCTTGCAGTCCAAGGGACTCTCAAGAGTCTTCTCCAACACCACAGTTCAAAAGCATCAATTCTTCGGCGCTCAACCTTCTTCACAGTCCAACTCTCACATAGCCTTGACTAGACAGAGATAGATACAAATATACATGTATATGATTCAGATTTTTATCAAGCATAGTACTGCTTTTTCTATTTCAAATAGCACAGTAAAAGAGATATCTTTTATTATATACTTAGAAGTAAAGGGAAACTATTCAATTATTATTTTGTTGATTAAATTATCTAAAGCAAGAAGAAACTAAGAATCAGGATTGATTGGAGGGGACTATTAAAGTGCTTTTTCTTCTTCAACTTATTAGGGCTAATAGCTTCTATCCATTCATTAGGCAGCTAATATATATACCAACAAGACTTCAGCAGTTCCAGTACAACCGTAGCAAATCCACATACTTCATGAAGATAACCTTCCACTCTGGTTTTATTGTTTAGTCAGCAGGAAGTTTTTGTCTGTTAAAAAGACACTTGCTGTTGTTCAGTCACCCAGTCATGTCTGACTCTTTGCAACCATATGAAGTGAAGCACAGCAGGCCTCTCTGCCCCTCACTGTCTCTGAAAGTTTGCTCAAGTTCATGTCCATTGCATTGGTGATGCCATCCAGGGAAACTCATCCGATGCTCTCTTCTCCTTCTGCCTGCAAAAGGCAGAGACTTTCCAGCATCGGAGACTTTTCCGATGAGTCAGTTGTTCACATCAGTTCAGTTCAGTCGTTCAGTCATGTCCAACTCTTCGCGACCCCATGAACCGCAGCATGCCAGGCCTCCCTATCCATCAATCAGATGACCAAAATACTGGAGTTTCAGCTTCAGCATCAATCCCTCCATGGAATATTCAGGGTTGAGACTGACTGATTTGATCTCCTTGCTGTCCAAGGGACTCTAAGTAATCTTCTCTAGCACCACAGTTTGAAAACATCAATTGCTCGGTGCTCTGTCTTCTTTATGGTCCAACTCTCACAATTGTACATGACCCCCTGGAAGACTATAGCCTTGACTATAGGGCCTTTGTCAGCAGAATAACATCTCTGCTTTTCAACACACTGTTTAGGTTTGTCATAGTCTTCCTGCCAAGAAGCAAATGTCTTCTGACTCCATGGCTGCAGTCACTATCTAAAGTGATTTCAGAGCCCAAGAAAAGGAAATCTGTCACTACTTCCACTTTTTCCCCTTCTATTTGCCATGAAGTAATGGGGCCAAATGCCATGATCTTAGTTTTGTTTGTTTGTTTGTTTGTTTTAGTTTTAAGCCCGCCTTTTCACTCTCCTTCACCCTCATCAAAAGGCTCTTTAGTTCCTCTTTGCTTTCTGCCATTAGAGTGGTATCATCCGCATATCTGAGGTTGTTGATGTTTCTCCCACCTATCTTGACTCCAGTTTGTAATTCATCTAGCCTGGCGTTTCTCATGATGTGCTCAGTGTATAGATTAAACAAACAGGGTGATAGCAGACAGCCCTCTCCTATTCCTTTCTTAATCTTGAACCAATCATTTGTTTCATGCAGAGTTCTAACTGTTGCATCTTGGCCTGCACAAGGACACTATCTCCTGATAATATTGTATGATGATAATAATTCAAGAAGTACAAATGGACTAAGCTTTAATTTTTTAACAGAAAGTGATGGATTAAAAGAATTTTTATCAATAATTAGAGCACCAATTCCCATATACAAATAATTCTGTGAGGATAAAAAACTTCTGAGTAGAATGTCCCAAGGAGAGAATAAAGTTTTTAAAATGTAGGAAAAATGATCTGTGATGAATTAAGACCTAGGATTCCTGTTAAAATACAGTATATTTATTATAGATAGTTTGATTAAATTATGCTTTTAATAGCTCCTGTTTATAATTTCAGGTAAATGTGTTTTTATTCCATATGTATATAAAGTTATGTTCACACAGAGAAAATATGTTATAGGATGGTTTAATTTTTCTGAATCTAAAGAAAATAGACCTTCATTTAGTTGAGGAACACCTAAATATACTGCTTTTTTGAAAATGAACCCTTCCTTCTGACTTTTCAAAGTTTTATTCTGAAAAAGTAGAGTAGATTGTCAAAACAGTGTTGGATTAAGAGGGTGCTTGGGTCAACAGAGTAATAAAATTTTGACTGAACCTTCATGGCTAGCCTAAGTACTTTCAACTAAAATGAATATTTTTGAAATAGCAAAACCATCATATTTTTCATGTTCTTCCAAGTAGAAGATAAACTGTTGGCTTCTAGTAATTAATAATTAATATCCTGAAATAACAGAGGAAGAGAAGAAATAGTTCAGTTAAATCTGTGTGCATTGAGCCACTTGATAAATGAAACATAAAGCTGAAATTTGAAGGAGCAGGCAAAAGTATCAGAAACGGAAGATGTAAGCAACTGCTTCATTTATAGGCTTATCCAGATTTCTGTGATTACATATTGTGTGTGTGTGTGTGGACATGTGCATGCCTGAATATAATATCTTCTAGTTTTTTTTTTTTTCAGTTTTATTTATTTATTTATTTATTTATTACTTTACAATATTGTATTGGTTTTGCCATACATTGACATGAATCTGCCATGGGTGTACATGTGTTCCCCATCCTGAACCCCCTCCTCCACCTCCCTCCCCATCCCATCTCTCTGGGTCATCCCAGTGCTAGTCTTATATCATCTCTTTAACTATGTTATTTGCTTGTTATATATAAGACTTATTTTTGACAAGGTCAATAATATCCTCTATAGTTTCTCAATCAAACTAAATATTTATTAGTTATTATCATAACAATTTTGACCACTATCTAGTCCTTAGAACTTTCTCCTGTTGTAGCTTTCATGACAAGTGTTCTATTTGTTTTCCCTCTACTCCTCTGGCCAGTCTTACTCAATTGCTTTAAGGGATCTCCCTCTGTCTTTCCTTCTATATAACTAATTTTCATCATATTTCTTTACTTAGTTTTTCTTGACTTCTTATTCTAAATATGTTTCCTGGGTATCTATTGCCATGGCTTTTATTACCAGTATTTATATAATTTTAAAATCTGTATCTCTAATCTTGACTTCTACAATGAACCCTAGACATTATACATTTAATAGTGTGACGTCTAATCCTGTACTGCTTAGTCCCTCAGTCATGTCCACCTCTTTGGGACATCATGGACTGCCAGGCTTCTCTGTCCACTGGGATTCTTCAGGAAAGAATACTGGAGTGGGTTGCCATTACCCTCTTCCAGAGGATCTTTCCAAACCAGGGATCACATCCAAACCCAGGTCTCCCAAATTGCAGGTGGATTCTTTACCATCTGAGCCCCCAGGGAAGCCTGACCTCTAATTCCACTACCACCTTAATTCTGTCAAAAACTAAATCCATCATGCTTGTACTACAGTCCATTCTTTCTATATTTTCTATTTCAGTGAATGGAAACACATTTTACTTAGGCAAACACTATGTAAACACTTAGATCAATAGAACATTTAAATCATGAGTATTCTTGTAGATCAGGCAGACACATTCCCATATAACATTCATAATTGCACCAAAAATCACTTCCTTAGATGCATATTTGATTATGTAATTTTTCACTTTAAACTGTCTTAATCCTGACAGTATTCTCTTTAGTATGTTATCCAAAGTCTCTGAGATCTAAGCTTCAGATTATCTTTAGCTTCAATGGAACCTCCACACCCACTTCCACTGCCACCCCTAGTGTATCTAAGCACTTACTTTTATGCTTAAGAAACCTTGTCTCCTTGCCTTTGTATATTTTTCTCTCTCTTTGGGAATCACTTGCCATATTTTTCACCAAGTTCACTCTTAGGTATCTTTCATAAATTATCTCAGGTACTCCTCTGATAATATTTCTGATATTATTTCTCTCAATACTTCATTTTTTGGATGAATTAGGTGCTCTTAAATGTTATTACAAGACGACTAGCCCTTATTGCCTAAATTTAATGGCCACCTTCTTTGTCATTCTCTTCCACTGAAATTCTTGAGGATGCAGATTCTGTGTTTTATCTGTGTCTCTTGTGGAAAAAATCCATGGTCTGGGAAAATAACCAAAAATACAAACTTGGTTTTAGTAATTAAAAATTAAGTACATAATTGATGGATTGACTGAATTAGTGAATGCCTCTGATAGGTAGAAAAATGGCCTGCCAAGATTTCAGAAACTTGTTAATATATTACCTAATATGGCAAAATGGACTTTGTAGATGTTATTTAGTTAAATGCTTTCAAATGGTAAGATTTATTCTGGATTATCCAGATAAGCCCAATGTAAACACAAGGGTTCATATGAGAAGGAGGAAGGAGTGTCAGAATCAGAGATGTTTGAGGATGCCACACAGCTGAATTTGAATTTAAAGCAACAAGTCAAGAAATGCAGGCGACCTCTGTAAGCCAGAAAAGGCCAGGAAATAGATTTTCTCCTAGAGTTTGCAGAAGGAACACAGCCCTTCAGCTACTATGGTTTTATCCAGCAAAAGTCATTTAGAACTTTTGACTTCTACAAGTTTAAGATAATAATACATATTATCTTAAGCCACTAAACTTGTGTTACTTTGTTATAAAAACATTGGGAAACTTATACAATGACGTTTGCAAAGCACATAGTGGGAAAATAATCTATATATTAATACTTGACTGATTAAAGCAATTTAAAGTAAGTTAACCCTCTTAGGTTAATTTTTTTTCTGTGATCTTTGTGGCTAAATGAGATGAAATATCTTTCAGGCAGATGTACTATAATTAAAGAAATATTTACTATCTTAGGGTAAATAAAACATTAACAGTTACAGAACTGAGAGTTCATTTTACTATCAAGACATTTCCATGCTAAAAATTATTTGTTGCTTACTGAAATTCAAATTTAACTGAGTGTTCTGTATTTATTTTTATAAATGGGAACTCTAATTCTGGGGAACCTTAGGTTTGGTGAGTCACTAGCATTCAGAATCACAGAATTTCATTCCAGTTCTTCAGATACTCACAGTTTTAGATCTGAGTTTGATTTTACTCTGATGTAGGCAATCCAGCCCAATTCTCAAATGGCTTTCATGTCTAGATTGTCAAAAATGGATGCAAAGTGTGATTTGCTCAGAGATACGAAAAATGTTAGTAAATAGATCTCGGTTTATAGACCTGTCCCTTGACCCACTGAATTTTTAAGATAAGGATGTGACCCAGGTTTCATAACATCCATCTCAGACTCCTATGAAAATAATCAGATTCTTTAGGTCTACTGACAGGGTAATGATGGTATCATAAAAGGAAAAGATTTTATGCTTGATAAAGGGAATATTCAGTACATTAAGGGTTATTTCTAACGATAATGGTACTGGATTATACTTATGGTTAAAAGTTGAGAGGAAAAGAAAACAAAAGGGTCTTTCTGGCATTTATTCCCTAACAAACAACATGTTTACTAAGATCTCCTCTCCCTTGTAGATGTTTAATTTAGAATCCAGTGTGACAATTCTATCTCTGGTAGATGTCTTATTCTACAGCATTCATAAGCATGTGCAGCTTCCCAGCCAGAACAGAGGCAGTTAATGATGTCCATAATGCTCCATCAACATGACTTAAATTCAAAGATGTTTGCATGTGTAATAATCACACTGGAAAAAAAAAGTGATAATTAAGATTCTGAAGTACAAAAGGGTAATGCACTGTCCTCTACCTCAGTAGGGAAGTTCATTAGCAGTGGAATCATGTCATTTGCCCATCTGTTCATAATTGCATTCACCCCAGGAACTAAGTGAAGGAAGTGACATCACATGGTCCTTATATACACAGGTCCGTAAATCACATGTATGTTCTTATCTGCATGGATGCTTTGGGGGAGGGAAAAGCAAAACAACAACCACTAAAGCCCACCAGCAACGATAAACTACTAATTGAGCCTTTTCCAGGTTTAGCATAGGAAGATGATCTCATTAATTTTGTAATCTTGACAAGATATTCTATCTCTAGTAAATCTCACAGAAAAATAAAACACTGCTGCTTCTGTGTGTTATCAAGGCCATATTGTGGGGATAATTATCTTTCAACTGGTTGGAGACACACCTCTTGTTTGTATGTCCTAACCATCGGGTGCTTAGCAGCTGTTGTATTATCAATGGGCAAATGAAACAGGCCCTCATTAGATTAGCATTGAGCTGATTTCTGGTGCCAGTCTCATTATTATTGGTGACTAAACTGGCAGATTGTCAGGATGTCTCATGGCGAGATGAGCTTTTGCAGCTCTTTGTTTGTAGTTATTATAAACAATGAAGTGAAAGCAATCCCTTGGGCATAGTCATGTCTCAGAGGATTCTTTTTTTCTTTTTTTCTCATGAATGGCAATCAGCTTGCAGAGGCAGCATCGGTAAACAACTTCTTATTTTAAGGAATGATATTAATTAAAGCAAGAGCATGGTTTGGAAAGAGAACTTGTTAATTATTTAATGTCACCTGCTCTGATCAGGCCCACCACTTGAAAGAGAATTTTTTTTCCTAGTCTTAAATATACTCTGCCTGTCATGAACACCAACGAAAATATAGGCTTCCAAGTGGTGAAAATCTGTTTTTCATTTTAAAAAATCTGCAAATGTGAGACATTACATCATAGTCTTAAATGCAAAGCAGATTTTCTTACTTTACTTGNTGAAGAACTTTCCACAGTTGATTGTGATCCACACAGTCAAAGGCTTTGGCATAGTCAATAAAGCAGAAATAGATGTTTTTCTGGAACTCTCTTGCTTTTAATGATCCAGTGGATGTTGGCAATTTGATCCCCGGTTCCAATGCTTTTTCTAAAATGACCTTGGACATCTCAAAGTTCACAGTTCACATATTTTTTAATTTTAATTTTTGTGTTATTCTTTGTAAGATTATCTTTGATATTGCAATAAGACTATTAATGATTTCGATGTATGTCAAATAACGTAGGAATTCCAAATGATACAAGAGTCTTAGAATAGTTTAAATCCATTTTACTTCTCTTTTTTTAGAGTATTATTGTTGTTTTGTTTAAACATAATATCTCTCAAAACATTGTTACCCACTCTTTTATGTGGTAAATATTTCTTTTTAAGGGAGTATAGTTACTCTCCAGACTAGTAAAACTGAAAAATGGACAAATCATATAAAAATTACTTTCAAGTCATTGGATATCAGGCAATGAAATAGAAAGGCCCCTAAATGACAAATGAGATTTCCATGATAGACTCAGCTTCCTGCCTTGAGAAAGTCCTCATTCTGTGGTACAGGAAGAAGTAAAGAGTATAGTCTCACTTACTACCTCAGTTGAAAGGGAATTGAGGTCCAAAAGACCAAAGCAGCTAGAGTTCACAAGATAATAGAATACCTTAAAACTGAATTTCAGATAGTTTCAGAAGTTCTCCATGAGTATTCAGTTGAGTACAGATTAGTTCATGCACATAAGGAAATTACTCATGCTTGGCAGTAGGGGTTGGGGGTGTGGGGGAAAACTCCTGGAAATGTCAGAGGTAACAGTACCTGGGGCTTATACTCAAGGTTGCTAATAATACCTGTTCCCACCACTCAGACTGGAAAACTTCTTACTTACACTTAATCGAAGTATTAGTCTCTTTGAGCTAATGCTATGTTAAGTGGTTTAACCAACATTTTTCTGGAGGTTAGATGTCCAAGATCAGGGTGGCAGCAGCATTGGCATCTGTATCTCTTCCTGGCTTACAGGTGACCACCTTCTTGTCCTGTGCTTACATAACCTTTCTCTGTATATAGGATCCTCCTATAACTTCCTTTTTTTATAAAGAAACTAGCCTTATTGGATGAGGAGTAGACTGTTATGGCCTCATGTAACCTTTATTACCTCTTTAAAGGTCTTATCTTTAAATATAGTCACATTGGGGATTAGGAATTAAATATTTGAATTTGGGGGATACACACTTCAGTCCATATTAACAAATGCTTTTAGTGGGTGAATATTTAGCCCTAAGAAGAGACTGCTTCAGGCCCCTTAAAAATCTTAAAAGCAAAATCAGAAGGTATCTGTTTCCAAGTGAGTAGCTTATACCCCAGAACAAAGCTCAGGAATATTGTACAATTATGCAGAGTTCCAGCCTTCAGTAAGTTAAAATTAAAAGTACCTGGTGTTTAGTACAAAATTACTAGCTATGCAATGAAGCAGAAAAATGTAACTGATAATAACAAAAGTAAACATATCAATATGGGATTGGATAAAAAATAACCAACTATATATTGTCTTATAAGAAACACACTTTATGAAAACACAAAATTAGGATATAATAATGTTAAAAATATATACTGGATTGACTATATTGATAAAAAAAGTAATTTTTACAGCAAAAACTACTAATAAAGAAGTTTGTTTCATAATGATAAAGGAGTCAGTTCATGAATAGGACATAACTATCTTGAAAGTTTATGTGCCTGAGGACGTAAATTAAAACCTCAGGAAGTAAAACTGATAGAAGTTTCAGAATAAATAGACCAACCTACGATTATACTAGGATATTTCAAAAAAGACTCTAATAAATAATATAAGTAGCAAAAAAACAGAATTGGTACAAATTTGAACACTATCAACCAATGACACCTAGTTGGCATTTATGAAATACTCCACACAACATTAGAATGCACTTTTTTTTTCATATAAACACAGAATGTTTATTAAGGTAGAGCAAATCCTAGGCCATAAAACAAGTCTCAGAAAACTTGCAAGGATAAAATCATACAAAGTGTGTGCTTTAAATACAATGGAAAATATTTTAGATATCAATAACATAAATATAACGTATTGGAACCTAATTAAACTTAAAAGTTTTGCACATCAATGAAAAGATCAACAAAACAAAAGAAAACACCACTACCACCAACAACAAAAAAATAGACTAGGAGAAAATGTTTGCAAATGATATGACTGACAGGGTTTTATATGTCTAATATATAAGTAGTTCATAGATCCTACATCAAAAGCAAGTCACCCAAGAGGCAACTATTGCCAGTGTCTGTGAATCTGAAAAATTATCCAAAGTTTCAAAAGTTAGATATGACTCCATTTACTTAAAACTCTATAAAACAAAACCTTATCCATATTGTCAGCAAGCAGATTAGTGGTTGCCTAGAGAACAGATAGAAAGTGGCTGCAAGGAAGAATTACAAAATAGAAGAATATGCTTTAAGACTGATAGATTTGTTTATTATTTTGACTATGATGATTCTCTCAGAGTTATAAACAAAGTTGAAATGTACTATATCACATTCTTTAAATATGTGTAGTTAATTTTTATATCATTGATACTTTAATAAAGCTGTTTAAAAATAATATGAAGAGATTNGACTGATAGATTTGTTTATTATTTTGACTATGATGATTCTCTCAGAGTTATAAACAAAGTTGAAATGTACTATATCACATTCTTTAAATATGTGTAGTTAATTTTTATATCATTGATACTTTAATAAAGCTGTTTAAAAATAATATGAAGAGATTTCTTTTTTTCTATTCTTTGAAGCATCTTGTATAAAATTCAGATGGTCTACATCTTTGCTGTTGTTTAGTCACTAAGTTGTGCCTAACTCTTTTGTGACCTCATGAAATATAGCCCACAGGCTCCTCTATCCATGAGATTTCCCTGGCAAGAATACTGGAGTGGGTTGACATTTCTTTCAACAGGGGATCTTCTCAAGCCAAGGATCAAACCCTCATCTCCTACATAGGCAAGTGGATTCTTTACCACAGAACAACCAGGGGATTTCTTAAACACAAGTAAAACTAACCTGAAAAATCTATATTGTCTAGTAATATTTGAGGAAATGAGAATTAAGTAGTCCTTCAGATTACTGATTTATTTTGAGATATTATTTTATTATCCATTCCAGCACTGGTTTGATTTTGCATGTAATATTTTTATAGAACATTAATTTTATTTGAAAACTATCTCAAAAATTTCCATCAGATAGTAGAGTTTATTATATACTTCTTTAAAAAAAAAAAAACTTAGAAGACAGTTTTGAATCTGAATCATTCTCTTGTGGAAAGCATAGGGGACATATTTTCTTCCTTCTATTTGGAGTTCTGCACCAGAGGGGGTTGGGGGGGAATGTATAGAATTCAGTAGAGTGCTCTATAAATTTAAAGAAAAAAAAAAAGTTTTCCTTAGCTTGAAGGATAACTAAGCCTACAGTATTTCAGATCTCCGTATTTATGAGGACTGTAGTGGATGAAAGTGATGTTATAAGATAGCAGCAGAAATGCTAGGTTAATATATATGCTTCAAAAAGAAGAAATCTCAAGTGTCATGATTTTTATGGTATACCAGTTTTATAGAAATTTTTGAGAGCTGGGTTTAGTTGTAATTTGTTTTACCCTAGTTAAAGTTACATTCCTTCCTTTGGTAGAAAATGCTTAATGAGTAAAATCTATGACATAGGCGAAAAAAGCAAAAGAATAAAGAAGCTTGTGATCAAAATGCTATCTCAACATCAGGAGACAAAATCTTTTATTAGAAAATAAATATTTCTTAACCTATAAATAAATAAATCTATAAAAGAAAACATTAGGACACATTATGCAATAAAAATAATGAATATATATATATATATATATATATATATATACTGGTCTGCATATATCAGTGTAAAGAATAGCATTTCTTTTCCATGTACATTTTAAGCAAATATGAATTTTGATTAAAGGGCTCCAAATATATTTACTTTGCCCACTGGTACTTGGAAGAACATTACACAATGAATCACCTTGACATGTAAGTCCCTCACAGATCCCAACCTACAATTCTAATTTTATATCCTACTTCTTTCCAACAAATGCTTCAGCCAGATTGTAAATATTCCATAAACATATCATGCTTCCCCACTCTTGAACTTTTACTTACTATTCTCTCAACTGTGTTCTCTTTTCTCATCTCAACATTCCGAAATCTTATATTTCTTTCCACACTCAGATAAGATAATAGATAACATTTCCTTCTGTTTATTACCTTGTATTAAAAAAATTCACTTTTCATCAAAACACTTTTCATATTCTTTCCAACATTGCAATTACTATTTACTAAATTTATCCTCCAACTTCAAAAAAGCCTCTCCTAATGTTTTAGCTGGTTAAAACAGCAAAATTAATGTATTTTAGAAATTTGAACTGAAAAATTATCTCATCCTTTGTTTAAATTATGGGGAAATCATGTTAAAATATGATTGGAAGTAGTGTTAACCTGTGGGGGGCGCTCCGAAGAAAGAGAGAGGCAGTGGAACTTCCCTCAGCAAAGCCAAGGGGTCCCAAGGAGAGGTGAGTTTGCTGTCTGCCAACCCAACCCCTTGGTGAGCAAGAGACAATCAGATGCAACAGGGATTCTGTCTGAGCAGTTCCACTTTATTGCCTGCAAGCTCCCAGCTTATAAAGGCAAGCAGGGAGGTTTTAGGAGGGACTTTCCATAGTTGCACCAATCATGTTAAAGGTCAAATCATCATCCGCCTTCATTATAACAGGAGTCTATGGTGATCACGCGCTGTTTACGTGCAGGGACATCAAGAGAGCCAATCAAAAACATTGACAAACAACATAGACCACGCCCCCATCTCTTCTGTCAGGAGCCATCTTAGTTTCC
Source organism: Neotragus pygmaeus (assembly GCA_006410875.1). Lineage (NCBI taxonomy): Eukaryota > Metazoa > Chordata > Mammalia > Artiodactyla > Bovidae > Neotragus > Neotragus pygmaeus. Next base: position 157,215 of record SJYV01034532.1, on the reverse strand, counting down.
AACCGCAAAGCTAGCTCGTTTCTTTTTAAGGTTTCCTATTTAGGGCCCCACATTAACCTTGTGGGTAAGTCTAAGTTTAAATCTATTATAAATATATATCACAGATGATCCTATATTTTTGCTATGACCTATTGGCCCCCAAATCAGGTTCCTTTTCCCCTCCTCCATTTACTTTTCTTTGGCTCTAAGTATAAAACTCTTCCTCAATATTCACACCTTAAATTTCAACATTGTGATGAATGATAGTCCCAGTAACTCAGGACATCATATTCTTTAACTACTCTAAGTGACCTTTTCCTTCACCCTATCTCAAAATTTTATTATATAATCATACCCCAGACAGTAACCACAAACTGTAATTTACCAATAATCTCTTAGCATGCTTCTGGAATTCTCAGATTTCCAGCACACTCTGGTATCCTGACAGAAAAACAACAATTTAATACCTCTGATAGGCCTGTCTGAAACCTATACAGGCATAGTATAGGGATTAAAAACCGAGATCCACATTCTATGTGTCTAAATATTTAGACTTTCATATCAATTAACAAACTAAAATTAAATAAGTTGCTATTTCCTTCCTTACAGATATATCTTCATGATAACTAAGAAGTTCTATATAATTGAAAGTTGAAAAAAATATAAAACTTGGTGTGAACAGTGCTGGGAGGACATTCTGCCTACTGTATGCCTTTTGTTTAATATCCTTCAAAGTTTAGTGACATTTCCATATAGTGATTTTTAAATAATATTCCATTATATGTGTGTGTGTGTGTGTGTGTGTGTGCACATGCATTTAAGGAAATAGTCATATAGATGAGGCTAGATCAATTATCTGGTGAATGAGCCTAGACCCTTCTCCAGTATCAGCCACTCTATAAAGCTTTATTGTCCATAGTATTCAAAAACAAAATCCAAAATATTGAACAGTTGGTAAAGTTCCTATAATGATATATATAAGAAATAAATTAAGTTCAAATCCTTTTTCATAGTGTAAATAAATACAATATATGTGACTCCGAAAAATACATAATTTTAATGAATGTATATGTTCTTTGTCATTTTGGAATTTCATGTTATTTTCCTTGGAAATGTAAACTTTTCCTAAAATTTTTTGTATGACATAAATTGGGTTATGAAGATTATTTTGTTTTAGTATAAGATGTGGTATAAATGTGTGAAATACTTTTAAATTTAAATCACCCTTGTTATTATGCATTTGTAATTCTATATCAGTGTTTTCCTATTAATCTTTTTTTATCTTCTATAGCATTTGTTATTTATCTTTCCTTACTGAAATCTTCAGTTAGAGTCTACATCTATAACAAAAATCTCTCAATTCTACCTTCTAAGCTGCTTCTTCTACCACAATTATAGGCTTGGTTCTGGACAAACAAAAAATTAAATGTATGATTTTAATGTTTTAAATGTGACTCAGTAGCAGCAGCAGTAGAATTCATAAAAGGAACCAAGAAGTCTCCTAAAAGTCAGTCTTTGAACCAGCCATTTCAGTTCTGACTAACCAGAGTGTTAACTAACTGAGGTTTGGGGAGTATATTTAATATGAGGAATTCTGTTATTTTCACTAAAATGCCAGCAAAGAAAGCTTATAACTCATTTTCATTTTATATTTCTCTGTTATTTCAACAACTGAATATCAACATTGCTACATGATGAAAAATATTGTCTATTTCCCATCATTTTTAGCATTATTCAGAAATACTGATAGGTTCTCTGTGCCAGATATTCTGTTTTTCGTTAATATTTTGGCAGTACCACCAAGTTTGACACTAGAACATTTTAACTTGGAATCATAATTGTGTTTATGTATTCATGGGCTTAAAATTATGCAGAATACTTCAGATAAAACACATCCCAACACAGTTTCATTAAATTTGTTTCTGAAAGCATAATTCACATTTTTTTCTCTAAATTACTAGCAGGGAGCCACTTTCCCTGACTACTCTTTTTTCATATAAACTTTTTTCATAAACCTGTATTTAATTAGTTTTTTAATCTTTGCTGAATGAAAATTATATAAAACATATGAGAACATGTATCTTCTTTCCAAAAAACTGTGAGCAGTGTTTAAAACAGACTGAAATCAATGAATTTAGTAAAACAGAGGAAGAACATTGAAGTTACTCCAATAATTATGTCCACAATGACAAATTACTCTTTCTAACAGTTTTAATATTATATGAGTATCAAGTGGAATTTCAGTTAAGTGAACTCAGAAGAAGGAAAATACATAATTCATTTAAAAATATTAAAATATTTATAATATGCAAAGAGAGGACTGTGATTTAGTAAATAAACATCATTCTAAATACACAAATATAATTCCAGGTACCCATGCTCAAAGTCTGTTTTACGAGAAATAATTAATTATTTTTCATAAATAAATTTGTATTTGAAATCCTATTTCCCTGTTAGTTTGGAAAGAAAGTCAATTTTACCATTACTGTGATTTCTTTCACATAGACTAGAAATTGAGCAAGATCTCAAGTTTGGGGTGCAGAGTAGAAAATCTCCAACTCAAAGAAGGGCATGCAGGGAGGCTTGATCTTCCACCCAGGTGGGTAACCGCAAGTACTCATGTTATCCTAACCCTGTGGCTCCATAAAGGCAGGAAAAGCCAAGCCATCCATTCAATGGTCAGGTTTTGCATCCTCTTTGCAGACTGAAAGCCTTGGTAGCCAAGAGTCTGTCTTTCTATTTGACAATATAATCATTCTCCTTTGAAATCTTAACTCAAATTCCAGGATTCAAGAGGTGGAGTGTAGATCATCATCACTCTTTAACTCCAAAATAGACTGCTTGCCTTGTGCAAATCTCTACCATTATCTCAACCTCAACAATCTCAATAACCTACCCTTTTCCCTTTCCCTGAGCAAACTCTGCTCCATAAATCCAAGGTTTCTAATAAGAAAACCAGAAGGGAAATTGTTCATTGGCAACTTCTGTCAGTCAAGTTAATAGGGTTGGAAAAAATATTAAGAAAATAGGTCACAAATACAAAATTAATAGATATTATCTGATACAGCCTTTTGATTTGGTTCTTTCAATCAAGTTAACTTTCCACTATTTTATTATGTATGTATATTTTGACTTATATACTTGTTTGGTTCCTAAGCTGTGTGGGACTCTTTTGTGATCCCATGGACTGTAGCCCGTCAGGACCCTTTGTCCACAGCATTTCCCAGGCAAGAATACTGGAGTGGGTTGCCATTTCCTTCTCCAGGGGATCTTCCCAACCCAGAGATNACTTGTTTGGTTCCTAAGCTGTGTGGGACTCTTTTGTGATCCCATGGACTGTAGCCCGTCAGGACCCTTTGTCCACAGCATTTCCCAGGCAAGAATACTGGAGTGGGTTGCCATTTCCTTCTCCAGGGGATCTTCCCAACCCAGAGATTGAATCTGCATCTCCTACATTGACAGGCAGATTCTTTACTGCTCAGCTACCAGAGAAGCCTACATTTATATGCTACCTTCTTCTAAAAGGAATTGAAAAATCATTCATCTTTTCTCAAAGAAGTTCCTAAACTAACACATAGTCTAGAAAGCTTTCACATTTTTAAACATGAGAACTAATGAATAAATATCACGGAGAATTTAAACACATAAGAATGAAATCATATCCGTAATTTAAACCCCAATCATAACTTTTATTATAATGATTATTCCTGTAATAAAATAGGAATAATAATTGGAAAGAAAGCCTTACAAAAGACATAGAAATATAGTACAGAAATTACAGAAATAAATGTAATGATAAAAGAACAAAAGCACTGTGGCCTGGGCTGGTTCTGCCATAAAACAAAGCAAACCAGAAGATGTTGAACAAGTGTTTTCCATAATCTGACTCTAATCATGTTATTCATTTTTTAAAGATCTCTCATGGGAAGATGAGATTTCTCAATGTCAGACTTAGTTTTGCTCAGTATCAAATTATAAATTTATCTTTGAGAGTTAGTATTCCCATCTCACAGAAATAGCTGGAGCTAGTTGTCACTTTCTTTGTGGCAGTAATAGATGAACATACTAGGGACATTTATTTCATTAGCAATGAATACCAAACTAGTATAAGGCTTTATTTCCAATTATGGTTTCTATTAGAGTATATGAAAAATGTAAAGCAAAAAAATTAATAATCAGGATACAAACTGTAACAATTTTTACTCTTGTAAACTTATCTCTGGTTACTTCTTTTTAAGCTGTTTATACATAAGAACAAAACAAGTTGATTGATTTTTAAAAAACAAAATGTTTTTCTAAAATATTTCTGACATAGAGGAGTATATAGTACTCATGCAGAGTTTTAATAATAGTAATAAAAATTATAAAGTAAACATCGATGAACCCACCACCGAGCTTGACAAATATAACTTGGGAGGTCTTATATAACTTCTAGAATTTCTGTCTAGATTTACTAAAAATATTCCTTCAAAAATATTCATGCTTTGTGTAGACTGGCTTCTTTCATACAATACTATCATTTAAGAATTTACCAGGTAGTTTATCTGTAACTGTAGATCTTTCAATTTGGTTGCTGTTAAGATAGTCTAAAATTTGAATATGCCATAAGTTTTTCATCTCTTCTATTGTGTAGTTTTGACTCTTTCAAACAATGATACTGTTTAAAAATATTGTAAATATCTCCTGTACACAGATGTATGAGTTATTGTTTTCTGTATTTTTGCCTACTGGATTATAGAATAGAATAAGTGTGTATGTACTAAGTTGCTTCAGCCTTGTCCAACTCTGCGATCTTATGGACCGTAGCCTGCGAAGCTCCTGTGTCCACAGCATTTTCCAGGCAAGAATGCTGGAATGGGTTGCCATGCCCTGCTTCAGGGGATCTTCCTGATCCAGGAGACAAACCCAGCAGGCAGGTTCTTTACCACAAGAGTAGAATACACAAATGCACAAATGTAAGCACACATTCTAAACATGAACCCTTTTTTGTATTGCTCATATTAATCTTTTTTCTCATATCTAATGTTTTCAACATCTTTTTGCCTTTTCTTACTGTTCTCAAGTCAAGAATACTAGTTTGCCATTCCCTTCTCCAGTGGACCATGTTTTGTCAGAATTCTCCACCATGACCTGTCCATTTCGGGAGACTCTACCCTGCATTGGAGAAGGAAATGGCAATGCACTCCAGTACTCTTCCACAGATGGTCCCATGGACAGAGCAACTTGTGAACTACAGTCCATGGGGTCACAAAGAGTCAGACAGGACTCAGTGACTTTGGCGCATATCTTTAAACTTCCAAATCAGCTTAAAACTGACAACATACCTGTTGGAAATTTGTGTTTGTATTGAATCGACAAACAATTTAGAGAGCAATTGGCATGCGTACACCTGCTCAAACTTGCAAATTTGAATCTTTCAATACATACATGAACATAACATATCCTGTACTTATTTAGATCTTTCTTATTCCCTATATATTTTGTTGTTGTTGTTGATTTATTTTACTGACTAGTATTCTCAGTACAATACTGGACAGTGCTAACAGGCATTTTTGTTTTGTTTTCTATTTCAAGAATTGTCCATTGGGACTAGTTAGTAGTGTGTTTCTTGTTTGTTTAACATTATATAGCCTTACTAATTTTTGTCTTATTTTTTCTATAATTCATGTGATATTTTAATTTTTCCCAATATGGTTACAGATTTGTTCTCTTTTTGGTTTTTTATCATTTCCTTTACATAGTCTGACAGTGTTACTAAGAGTACATAGATCTATAATTCTTTGCAGTAAAGGGAATTTTGATTTCAGTACTTTTTGGCACTAACATGGCTGAAATATATTTAGGTTGGTATTTCTCTATCATCTATTTTCATGTTACCCCTAATCTTTTATTTTATAATGTCTGTTACTAAAAGGATAATGCTGACTTTGGTGGTTTTTTTTCTTCTTCTTGTAATTGGAGTAATTATACCTTTAGATTAATTTTACTTATTGATATCTTTGGCTTTAAGTTTTTTTCCCATTATGGTTACAGATTTGTTCTCTTTTTGGTTCTTTTATCATTTCCTTTACATAGGCTGACAGTGTTACTAAGAGTACATAGATCTATAATTCTTTGCAGTAAAGGGAATTTTGATTTCAGTACTTTTTGGTACTAACATGGCTGAAATATATTTATTTAGATTGGTATATCTCCATCATCTATTTTCATGTTACCCCTAATCTTTTATTTTATAATGTCTCTTACTAAAAGGATAATGCTGACTTTGGTGTTTTTTTTTTNCATTATGGTTACAGATTTGTTCTCTTTTTGGTTCTTTTATCATTTCCTTTACATAGGCTGACAGTGTTACTAAGAGTACATAGATCTATAATTCTTTGCAGTAAAGGGAATTTTGATTTCAGTACTTTTTGGTACTAACATGGCTGAAATATATTTATTTAGATTGGTATATCTCCATCATCTATTTTCATGTTACCCCTAATCTTTTATTTTATAATGTCTCTTACTAAAAGGATAATGCTGACTTTGGTGTTTTTTTTTTCCTTCTTGTAATTGGAGTAATTATACTTTTAGAATAATTTTACTTATTGATATCTTTGGCTTTAAGTTTAATCTAATCTTTCCTACTTGATTCAACAATCTTTTTTTTTTCCTTTTATTTCCTTTTGTTGCCTTATTTTGGAATAAGTGAGTATTGTTTAATCATTCTTTTTTTTTTTCCTATCAGTTTTACCCTCTTTTTTACTTTATTTGTTAAAATAAATTATAACTCCAACACTAAATGGTCAAAAGCTACTGTTCAGACACCATACTCAAAATGGTACATAGAATAAACACATATGAAAAGGTGGTCAAAATCATGTTATTAGAAAATTGCAAATTAAACAACAAAAAGATATCATTACATATTTATTAGAATGGCCATAGTCTAAAATACTGAAAAAAACAAATGCCAACAAGAACATCAAATAATACTTACATTTTGCAAGATAGGAATGAAAAAATGGTACAGCCATTTTGGGAGGCAGTTTGGGACTTTCTTACAAAACTAAACACTCGTACCATATGATCCAGCAGTAGTACTCCTTGAGATTTATCTAGCTAAAGTGAGAAAACTTGCTTCCACACAAAAACCTGCTCTTGAAATTTTATAGCAGTTTCATCTATAATCGCCAAACTTTGAAAAAAATAAAATGTCCTTTAAGAAGTGAATGGATAAGCAAAAGTGATATATTGGACTACGGGGTATTATTTAGCACTAAAAAGAAATGAAGTAATGGTCCATACAGCTATGAAAACACATGAAAGAAACTTAAATGCATATTGACAAATGAAGAAAAGCGGTCTGAAATGTCTACATATCATGTGATTCCAGCTATATATCTTTCTGGAAAAGGTTAAACTACACAGACAGGAGTGCTTCCTAAGTGGCACTAGTGGTAAAGAACCCACCTGCCAACGCAGGAGACATGAGACTCAGGTTTGATACCTGGGTTGGGAAGATCCCCTGGAGAAGGAAATGGCAACCCACTCCAGTATTCTTGCCTGGGGAATCCCAGGGAAGACCCAGAAGCCTGGCAGGCTACAATCCATAGGATCACAAAGAATTGGATAGGATTGAAGTGACTTAGCACTCTTAGAGACAAGATGATTCAGAGGTTGCCATAGGATTGGGGGATGGGAGAGAGACATGAATATGTAAAGCACAGTGGTCTTATAGGGCAGTGAAGCTGTCTAGGTTACTGTAATAGTGGATACATGACATTGTGCATTTGTCAAAACCACTAAAACTGTACAATGCAAAGAATAACCCTAATTTGAGCTACAGGCTTTAGTTACTAATAATTGATCAAGATTGGTTCACCATTGTAATACATGTACCATACTAATGCAAGATATTAATAATAAGGAGGAGACTATAGGGAGGAGGATGAAAGATACTCTCTGTATCTAGGGCTTCAATTTTTTTTTGAAATGCTAAAACTTCTCTGAAAAGCAAAGTTCAGTGATAAAAACAAAAAAAACCCCTACTATTCAGCAGTACCCTCCTTCCAGAATAGTAAGGATCTTGGCCAACACTTCTCCTCTATGACAACTCTTTAAAAAATTTTAAGTCAACTGTATTGAGGCAAAATTTACATATATTTTAGATGTAAATTTCAATGGATTTTACTCAGTGTGTATATCCATTTAACCCCATCACAATCAAGATATAAAATATTTGCATTATCTCTTAAAGTTTTCAGTACACCTTTCCAGGGAATCCTCACCTTCCACTTCTGTCTCTGGGTAATTGTTGATTTATCTATTAGAATTTTTGAAACATCTTCTAAAAGGAAGTATACCAAATGCACTCTATTCTGTAAGGCTTTTTATGCTCAGTTTAATGTCTGTCCACTTTATAGTGCATATCACTGTTTCATTCCTTTCTGTACTAAGTGAAGTGAAGTGAAGTGAAGTCGCTCAGTCGTGTCTGTCTCTTTGCGACCCCATTGACTGTAGCCTACCAGGCTTCTCCATCCATGGGATTTTCCAGGAAAGAGTGCCAGAGTGGGTTGTCATTTCCTTCTCCATCTATACTAAGTGTACCTTCATAAAGATATAATTTATTTATCCAACCACCTGCTGATGGACATTTGAATCATTAAAGGTTTTTGGCAATTATGAATGAAACTGCTATAAATCATTATTCAGATGTCCTTGTAGATATACATTTTCACTTATTTTAAGAAAATATGTGTAGAATCCATTTTTTAAAAATTGGGATTATAGTTGCTTTACAATGTTGCGTTGGTTTCTGCTATAAAATAAAATGAATCAGCTATATGCTTACATATGTCTCCTCCCTCTTCTTGTATGAGTTTTGGATTTTTAATATTCACTTTTATTAATTTATCATTGTGTATAGGAAGTATCCTGAATCAAAGATTTCTCTTTGATTTCACATAGTGATTCAAAAATGTGTTGCCTCTACTTTCATTAGTTTAGCCCTATCCCTGAGGTGACATGAGAATCCATGGAAATATTTACTACACAAATAACCAGGCAGTTCTTAGGTACACATGACAAAAATGTGATTTGTCTCTGCTAGAAGAGAAAGAGGCAGTTAGCCTTCTGACTTCTGAAAGGGTCTTCTCATTATTTCAATTTCTTGGTATGTAAATAAGATCTATTGTAGAAGCAGATAACCCCAAGAGTCTCACACTGTAAGAACTAGAGATATCTTCAAGGTCAGGGGCCAAATTCCTCCTATAAATGTAAATAAGGTGGAAGATAAGATTATAGTCATAATAACTTGTCCAGAGTTAACTTAAAGGTCTTTCCCTGGATGTAACCATTGATTGGAAGAGATAAGAGAAGGTTTTATCATGTTTTTGAATCAGGTAAATTAGTTCTGTCATTAGGAAAACAAATGGCAACAGATCTAATCCTTATAGTAGGCAAAAATTATTCTAGAAGTGAAAGTAAACAATCTCTAACTTTATATCAGTAATGTTGAAAAAGCTGAAGTTAAATGGTTCTATGAAGATCTACAAGACCTTCTAGAACTAACACCCAAAGGGATGTCCTTTTGATTATAGGGCACTGGAATGCAAAAGTAAGAAGTCAAGAGATACCTGGAGTAACAGACAAATTTGACCTTGGAGTACAAAACGAAGCATGTCAAAGGCTAAAAAGAGTTTTACCAAGAGAATGCACTGGTCATAGCAAACACTTCCAAAAACACAAGAGAAGACTCTATACATGGACACTGTCAAATGGTCAATACCAAAATTAAACTGATTATATTCTATGCAGTCAAAGATGGAAAAGCTATATAAAGTCAGCAAAACAAGACTGAGAGTTGACTGTGGCTCAGATCATAAACTCTTTGTTGCCAAATTTGAGTTAAATTGAAGAAAGTAGGGAAAACCACTAGACCATTCAAGTATGACCTAAATCAAATCCCTTATGATTATACAGTGGAAGTTACAAATAGATTCAAGGGATCAGATCTGATAGAAAGAGGGTCTGAAGAAATATGGACGGGAAGGTCATGACGTTGTACAAGAGGTAGTGATCAAGACCATCCCCAAGATAAAGAAATTCAAAAGGGCAAAATGGTTGTCTGAGGAGGCTTTACAAATAGCCCAGAAGAGAAGTAAAAGGCAAAGGAGAAAAGGAAAGATATACGCATCTGAATGCAGAGTTTCAAAGAATAGCAAGGAGAGATAAGAAAGCCTTTCTCATTGAGCAATGCAAAGAAATAGAGGAAAATAGTAGAATGGAAAAGACTTCAGATCTCTTCAAGAAAATAAGAGATACCAAGGGAACTTTTCATGCAAAGATAGGCACAATAAAGGACAGAAATTGTATGGACCTAACAAAAGCAGAAGATATTAAGAAGAGGTGGCAAGAATACACAGAAGAACTATACAAAAAAGTTCAACCACGATGGTGTGATCACTTACCTAGACCCAGACATCCTGGAATGTGAAGTCAAGTGGGACTTCAGAAGCATAACTACAAAAAAGGCTAGTGAAGGTGATGGAATTTCAGTTGAGCTATTTCAAATCCTGAAAGATGCTGGTGCTGAAGTGTTGCACTCTATACTCCAACAAATCTGGAAAACTCAGCAGTGGCCACAGGACTGGAAAATGTCAGTTTTCATTCTAATCTCAAAGAAAGGCAATGCCAAAGAATGCCCAAACTACCACACAATTGCACTTATCTCACATGCTAGCAAAGTAATGTTCAAAATTCTCCAAGCCACTCTTTAATAATATGTGAATCATGAGCTTCCAGATGTTCAAGCTGGTTTTAGAAAAGGCAGAGGAATCAAAGATCAAATTACCAACATCAGATGGATCATCAAAAAAGCAAGACAGTTCCAGAAAAATATCTACTTCTGATTTATTGACTATTCCAAAGCCTTTGACTGTGTGGATCACAACAAAGATGGAAAATTCTTCAAGAGATAGGAATACCAGACCACCTGACCGGCCTCTTAAGAAATCTATATGCAAGTCAAGAAGCAACAGGCAGAATTGTACATGGAAAACAGATTGGTTCCAAATAGGGAAAGGAATATGCTGTATGTTGATAAGCCACTTACTTAACTTATATGCAGAGTGAACATGAACATGAAGTCACTCAGTCATGTCCAACTCTGCGACCCCATGGACTGTAGCCTACCAGTCTCCTCAGTCCATGGAATTTTTTAGGCAAGAGTACAGTGGGTTTCCATTTCAATCTCCAGGGGATCTTCCCAAGCCAGGGATCGAACCCAGGTCTCCCGCACTGCAGGCAGACACTTTACTGTTTGAGCCACCTGGGAAGCCCTATATGCAGAGTACATCATATGAAATGCCCGGCTGGATGAAGCAAAAGCTAGAATCAATGTTGTCGGGAGAAATATCAATAACCTCAGATATGCAGATGACACTACCCTTACAGCAGCAAGCAAAGAAGAATTCAAAAGCCTCTTGATGAAAGTGAAAACGGAGAGTGGAAAAATGGGCTTAAAACTTCAGAAAAGAAAGATCAGGGCTCCGGTCTCACACTTCATGGCAAATAGATGGGGAAACAATGGACATAGTGACAGACTTTTATTTTCTTGGGCCCCCAAATCACTGCAGATGGTGACTGCAGCCATGAAATTAAAAGACGCTTGCTCCTTGGAAGAAAAGTTATGATCAACCTAGACAACATTTTAAAAAGCAGGGACATTACTTTGTCCGTCTAGTCAAAGCTATGGTTTTTCCAGTAGTCACGTAAGGATGTGAGAGTTGGACTATAAATAAAGCTGATTGCTGAAGAATTGATGATTTTGAACTGTGGTGTTGGAGAAGTGTCAGAATCCAGCTCTGGCAGCTAGGGAATCAGCCTGAAGGGGTGAAAGGTGTCGGCAGATGATGATGTAGCCTCTGACTCATAGTATGGCACCACATGTTTATTTCAACCTTCAGGTTCTTTTATACTTTGACAAAAGCATTAGGTCAGAGGTTTGACATTTTTAATTTCCCCCACCCAGATTTACTGTCTCCAGAAATCACTGTTGTCCTTCAAATAGAGTTCCTGCTTCAAAGATTCTCTCAGAATTGGCTTTACTATCTATTATCTACTTTCTCTTATGTGTCCTATACTTGTGATTACATTGTAACTCATGTTACATTCCTCAGTTTATTTCTTATCTTTCTAAATCCTGTTTGCCCCTAGTATCTTAAGCTCACTATCTCCTAAAAAGGTTTCTAGCTATTCTTAATTATTCCTAAACCCTAAGCTCAGCAAACTTCCTTTGCCATAAACATTCCCCTCACAAACAGGTCTGAGATAACAATCCTTCCCATGACCTCAAGCTGTGGCCTATGTGCTCATCCTGGAATATTCTTTGTAAAGATCCTTGAATAAATGTCAATGGTTACTTTATAGATTATTTTCTGGGCACAACAGCAGAAGGCTTTGTGCTTTCTCATGCCTCTCTCAAGAACAATAAGCACCTTAACATTCTTTCCAGCCAATTCAACCAAAGAAAGGAAAGAACAAGTCAGAATCACAAGACCTAACTCCTTCATCCTGGGACCATGCCTGCAGGATGAGGAGAGGGGGTTGGGGCCATGCCTCCATTTTGTCAGTAATGCCTAATGTGGCTCCTGACATCGAAGACTCTTGAGAGTCCCTTGGACTGCAAGGAGATCCAACCAGTCCATCCTAAAGGAAATCAGTCTTGAATATCCATTAGAAGGATTGATGCTGAAGCTGAAACCCCAATACTTTGGCCACAATGATGAGAATTGACTCATTGGAAAAGACCCTGATGCTGGGAAAGATTGAAGGTGAGAGAAGAAGGGGAAGACGGAGGATGAGATGGTTGGATGGCATCACCGCATCGATGGACATGAGTTTGCGAAAACTCTGGGAGTTGGTGATGGACAGGAAAGCTTGGCGTGCTGCAGTCCATGGGGTCACAGAGTCAGACCCGACTAAGCGACTGAACTAAACTGAACTTTATATCATGCACATGTCTATGAAAGAGGCTAGAGTTTTTTTTTAGGAACAGGGAGAAATCCATGTTTAATTTTGAGAAATTATATATATATTATATAGACAGATATGTTTAACTTTATAAAGAAGCTGCTAAACTGTTTTCCAAAGTTGTTTGTTGTTCAGTCATTAAGTCATGTCTCACTCTTTTTAACCCCATNGATTTATCTTATTCAAGAATTTAAAAAATTAAAATTCTATCATCTTGAAATATTTTATGAGTTATATTTTCCCCTAGAAATTCAAATTTGAATCAAATTATGACTAAGATTTGACTTTAATAACATTTTATTACTTTTTAGGATAATATTCTCAATTTTAAAAAACCAGCCATGCATGTTCAGTTGCTCAATCATGTCCAACTTCTTTGTCACCCCATGAACTGTAGTCTGCCAGGCTCCTCAGTCCTTGGAATTTTCCAGGAAAAATACTGGATTGCCATTACCTTCTTAAGGGTATTTTCCTGATCCAGATATTGAACTCACATCTTTTGCATCCCCTCCACTGGCAGTCAGATTCTGTACCACTGTGCCACCTGGGAAACCTAAAAAGAGGCAAGAAAGTTTCTTTTTTATGAATTGCATCTTTACATTTTTTGTGCAATTTGTACCATAAAAAGAAAAACTATTATTAACATACTTCTTTTTGTTTATTATAGAGAGATTCTTAAGATAACTAACAAAATTCTAAACTGTGCTCTTAATGAATCCTGCAGAAAAACAAAGCCACCTTCTTTAAATTCTAAGATAAGTTAATCAGCCTTTGAGTGTTCTGGACTTTCAGTTCAATTCAGTTAGTTCAGTCACTCAGTCGTGTCCAACTCTTTGCAACCCCATGAATCGCAGCACGCCAGGCCTCCCTGNGCTAGCTCTTTAAAGCACGTTTAAACTTCACTATAGCTACTTTAAGATTTTCTGTACAGTATGACAAGCTATATAATATTTTTGGTCCTCCTTTTTATTTGGTGGCTTTCTTGAATCTGATGCCCTTCATTAGTTTTAGAACAATCTCACCTACTGCTCTTTTGTCCTGTGATGTGTATTACATGTCAAACATTCTCAGTTCACTTCAGTTCAGTTGCTCAGTTGTGTCCGACTCTTTGTGACCCCATGGACTGCAGCACATCGGGCTTCCCTGTCCATCACCACCTCTCGAGTTTACCCAAACCCATGTCTATTGAGTTGGTGATGCCATCCAACCATCTCATCCTGTTGTTCCCTGCTACTCCTGCTTTCAATCTTTCAGGGAAATTATTTTTTAATATAATATATATGTTTTATAAATATGAAAAAGATTTGTACCAGTTATTAAGCAAGCACATGACAAATGTGGAATTTTTCTCAAGATTATTTTTTCCTTTAAATAAAAAGTATACATGTTATGCATTTTATATAATAATATATTGGTCAACTGTTTTTTCCTTAAAATTACACAGATGAAATCACACTATGTGTATTCTTCTGGACATGATTGTTTAATGTTTTATTTTGTTGGAAGGCATCTATTTTGATATGTGTTACTGCATTTCATTATTTTCACATATAATACTTTATTGTATGAATATATCAATGTAGGTCTGTTCATTATATTATTAATAGATATTCATATTGTTCCCAATTTTAAACTATTGTAAAAGGGGTACTCTGTGAAGGTAGATTCTGTACTACATATGAAGGGTTTTTTCTATACTATATTCCAAATAAATACATTTATTTTCCCTTAAAATATGCCTATTTTCACTTTTATTAGATATTGCAAAATGATTTTCCAGAATGTTTATAATAATTTACAAACCAACCAGCAATTTATTAGAGTTTCTGCTTGTTTCCCTGATAACATTTTGTAACATCAGCTTATTTTAACTTTTTCATTCTGTTTCTTTTATCTGATATCTCATTATGAGCTTAGAAGAGAAGACCAAGAAAAAACAAATCTGCATGTTCCCTCTTGCTGTTTATATAGTTGTCCTTTTTTACCCCTAGCTATTTCTACAGCCATTTTTTTTTCTTTATAGTTTATAGGAAATATTTATCTTTTTCTTGTACTGTATGTTACAGATATCTTCTGCTAGTGTGTAGTTTGCCTTTTACTCAATTACTATTTATATAAATACCTTAATTTTAGTTGACAAATTTATAAAACTTCTTTAAAACAAGCTTTTTGTATCTCATTTGAGAAATTCATATCTGAGAGAATGTAGATATATATTCCTCTATAGTTTATCCTAAGATTACTCTGGACTTGATTCTAGGCGTCATGCATACAAAATGTCCCTTCAAAGAAATGTGGATGATTAGAATTTACAGGAAATTTGTTGAGACATTTAATATATTCGACTAATAAACAACAACATATTGATTATTTATCAAATACCTCTACGGTTAGGTTTATCCTCTCTCTATTCTTTTTATTGCTCTATATACTTATTCCTGAGCCAATCCTCTTAATTATTATGATTCTGTAAGAAGTCTCCATATAGAAGATATTCTCCACCACAATCTCATTTTTCTTAACTGCTCTTGGCTCTTCTCTTCTTTATTTTAAAATCTGTTAGTCCATTTGTACTTTTTGGTACTTTAGTTGGAATTCTATTGAATCTATAGATTAATTGAAAAGAATATGGTTATGAATAATTTATGAAATGAACTTTTATCCCTGATAAAAGTACCATATTTCGTGTACACAGAATTTTCTTAGTACACTAATACTAATTTTCTTAGTATCATTTAACATGAGTGAATGAATAAATGAATTTAGTCACTCAATTTTGTCTGACTCTTTGCAACTCCAAGAATTGTAGCCTGCCAGGCCCCTCTGTTCATGAAATTTTCCAGGCAAAAATACTGGAGTGGATTTCCATTCCCTTCTCCAAATCTTCCCGGCCCAGGGTTCAAACACAGGCCTCCTGCATTGTAGGCAGATTCTTTACCATCTGAGCCACCAGGGAAGTCCTATATTTCAGCATAGCTAAATAACTGTTTTACATAAAATATGCATACATCTTTTTAAAACATATATTCATAATCAAATTTAATACTTTTCTATCATAAATGAGACCCTTCAAATTATGTTTTTGCCATTGCATAGAAATCTAAATGAATTTTGTTGAAGCTTCTTGAAGATAATCACATTATTCATGAATATTTAAAAAAATTTTTCTTTCTAATCATTATAGCTCTTCTTTACTTTGTGTAAATATAAATGCTATGATCTCTCATAATATGTATAATGTGTCATAAAACTGAATATTACTATACTGTTTCTGATTTAATATCAGAAAATTTACTGAAAGTTTTCTACAGATCAAA